>OX422209.1:411339518-411912018 GCA_949130495.1 Sambucus nigra | reverse complement strand
ATGTGGTCAAAGGATTAACATGTATAATGTGTACTTATTATTGGGTATAGCTTCTAAGAGGTATGGTCTTTTTAACTTCTATTGTTTTTAATATATTATGTATTGCCTTTGGTTTTTTCCTATTGTAAGCTATATTCTTTACAAATAAATTTTTAATTGCAATGTAAATATGAGAAATTAATAGTTATTATGTTTTATAATATGTTATGATGGAAAATAAAAGTAAAATATACAAAAAACTATTGAAATTAAGGAATAATATTATATGTACAATGATAATTAGTTCGGACAACATCTAGGATTACTTTATCATTCTCAAACTACACAAAATTTAAGATTAAAAAAAAATTATTTCAATGTGTTGAAAAATTTTATTTTTGGTTTCATGTCATTTCAATCTTTAGTTTGGGAGATATTAATTTTGTAGTTTAGTGGTTTTGGTTGATTTTTTGAATTCATATTGGATTATTTATAATAAAATTTGTAAATCTTAATGGATACTCAATAGTTATGGATGAAAATAATTTTAAAATGAAATTAGACTACTAATAGGCGATTTGGATTAATGTTATGTATTTTGAATGGTTAGATCTCACATGATAAAATTTCAAATATAGTACATCTATTCTGAAGTTATAAAATTTGATATATTATGTAGTGTTGTATGGGTTTAACCATGAATGTAAATAGTTAAAATTGGATAAAATAATGTTTTAGTGAAATTAAGCCTGAATATATAAGTTTACCAAGTAGTCCATTATTGTTGTATATTGTAGCGAGTCTTGGATAAATTCTCAAAGTTGAACTAATAAAATCAAAAACTCCAAGGGCACGTTAGGAATAGTATGAAAATCTTACAATTTCATGTATAAGATATTGCAACTTTGGTATTATACTATTTTTATACAAAAGTGGAATATTTCGTTATTATATTTCTAAATCTTAGTAAGATCTAACGGGCGGATAAACCATGATAAATTTATAAATTTTAATTGCTGGGATTGAGTTAGTTTAGTAATTATGGTGTGGCCATCCATGTGATTCTTCTCCCTCTCTCCCCGGGGCATGCTTTTGGGGTGTGGGGAAGAGGGAAGGATAAAGGTCTCACACCCCATCGCTATCCAAAAAGGGGTGCTTCGTCCATCCTCGATGTGGGGTGATGTAAAGAGATAGAGTCGCCAACCTATTTTGCATAAAACGGTCAATAGAACATGTCACCGCCTCGAGAGAGAAACATGAAAGACAAACTGGTGCTTACGAAACCAATAGTTCAAAGGTTCGTGGGATAAGTTACAAAATGGGAAGGTGTTAGGCACCCATCCCGCCCTTTCGGTCTCTCATGGGATTATGTTACTATTTCCTTAACTTCTCTATGATGTGTGTGTGTGTGTGTGTGTGTGTGTGTGTGTGTGTGTGTGTGTGTGTATAAGAATGGATCAGAATTTCTCGACTCGCATCATGGAAAAGATGTAGTGAGGTCATCCATAGGAATGTTCCCAAAATAAAAATTAGAAAAATATGATGTGTGCACTTATCGAGATAGTGATCATTATGATGAAATGATAATATGTGTTAGACAAGACGCAAGTATGAATCACAAGTATGAATAATATATGGATAAAATAGGAAAAAGATAAAAATAAGAAAATAGGAATTAAGTCTCAGCTTTTAGCCTGAAATGCCTATGTAGCCTATAAAGGCATCAAAGTCCACGTAGTTTTTATGCGACATGAGGGTGGGGTTTATCCCATAGATTCGAACAAGAGTTTATTCTATGTGTGTGTGTAGAAAAGATATTTTTAGTTTTGATAAAATGTGATGATTAATCCCACCGAAATTTATGGGTGTAACCCTCTTTTTCTTGTTTTTTTTATAGAATATATATTATGTGCAATATAACTAATAAAGGATTGAAGATAAATATGTGTATGATCTAAGAAAAGTGAAAAGTTAAATTAAGAATTTACACAACTAATGCGAGAATAAAAGGAATTTAAAGAGAGAGAAGAATGTTTAGACCTTTTTGGAGACTTATAGCTTGATCTTAATACTTGATGAGCTTCCTTGCAAGTTGGTATGAATATAGGATGAGAGACAAGGCGATTTTTTCCACATTGGGTATGAAAGTGTTGGTAATGAAAGGTGGAGAATAATTTCACACAAGAAAGCTTCGTTGACTTAGGAAGAATGTTGTTGAGATCACTCAAGTTGTTGCTTCATAGGTTCATGGAGAGTGAGCTCATTCTCTCCTTATATAGATCAGGGGGACTATCGATCGGCATTGTCCTTGCTCTACCAATCGATAGGTGATCCTAGACACACTGCATATAGGTAGGAAATGCACCTCCCAATTGTCAGTCTCGTGCAGGTATTTTAAAAAAATGGTCGAAGAACGCAATCCGTAAATCCAAATCATGCATTGTACATACCATTAGAAAGATAATTCAGATACATTATAGAATCCTTTGGTCATCTCCCATGTCAGGGACTTGAATTTGGATCAAATGTGACTCGAAAGCACCCATCGGTCCTTTAGACATGAGATCGTCGGATGATGATGGATCGTTCGTCCAAATCGTAAGTCCGAATCGTGCACGAGATAGACCATTGGAAAGGTTATGAGAGGCACTTTGATGTCACAAAGATCTTCCCTCGATTTGGAGATTTGACTTTGGTTAAATTGGATCCAAAAGCATTCGGTGACCTTTCAGAGTAAAACGGATCGCTCATCCATACCGTAAGGCTGATTCATACACGGAGCAGACCATTGAAAAGGTTATTCAGTGCCCATAAAATATTCATTCGATTTCATTCAAGTTGAAGAGTTATTTCGGTCAAATGGATCCCGAGAGCGTCCGGTGACCTCTAGATCAATTTTTGGTGGAAAACGGATCCTTGGAAAGGGGATTCAGTGCCTTTATTGAGATTTTACTCTCATGATGAAGTTAATCGAGGTCAAATCAAAGCCTTGATTAAGTGCCTCCAGATCGGTTTTCGATAGTAAAATTATCTATTTGTCCTAACCATTATGTCGTTCAAGCATGGGAAAATCGTTGGATAGGGGATTCAGTGCCCTTCAAAGACTCATCAAGATTTTTCTCTAATGATGAACTTGACCAAGTTCAAATGGTGCTCGAGAGTGCCCAGTGGCCTCTAAATCGATACTTGGAGTATGACTTAGGGTTTTTATCAATTGGGGAAGTGCTAGGAATCGAATAAGAGACTCGAGTGGTCTTAGAATCTGGTGTCTACAGAGCCTCTCGACGGATGAGCTTGGAACAAGTGAAATTCATCAACTAGAAACTACATGATGTTTTAGGGTAAGAGGTTGATTCTGAGGACCTAAAGTGATAAGGATGACCAATTCAGAGGGTTGAGGTCGATTCTGAGGACCTAAAGTTGGGGCGACAATGTTGAGGGTCAAGGTTAATTCTGAGGACCTTAAGTGGAGGCGACCAATTTTGAGGGTCGAGGTCAATTCTGAGGACCTTATGTAGAGACGACCAATTCTAAGGTTCGAGGTCAATTCTGAGGACCTTAACTAGAGGAGACCAATTGATGCAACTCAAAATGTGTCTCTAGTGTGTGTTAATTACCATTCATGTGTAAACCGCTCGCTCAAGTAATATCCCAGTAAACCAGGTATCGAACACATGGACTAAGACATATACATGTAATGACAAGTAGAGAAGACCCGTAACCTTACAATTGACTCAGATAAAGGAAAGAAAAGATGATGGATTTTGTGATTATATCTACGAACTAAAACGTTTAAAATTAAAACACTATTTAGCTACACATGGAAGAATTAATAAACTACGGATTGATAACTATAAAAGAGAAGCAAGGTCGGAATACAATCGCACAACCACTTATGAATTCACCGGATACAAAACTAGTCGATAATTAAATAGTTAATTAAGGAGAAACTTTATTCCTTTCAAGCATTACACATATGAGGCAATGAACCTGCACAATATGAAATCAAGAATCCAAATAAAGTACATGACAAGATGGTCAATACGCGCATCGTACGCTTAGACACCCCGATTACCTAGTGAAAATGAGGTTAAAAGTCCTACGTTGGTTGTATTAACGATTTGACATGTTCCAACTAATTATTTAACTCAAGAACTTATTTTTATATCCATGAGAACCATCTAGGGTTGGGTTCAAGTAACCCGACCTATAAAAGTCTAGATGGACATGACGCAAGTGTTAAAACAGAAGATTTATATGTTACATGTACTAAAAATCATGATGAAATTAAATCTAAGCATGTATGAATATCTCTTATCAATGAAATAATGAATTACCAAAGAGAGAAACATAAGAACAATATTGAAGTTTACTTATCTTGAAGAAAAACCTTGAATTATACGCAAAAAGATGAATAAATAGTTGCAGTTGAACAATCCTAATGTTCTTGCCTTCAAGAATTTCCCAAAACTATGTAAAAACTGCTTAACTTATGTTTGGTCATACCCTAAGATATATCAACCACGTTATATTAAGTGTTTCAACCTTGCACAACTCTAACTTTTAGAATAAAAAATAGAAATTTTGCCCCGTTGAACCGATCTGATTTTGCTTCTTTAATGGGGCGAATCGATTTGGTGTTTTCTAGAGTGCTGGATCGGTTCAGATGCTTTTTCATTGGTTCAGTTTGCTGGTTCTAGTGTTGGAGACCAATTCGGTACACATTCCATCGGTTTGGTTAGCAGATATTTCTCTTCCTTCACTTTTTCTTGATTTCTTCTCAACTTTGAATCTTTATAACTTTATAATTGGGACTCAGATTTGCATGTTGTTTCTTCCTACGTGCTTTTGGACTCGAGGTCTTCAACTTTCCTTTAGGTTCTGTGTTCAAATTCCTTGTGTAGAGTTACTTATTTTCCCTTGACTTTCCTTCTCTTTTTTCTTTCTTGAGTTTGAGTTTTCTCTTTTCATCACTTGTATAAAATACCTGCAAAATGTAAACGAAATACCCAAAACTCGATGCACTCGATGGAAGATGTTAGTAGCAATTCTCTGAGATAAATCAACATAATTTACATCATACAAGGTGATAAAATCCTATAAATTATGGGGATAAATATGAATAATTTATGCCTAACCAAACCCCCCTAACTCAGAACTTTTATCGTCCCAAGAAATGTAAAAGAATCAATGAATACTTATTTTGCAGGAAAGTAATTTAATTTAGCCTATGCAACAAGTCTTTAAACCCCTAGGTAACCCTAGTAGGATGCGTTGTGTCTCGTGAGGGTTTGTAGTGAATATACCCACAAAATTCGTTTTTGACTCAAAGAAAGCTCAAAATACTTCAAAACTGTACAATTTAAACTCCCCAAAAATAGTCACCGTAAATTCATATTCATGACTCTCAAATCATAGTGTGTGTGTGTGTGTGTGCGCGCGCGAAGACAAAAATTAAATCGCTAATTTACACCGATTGATCATTACGTTTCTTCCTGAAAATTCGTTTTGATTCAATTTCTCACGGATGCTCTCACAAACTAATCACTCGGAATATGGCTATTTCTCACGATGTGTGTTATATAAAGAGTAAATGTAATGTAACATGAGGTCAAGCACATAAATTGGAAAGACGAAATTTTTATGGTAAAAAGATCTCATAATCGAATTACGGTTATTGAAAAATGGGAAACATCGCCTCTTATTCACACCAATTAATCTCTCTTAGTATCTTTTTGTATTTTTAGCTCTCCAAAAGGTAGTAAATTTCTCAATTCGAATTAGGTTAGGAATTTTTCGGGTTGTAAGGTGTATTGGCTAAATTTGGGATTCGTTAGGTGTCACACCCCGCCTAATTTTGGCATCGAGCGTGAGTCAATAAAATACCATTCTTAGCATGAAACAAATATAAGACATAAATAAATCAATCCTCAAGATAAATAATTGAATCAAGCTCAATCGATAACAATAACTGAACGATAAAAGATCCATTACATGCTAAACTCCAAATAATAAACTAATCTCCAATAATATAAAACTGAAAAAAACCCATACAAGTTTGGAACCGAATGGCCCAATCAGGACCATTAAATGAGTCTCAATACAAGTGCGAAGGAAAAGAAAACTAAACTAATTTGATACGCATAAAGTAGAGCAACTCCAATTGGACCTCCAAGAAATTCTTTAAATGAATCAAAGCAGCTTCTCCAAATACTATTTCCTAAAAAGTTAGTCAACGCGCGAGGTCAGAGCCCCGAGCATGAATACACACTACTCCCCTCACATAGGATCCTTGAATCCAGATAGTAGCATTATACGCAATAAATATTACAATTGAATATTTTAAATTAAACAGGATAACTAAGCGAGATAAATATAAATCACCAACTACCCATAGAGATCCCCATTTATAATGACACGCCAATACGATTTTAAATTCCCAAGTCCCACGAAGTTAATCTTTTATTATTTAACCCAAATTACCAAATTTCTCAATTATTTATGTTTTTACTTCAATAATTATTAGGTATGGCGTTCCTCCCGCCGCGGGTGATAATTAACCAAAATTCATTATTGCGGTCCTCCTGCCACGGGTGATAATTCAACAAAAATGTCACACTTCCCATTGTCAATAGCCAGTCAAATACATTTAAACTGTCGATCCACCGCAATATGACAAGGTTCCAACACACGATACGACATAAATCACCCAATTTGACCCGTTTAAACTGTCGATCCCCCGCAATATGACAAAGTTCCAACCCCCGAACGACATAAATCGCCCAAGCTAACCCGTTTAAACTGTCGGTCCCTGACACATTATGTCCCCACCAATTTTAATACCCGGTTTTATCTTAGGCATTAATTCTCAATTTCACAATTTATAAATTACCCCACCCTTTTATCGATGTCAGATCCTCAAAATACCCCTTAGTTCCATACCTAAGGGTCCCCACGTTATCAATACCTCCTACCCTATGTATAGGATGAATTTCTAACATAAACCTCAACCTAGTCTCATGACTAGGCTAGCGTAACGATGATAAAGTGACAAAAATCAGCCCATCCCCAAAATGATAAACATGCGATAATCTACCCTCACTAGTCCCATAACTAGAAGACGTAAATCATCAAAAGGCCCACCCACTAGTCTCATACATAGAAGGCATCCTAAAATATAGGGAGAGAAAAAATACCCAACAACCCGTCGTCACAAAGTCAATTTAATAATACCGACAAGTCACACAAATAATCATAATAAATCAACGTACAAAACTACGCATAATAGTCCAATTCAATTAAATCTTAATTTAATTATCATAACATCAAAATACTCAATTAATTTCATTTAATTATATCAAATTAAATGTACTGAGTTTTCATCGTTTATACATCCAAATCCAAATTTCATTATCTCTACACAAATTACGTTATTTAAACGCTCCCAACTTCATTTATTTCAAAACTATATTTTTTTGCATGCAACCTACACCGACCAAACCCAAAATCCACTCATGAATCCTACGTACCCAAAGGTTATGAATGTTAGTCATATTAAAAGATTTCATAAAAAACAGCCCCAAACTTTAGTTTTCACTTTCTCTAATTAGATTACTAATTGATTTTAAGAAATCATTGAATTAATGTTTAGGCAACACTTAAAATGCATAATACTAAAGAAAAAGAATAGAGCATTCAGGCCTGAAATTAGTTGAATGAAAATCTGAGTAGAAGGTTGAACTCTTTTTAAGAAAACACCAATTTGATCTTTAAAACTTGTGAAAAGTAGGGGCTAGGGGTTTAAGATGAGAGAAATATGTTTCTGAAAAGCTTTCTCGAGAAAGTTTGAGAGAAAAGTGATTTTCAAAGTTCCAGCCCCGTTTCTGTTTAGTATATAATGGGTTTAAGAGTTAAAACACAATTAGGAGAATCCTATCCGTAAATCGCCTATGTCGTTTGAACGAACATGCATGTCGTTCGAATGACAATGCGACGTTGTTTGAACGACCGGGCATGTCGTTCGAACGAGCCCCACAATTCCCAAAATTAAATCTTTTAAAAAAATTTGACTTTATCATCTGACAAAATATTTAATCTGAACGAATGCCCACCTACCAGTTAAATAATGTAAATAAAAACTTTACAACCTTTTATAAAAGACCCGAATTAATTCCCAATTGAAAGATTTACAAATAATACCAAGTTAAATCCTTATAGGCCACAAACTCCAAAATTTTATTTTTCTCCAAATTAATTAAAGTCAATTAATTTAAACTCGGGGTGTTACATACTTCCCCACTTGAAAAGTATTTCTTCCTCGAAATTAGACGAAGCATACACATCAATGCGTAAATCTCGCAAAAGAAAATGAGGCTCACATATGACTACCCGTAGAATGCCATGGTTGGGCGCCCATACACCCAATCCTACGCGCACCTACCCCACAAACAACAAAATAATATATATTGCTTACATACATACGCATAACTATAAAAATAACGACGTACCACGCGCTCTCACAAATTCCCACTCGATCCTATCTCCGAAAGTCATCAAAATGCTAACGTACTCAAATTAAATCTCAGCACCAAAAAGCGATACATACAATACCTAACATCTGATCTAAAATCTCCAAAATAATTATCGTTACAACAATCCATTCTAAGGATTCTCACATCAAGCTTACTAATTCTAATCTCAATGCCTATAACGTCCTTAGCACAAAACTGCATATCTCTAAGAAACACATCTAACACATCTTCTAGACCCTTTACCTTAAGGAGTACGAATCAACAAAGGGATTTGAAGATCGGCAATGTGGAAGCTAAAACAGACTCACAACCTACGAGACCTAAGACTATGCTCTGATACCATCTGTGACACCTCGCCTAATTCTGGCATTGGCCGTCACCAAAACTAAGTCGGGTGTGAGCCAATAAAATATCATTCTTAGCATGAGACAGATATGAGACATAAATAAATCAATCCTCAAGACAAATAATTGAATCAAACTCAATTGATAACAAAAACTGAACGATAAAAGATCCATCACGTGCTAAACTCCAAAAAATAAACTAATCTCCAATAATATAAAACTGATTAAAACCCACACAACTTTGGAACTGAAGGCCCAATCACAACCATAAACTGAGTCTCAATACAAGTGCGAAGGAAAAGAAAACTAATCTAATTTGATACGCATAAGGTAGATCAACTCCAACTGGACCTCCAAGAAATTCTCTAAATGAATCAATGCAGCTTCTCCAAAGACTATTTCCTGAAAAGTTAGTCAACGTATGAGGTCAGGGCACCGAGCATGAATACACACTACTCCCCTCAAATAGGATCCTTGAATCCAGACAGTAGCATTATACGCAATAAATATTACAATAGAATATTTTAAATTAAATGGGATAATTAAGTGCAATAAATGTAAATCACTAACTACCCAAAGAGATCCCCATTTATAAAGGCACGCCAATACGATTTTAAATACCCAACTGCCACGAAGTTCATCTTTTATTATTTAACCCAAATTATCAAATTTCTCAATTATTTATGTTTTTACTTCAATAATTATTAGGTATGGTAGTCCTCCCGCCGGGGGTGATAATTCACCAAAATTCATTATAGCGGTCCTCCCGCCACGGGTGATAATTCACCAAAAATGCCATACTTCCCCTCGTCAATAGCTAGCCAAATCCGTTTAAACTGTCGATCCCCCGAAATATGACAAGGTTCCAACACCCGACACGACATAAATCACCCAAGCTGACCCGTTTAAACTGTCAGTCCCGGACACATTATGTCGCCACCAATTTTAATACCCTATTTTATCTTAGGCATTAATTCTCAATTTCACAATTTATAAATTACCCCACCCTTTTATCGATGTCAGATCCTCAAAATACCCCTTAGTCACATACCTAAGGGTCCCCAAGTTATCAATACGTCCTACCCTATGTATAGGATGAATTTCTAACATAAACCTCAACATAGTCTCATGCCTAGGCTAACGTAACGACGATAAAGTGACAAAAATCAGCCCACCCCCATAATGATAAACACGCAATAATTTACCCTCTCAAGTCACAAACCTAGAAGGAGTAAATCATCAAAAGACTTACCCACTAGTCTCATACCTAGAAGGCATCCTAAAACATAGGGAGAGCAAAAATACCCAATAACCCGGCATCACAAAGGCAATTTAATAATACCAACAAGTCACACAAATGATCTTAATAAATCAACGTACAAAACTACGCATAAGGGGGCACATGGTTCGGTTTGGTTCGGTTCAACTACGGAACCAGAACCAGAATCGAAATTGATCGGTTCTATGGTTTTGGAACCAGAACCAAAATCGAAATTGGTCAATTCGGTTCGGAACCGAACCATCGGTTCTCGATTTGGTTCGGGTCGGTTCATGGTTCTGGTTCACGGTTTGGGTCGTGGTTCTGGTTTGTGGTTCTGGTTCTGGTTCGTGGTTCTGTTTCGCGATTTTCGTTAATGGTTCTGGTTCTCGGGTTGGTTAATAGTTATGGTTAATGGTTCTAGTTAATGGTCCAGGTTCATGGGTCGGTTATTGAGTTGGTTCTTAGGGTCGGTTCTTTGGTTCGGTTCTTCATTTTTTTAATTTGGTTCCATAGGTTCGGTTCTCGATTCGGTTCGCTTTGGTTCAAGTATAAAACCGAGAACCGAACCGAACACTTCGGTTCTCAATTTTTTGGAACCAGAACCAACCCATGGAGAAAAAAACCCGAACCAACCCAACCCACGAAGGTAGGTTTGGTTCGGTTCTTCGGGTTGTCAGTTTTTTTGCACACCCCTAACTACGCATAATAGTCCAATTCAATTAAATCTTAATTTAATTATCACAACGTTAAAATACTCAATTAATCCCATTTAATTATATCAAATTAAATATACCGATTTTTCATCGTTTATACATCAAAATCCAAATTTCATTATCTCTATGCAAATTACATGAGTTAAATGCCCCCAACTTCATTTATTTCAAAACTAGGTTTTTTTTCTACATGCAACCTACACCCACCAAACCCAAAATCCACTCATGAATCCTACGTACCCAAAGTTTATGAATGTTATTCATATTAAAAGATTTCATAAAAAATAGCCCCAAACTTTAGTTTTCAGTTTCTCTAATTAGATTACTAATTGATTTTAAGAAAACATTGAATTAATGTTTAGGCAACACTTAAAATGCATAATACTAAAGAAAAAGAATAGAGCATTCATATCTGAAATTAGTTGAATGAAAATCTGAGTAGAAGGTTGAACTCTTCTTAAGCAAACACCAATTTGATCTTCAAAACTTGTGAAAAGTAGGGGCCAGGGGCTTAAGATGAGAGAAATATGTTTCTGAAAATCTTTCTCGAGAATGTTTGAGAGAAAAGTGATTTTCGAAGTTCCAGCCCCGTTTCTGTTTAGTATATAAAGGGTTTAAGAGTTAAAACACAATTAGGAGAATCCTATCCATAAACTGCCTCTGTCGTTTGAGCGAGCATGCCTGTCGTTCGAACGACAATGCGACGTTGTTCGAACAACGGGGCATGTCGTTCGAACGAGACCCACAATTCTCAAAATTAAATCTTTTAAAAAAAATCTGACTTTATCATCTGACAAAATATTTAATCTAAAAAAATACCCACCTGCCTGTTAAATAATATAAATAAAAACTTTACAACCTTTTATAAAAGACCCGAATTAATTCCCAATTTAAAGATTTACAAATAATACCAAGTTAAGTCCTTATAGGCCATAAACTCCAAAATTTTATTTTTCTCCAAATTAATTAAATTCAATTAATTTAAACTCGGGGTGTTACATTAGGAAGGTCAGAATTGAAAAATGTCCTTATGATTTCCATTAGTGCCTTTTCGGGCTTTTGCTCATTTCCTCTTCTTTTTCTATTTTTTTCTATTTTTCAAACTTTTATTTAATTTTTTCTATTATTTTTGGTGAGTATTATTCTATTTTTTCCTTGCCCATTTTTATGCACTTTTTGGAATAAATTTTTGAATTTTTACTTTTCACAATTCCGGGCCAATTGGTTTTTTAGGTTACAAACAAAAAGTGAAAATTTTTATTCGGCTCAAATTGGGTTGCAAATGGATAATTTTTCACCACTTTGGGTAAACAATGGATGTCCTAACTTCATTATCCGAATTTTACTTGTTATTTAATCATATGCTTCTCGAGAATATATTTAGTTTATAGATATTTTAGCACGTTTTCAAGTCCACATCTCACACATTTCCCATAACCGATAAAAACAATAAATTAAAGATCATCAATGACTTTTTTTAAACATTGAATTCGAACTTTGACCTAACCATTAACTCGGATTAATTCAATTACTCACAAAATATGATAGGCTCGAAATCTCACCGGGTCGATTAGTGTCCACACTTATTCGAAAATCGTCAATGTTCGCTCAATTTCCTTCTTTAGTTAATTTCGGCTTAGTGCATTTGAATTTTTACAATTTGACACTTTAAACAAAATTTCATGACTTTTTTAAGCTTTTAAATTCTAATTTTTAGTTATTTTGAAAGAAAATATTTTTGTCTTCTTCAAAAAATTTCAATTTTTTTGGAATTTTGTAAGTTTTCTAATTTATTTTGGGGCATTTTGAAATTTGTGAAATTTTTGAAACGCATATGTATCCCCCTGACTTAGACTTTTGCAATGTCCTCATGCAAACAAGGGCTAAAATCTAAAATAAAAGAAAAGTGCGTAAAAATAAACAAAGGGCAAAATGCAAATTTGTATTAATAACCACAAATTACAAGAGATACAAAGAGAAATACATACCTCATTCTAACAAGATAAGACAATAAAGCACCAAAAATACAACGAACTACATACGGAATACCAAATAATGCAACACTAAAACAGGGCCTATTGTGGGGTGGATGAGAGGTTCTGGGAGGATTGGTGTCATACGGATCATAAAAATAAGTGGGTATTGGTACACTATCACTTACATGCAACTTGTACATCTCGGCTTCAAGGCGGACCACCATGATTGTGTCACGACGATAGGCTTGGGTGACAATTCGGGTTAGTCGTGTCATTTTCGGATCGCATTAATTTTTATTTGAGTATATGTTTTGGTTACTCTTAAATATATACATGATAATCGTGTCAATTTTGGGTCATTTCGGGTTATTACCATAAACGGGTTATCGTGTCAAAAATTACCAGCCCTGCCAGTAATCTCTCAAAAACTCTTGGAAACTCGTCTCTAAATTCTCAACGCGACGAGTGAGATCCTCTCCCACCGACACATAATCAGAGTCTTCCTCCTCCTCGTACTCGGGATCCTCCTCTTCCATCTCAACATCCACGTTCACCACAGCTTGTATCTCCTCCCTTTGTCATTCACTTTGTGTGCAGAACTCTTGCCCAATGGCCTTTGAAAGGCGGAAAAGGGCTCGGGGGCGACAATACCGGCGTCGACAAGGATGGATGTGATGAATCGGGGATATGGGAGGGGGGCCTTAGATCCATATTAGCTTGAAGAATATCGGCGTAGAAAATGCGTGCAAGATGGATAGTGGCGTGGGGATCGTAGAGGTGGTATAGAAGGTTGGCTTGGCGAGGAAGCATCTCCGAATCATTTGATGTTTGGAGAATGTTGGCACAAACGATATGGAATGCGATGCGGGATTTTTCAGGAAGAGACCCCATGGGGAAAGTCTCTTGATTCCACTCACGTCTGGGAGTAAGGCTGAGGATGAACCCCCCTTTTGAAATTCGCACGACATTAGTGGGGTAGTCTTATCAATTCTGAATTGGAACATCCATGGCTCGTAGTTTCTGGATTATGATTTCGAGTGAGAATGTAATTTTCCTCACATATACATAGTCCCCGACTTCGAATTCATCAGTGTGGATGAGAGTGCCATTAAAATATCGCACCTCATCCTCCCAAATGACGGGATGTGGCTCCCCGAAGAACCAACTCCATCCCCTCGGGTGAAATAGATTATTGACTGATTATAGAAGTTCTGCCCATTTGACTTGGCGCTCAATATGCATTGAGCGGCATCGAGATAAGAAAGCTATGCACCATCTTCTTTCTTGGCGGGAGCAGAATTAATTTTCACCATCGGGAAGGATATTGGTGGAATTGTATTTTATGGGAAGTGCTCTAGATGCTCTAGTGGCCATGGGAAAGGTCTTGAGGATTCTGAAGAGGTAGAGTAAGATAGTAGGAAGAAGAATTTGTAAGTGTGGAGAAAAATGGAGGATAGAAGGTGAATTTATAGGTAAGTATGTGGTGTGGGGGGTTGGAATTTTGAGGGAAATGAAATGGATGGAAATGGGGGATGAATTAGGTAGGGAAAATGGATTGGAAATGGAGGGAAGATAAATTTGGAGGGAAGAATATGGGGGGAAGAATGCGGAGGGAAAAGGGGATGAACATTGGTGAGGAAAAGAATTTTGCAGACTTTCGAACTAATCCAAGTTTTGGTGCGAATCGATTCAGTTTCTTTTTATTTAATTCGATCCCAACAGCAAGCCGAACCAATGGTCATGGGTCTGAACCAGTTCGGGACACTGTTAAAGCCTCATCTTCTTTTCTCCTAAATTCAATAAGTGTGGGCTTTCCAAAAATGTTCCTACTTATGATTTAGCTCCGAAATACAGAACAATTCCCCTCGAAACACGCTATGCTCTCTCATGCTATTCCTTGGCATTCATCTCTCTACGAATTTTCATCCTATAACCCCTAACGAACCTAACCTAATACTAACTAATGTATACTAGAATCACTCCATATGCTTTGGAGGTGCGATGACCTCTCGTGTCACTCTCCCCCTTAAATGGGATCCGACAACCAAATGGTGTAGGCTTCTTCAACACATGCCTCTAAATATGGCTTTAGGCATTGTCCATTGACTTTGAAGGTATCTCCTGCATTTGAATCATCTAATTCAATGGCTCTATGGGGGAATAATTCTTTCACTATGAATGGGCATGTCCACCACGAACGCAAATTATCAGGAAATAAATGTAGGCGAGAGTTATAAAGAAGCCTTTTGACCTGAATGAAACTCTTTATGTTGGATGATTTTATCGTGTGCGAGTTTCATCCTATCTTTGGATATCTTTTCATTCTCATACGCATCATTGCGCATTTCTTCCAACTCATTCAATTGAAGCTTGCATGTTTCACCAGCTTCGTCCAAATTATAGTTTAACTTCTTAATTTCCCAATAAGCTTTGTGTTCTAACTCCATGGGGAGATGGCAAGGATTTCAATATACAAATCTAAAGGGTGACATCCCTAGGGGGTTCTTGTAAGCGGTGCGATAAGCCCATAGTGAATCGTTTAATCAAAGGGACCAATATTTCTGGTTGGGATCGACGATCTTTTCAAGAATGTTCTTGATTTCACGATTCGCTAACTCGGCTTGCCCATTAGTTTGGGGGTGATAAGTAATCCCTACCTTGTGTATGAATCCGTACTTTCTCATGAGTTTTTCAAATGGACGATTACAAAAGTGTGCGTCTTTATCACTAATGATTACTTTCAGAGTTCCAAAGTGAAAAATTATGTGTTCTTGCAAGAACTTAATCACCACCTTATTGTCATTAGTCTTTATAGCTATGGCCTCAATCCATTTGTACACATAGTCTACTACGAGTAGGATGTATAAGAAACCAAAGAAATGTGGAAAAGGGACTATGAAGTCAATACCCCAACAATCAAAAATCTCAATGACAAGTATGGGGGTTAATGGCATCATGTCTCGTCGGGTGATGTCTCCCATCCTTTGACATCTATCATAAGATTTGGAACAAGCATTTACATCCCAAAAAATTATGGGCCAATAGATATCGCTTTGAAGAATCTTAGCGAACGTCTTTTTCGTATGAAAAAATGGATGACATTAGGTATCTCGTCCTTCGGTACACAATGTCGGATTATTTGGTCCGCGCAATATTTGAACAAATATGTATCGTCATAAAAGAACATCCGTGACCAAGTAAGGAACTTCTTTCTCTCTTACAATGTTTAATTGGAAGGAATGTCTCCCGTGACAAGGTAGTTAACTATATTCGCAAACTAAGGGAGAGAATAAGTGGTAAATAATTGCTGATCCAAAAAAATTTCGTGTATGGGTATGGGATCACTAGGCATATCGGACGAAATCCAGGATAAATGGTTGACAACGATGTTTTCTACTCCTTTCTTATTTTTTATGGATAGATTGAACTCTTATAGTAGTAGGATACATCTCATGAGGCATAGCTTAGCATCCTTTTTGTAAAGGAGATATTTAAGGTCCTCATGGTCGGTAAAGAAAGTGATTGGATAACCGATGAGGCAAGAGAAAAATTTATCTAGGGCAAAAACTATCTCTAGAAATTCTTTCTCCGTGGTGGAGTAATTGAGTTGCGATCCGGTTAATGTCCGACTAGCGTAATAGATGACATAAGCTTTCTTGTCTTTGCTTTGGCCCAAAAACTACCCTATAGCGTAATCACTTGCATTACACATAAGCTCGAATGGAAGGAACCAATCCGGAGCTTGCATAATTGGGGCAAAAATAGGCACGCTTTTCAATTTATGAAAAGCACTTTGCCATGCTTTATTCCACTCAAAGGGAGCATCCTTCATGAGGAGGTTAGTCAAGGGTCTAGCAATGTCACTAAAATCCTTAACAAATATTCTACAAAAACCCACGTTGCCTTAGAAAGAAATCAAATCCTTTAGTGATTTAGGTGAGGGAAGCTCGACTATGACATCTATTTTTGCCCTATCAATCTCAATTCCTTTGGATGACACTATGTGTGCAAAAACTATTCCTTCGATAACCATAAAATTCAACTTGTCCCAATTTAGTACTAAGTACTTTTCCACACACTGGGCTAGAAATTTTTCATGATTCGCAAGACAAAGGTCAAAAGAGGGGCCAAAACACTAAAGTCATCTATAAAAACCTCATGGCCCCTTCAAACCATGTCTCTAAAGAGAGTAAGCATGCACCTTTGAAATGTGGCGGGAGCATTGCATAGTCCAAATGGCATACGTTTATAGGAAAACTTGCTAAAAGGACATGTGAAAGTCGTCTTCTCTTAATTAAGAACATCGATCTCAATTTGGTTATATCCAGAATAATCGTCAAGGAAACAATAGAATGGTTGTCCCGCTACTCTCTCTAAAATTTGGTCATTGAATGGTATGGGAAAATGATCTTTCCTAGTGCCTGCATTAAGTTTTCGGTAATCAATACAAGCATGCCACCGGTACATTGGGAAATTAACTCACCCTTGGCATTCTCGACCACAGTCATTCTCGACTTCTTTGGGACGACTTGGATAGTACTCACCCATTTTCTATTTGAGATAGGATAAATTATGCCCGCGTCCAATAGCTTAATGATTTTCGCTCGCACTACATATTTTATAGTGGGGTTTAATCGCCTTTGCATATACCTCGAGGGCTTCACATCCTCCTCAATGTGGATTTTATAGGTACAAATCAAAGAACTTATACCTTTCAAATTCGTTATGTTCAAGCCAAAAGAACTCCGGTGCTTCCTCAAAATCTCTAACAATTTACCCTTTTGCTCTTTATCTAGGCTAGAGACAACAATAGGAAATGTCTCATCCTATCCTAAATAAGCATATTTCACGTTGGAGGGTAGTTTCCTTAATTCAAGGATAGTAAATTTTTCATCGGAGGGAACTGTACAGGACTCCCTCTGTGGCAATTCCTCGAATCTAAAAACTCTATTAACATTTCTTACGTCCACGTCGGTGACTCTCTCTTCTAATGGCGCTCTCCACTATCCTACCTCCCTCCCAAAATTTATGTACGTCCCATCGCTTTCTCCACTCAAAATAAGCCATGGGCCTAAGGCGTCCCCACTAAAATTTCCCTCTACGTGCCCTTCTACTATGTCCTCAACAAGATTCACTAGGTGAAAATCATCCTCATCACCCATTGCCTAGTGATAAAGATATTAGTTTTTAGGGTCATGTTCCCAAAAGTGAGTTGCATTTGCCCATTTTGAGTGTTAATCAAGGCGTTAGTCGTGGCTAAAATGGGTGATCAAGGATGAGGGGAACATGATTACTTAAGGCGATGGAGGGTTTCGGGTCCCAATTAACAAAATCTACTGGGAAGTAGAAGGTGTCAACTTGGACTATCACATCCTCAATAATGCCTTGTGGTATCTTCACGGTACGATCCGCGAGTTGGAGAGTGATATTGTGGGATTGAGGTCCCCCAATCTAGTTGCCTATATATGGAATAAGGGAGAATGTTAACACTCACCCCTAAGTCGAGTAAGTCTTTTTCTATTCGATTCTCTCCAATGATGCATGAAATGGTAGGTGCACCCGAATTTTTCATCTTTGGTGGGAGGTCATTAAGTAGAACGGAGCTCACATTTTATTCTACGAAGCCATTCTTCTTCGCTGTCAATAAATCCTTAAGGACTTTAGCATAGGCTGGAATTTTCTTTATGGCATCGAGAAAAGGTAAATTCAGCTTTACTTTCTTAAAGATATCTAGCACATCATCTTGGGGGATTCCTTTTTTAGGGAGGAACCAACCGGTGAGGGAAAGGGGTGGCGGTGGGTGGTTTCACTATAACTTTAGGCTCACTAGTGTCATCATTTTCACTCTCCTTCAAGGGGTAATATTCGTTCTCTTTTGTGCCGGGCCAAACCTCCTTGTCTTTAGGTGTGTCGTGTGGGGGAGGTGATAAATCAACAACTCACCCACTACGCAAAGTGGTGAAGGCTTGACATTGGTCTTTATATTCATTGGATGTAAAGATAAAAACTATTTTGACCTTGAGGAGGTCTTTGGCATTGAGACGGAAGCCTACCCTTCTCGTGGATACTTGAAGCTGATTGCAACTTCGATATGTTCGCATTCATTTTGTCCAACATGCGAGCATTTTGAGGATTGGTTGCATTTTGAGCATTTATGAATTGGTTTACAGCATCATCAAAATTTCTCCACGATGGGGTGATATATGGTGCGGGAGGTGGTGCTTGTTAAAAATGTGGAGGTGGAGGTGGGGCAATGTGTTGGGGACCGATCCGGTACATATTCCATCGGTTCGGTTCGATTCGGCTGTTATTTTTCTTCCTTCATTTTTTCTTGATTTCTTCTCAAATTTGAATCTTCATAACTTTACAACCGAGACTCGTATTTGGAGGTCTTTTCTTCCTATGTGCTTATGAACTCGATGTCTTCGACTTTCCTTAGGTTCTGTGTCCAAATTCCTAGTGTAGAGTTATTGTTTTGCCCTTGACTTTCCTTCTCTTATTTCTTTATTGAGTTTGAGTTTTCTCTTTTCATCACTTATATAAAATACCTACAAAATGTAAATGAAATACCAGAAACTCGATGTACTAGATGGATGATGTCTATAGCATTCATATGAGATATCAACATAATTTACATCGTACGAGGCGATAAAAGCCTCTAAATTACGAGGATAAATATGAAGAATTTACATCATCGGGCATTCCTTTATTGAATGGCCCGCCTCACAAATGGCACACACCTTCTCTTTCATTCCTTGGGTGGATCCGATTGGTTATCTTAGCCTTGATCCGAATACGTCTCCCACATGATAAAGACAGGGCACTAAAGGAGCGGTGGGAGTTTATCGAACCCAGTTTGGGGTGTTATGATCGGATGTGTCCGACACTTGAGTTGTCTCAGCGACAAACTTAAGGTGGTCATCTGCATCGTGTTCATATAATTCCCAAAATGGTCTCTTGCACATTGTCTCAATGAGTTGTTTAGAAGCTATGATTAGCCCTTGGTGAAAGAAAGATATGAGGCGATACTTCTCAAAACCATGATGAGGGCATGTACTAACTAGCTCGTTGAAACATTTGTAACATCGATCGAATGGCTAATTTTCTTGTTATCAGAATGTTTGAATTTGAGAGTTTATGGAATTTGTTTGATGTTGGGGAAAGAACTTTAAAAAAAATGGTTTTCATTTCCCTCCATGATCCAATTGAGTTCGGTGACAAAGACCATAGCCATGTCTATGTTTTATCCTTCAAAGATCCAGGAAAAATTTGTAATACCCCGTATTTTTATGCTATATTAATTTGGGGATTTATTAAATTTAACGTGAATTATTTATTTAATAAAAGTCCGGAAATTAATTATGTTATAATTATTAACGTGACGAGAGTTAGTAATTATGGAAAACTTGTTGAATATTACTAATGAGCAAAGTAATATATTATATTGGTTATATTGAATGTCATGAGTGAATTAAATGACAATTTCGGAAATTAAATCGGGACGTGCCCGTGTCACGTCGGGACTAATTTTGTTAAATAAAAAGTGAATATTTTATAAGTTGCCCGTATGGTCGTTTTGAGTGCGCCAACGCGTCCGGAAGGGTCGAGATAGTCCGAAAATTATACCCGGGGTGTAGTTTGGGTCTCAGGGAGTTTTTAGGCCTAATTAGTACCCCGGGAGGGCAATTTAGTCATTTCACCTTTTTGGGTAATTAAACCCACGAAATTCAGCAACCTATATCAGCCATTTAGGTTTTTCAGCTAGGGTTAGAAAACAAAAACACAAGTGACGGCCATAGGAGAGGGAAGGAGAAAGCTCCAAGGCAATCCAAGGCCCCAAAAGTCATCCGTTTGCACCACAACCACCACCACCGCGTAGATCGCACAAAGGGCTACGCAACCACACCAAAATCATCTATGAATCAGAACGTCGAAAATCCCAGGCAAGTATTTATCTTGCGTAATTTCGTTAGTGCAATCTTCACATCAGTTTAGGAATGATTAGAGATGGAAAATATGGAAGAAACCCCAATTTGTGTTAGGAAAATGCATGTAGCATTGATTAATATGAAAATTCTGGGATCCTTGCCATGTAGAGGAATAGAAACCACAAAATTTTGATGATATATTAGAAGGGAATTCTGGTAAAAACATATTAGAACCATGATTAAGAACAACTCTAGGGTTCTTGATGATTAGATGAGATTTTGGGTTAATTATCCATGTTTAATGTTATATATACACATGCTTTACGTTGAAAACATCTGGTATATAGATATAATGTTAGTAGTAGGATTTTTCGAACGTTTAGAATGGAAAAACATGGTTTTGGATGAAGAAAATTGGTAGAACCCGTAACTGCAATTCTGCAGATTTCGCAGACCTGCTTGATCGATCGATCGAGCCTAGAGCTTCGATCGATCGAAGGTTCGATCGATCGACCCCTCCTGGCAGACTCCTATTTCCCTTGCTTAATTAGTTAAATTAAATTTATCGCGAAATAATTCTTGAAAATTCTTAATGAAATGTTTTGGGAGATAGGAAAGACCAGTAGGACATATGAATAAGTGTTGGGAACTTTATATTAAGATGAGAATCTTGTTTTGGGGATAATTATATAATGAACGATGAAACTACGTATTTCAAGTGAGAGATTGCGGTGAATAGCTACGATAGTAAATAGAGGTATACCTATCGAATTTTCTACTTGGAAGGATAGAGTCCACGAATGTCACGTAATAAGTGAGAAAACCCTTCGAGTTAAGGTTAGAGATGAAACCTTATACGTAATACTAATAATGTGAAATTTAGGATAAATGTTGTAATTATGAGTGACGAGAAGAACCTATATTAATATGATAAAGTGGTATATTTATATGATTGTGTGTACATATATTATATACTTATGAAAATTATGCCCACGCTACTTGTTATCCCTGAGGTTACCGCGCTGGGACAAGTCTTATCTCGATGGGACCTTTATGGGGGGATATTGACTTGTACCCTAGAAGATAGATATCATGGGTACAGGCTATCGATGTGATAGTTTAGATGGTCCTAAGAGACGCAGGCATGTGCCATCCTCTTAGAGACTTGGAATATATTCTTCGCCTCAATATTGTTTGTGTATTTATGTTAATACAATTCGAGAGTGATTCCGAATGTATTCCGCTTAATATGAGTGATATGGGGCTTTGGATAGTTGAGTATGCACGCACCATAGTTTTATGTGGGGTGATGTTATTTTATATATATTATACGAGTAGTTAATATATATATATATATATATGAGATTTGGAAATTTGAGAACTGCCTACTGTGATTTGATAAGTAGGACATGGTTGATGACCCAAATAGTAAATACTTGTTTTGTGAGAGTATAATATGTTACTGAGAAACTTTATAAATTAATAAAAGCTAAAACGAGAGTTGTGCTGCTAATTGAAAGTATTCTTTTTAAACAATAATATTGTTCGGTTTTGGAATCTTATGAGTAAGTTAAGATACGCTAAATTATTGGGAAGGTTAGTATGATAAAATGATAAGATAAACCGTTGGGAAAGTTAGTGCGATAGGTGTGCACATTAGAAGAGAGGTGAGTATTTCTCAAGAGAGTAACGCACTAATATGTTGTTGCATTGGCCTGTATCAATTTAAATACTTGCTAAACGTATTTTAAATCAAACACACTTTCGGGCTCTGACCCGTTTTTCTCTCTCTCTCTCTTGTATATATATGTATGTATTATAGGTGCCCAGCCACAGGGGCGTCTTGCTTAGGATCTCTTGGAAGGAATGCACTGCAGCTTAGGTGGGAGTTGCAGGTCTCTTGATTAGACGACTTCATTCATTCGGATCCACTCTTAGTACTTTCACTAGTTGAGCATGTGTAGCTCTTTCCATTATTCCATTGTTATTAGGACATTTGTATTTCAGTTATTTCCAGTATTGCTACTATGGATTTATTCAGTTTAGTTATGTGATTTTAGATTTCATATGCTGACATTTGTTTGACGAATATATTCTATTAATTGGTTTATGTTGCAGAATTTAATTTGGTGTGATTCTTACTTATTGAATGTTGTTAATAAAATAAATAAATCTTTTTCTTTAAATAAAATTTGGAAAGTTATGTATGAAAATGGTTTTGACACTTAGCTTAATTATTTAGGGTGTTAAATTGGAAATTTTATTTTTATCGACAGTGATGCTGAGAATGAACCAACTGTTCACCTTGATTTAATTTAATAAAGGAGTGATCGCCCGGTATTTAATTAGGCGGGGTGTCACAGGTGGTATCAGAGCATCAGGTTCTAGTGTCCATAGGATCTGTACGGCTTATTTCGCTTTCAGCTTAACGTTATTGCTATAGAGCCCTATTTTTAGGACTGTTGTATTCTTACTTTTATGTTTAAGTCTTCAGCTATTTGAGATTTGACAATAACTGTAGACTAATAAACTTGTTCACGTTTCAGATGCCTCCGAGACGTGCTCCGAAAGATAGGCGTGCCCAGGCCGAACAGCCAGCAGTTCCGGCACAAGGCACAATGAATGCAAATGAAGTAGCCGCCAGTGTTGCTTAGGCGGTGAATGCCGCGATAGCGGTGATTCAGCAGGCTCCACCCAAGGTTCAGGCAGTGGCGCCAGTACCAGCACAGCTTCCATCTGCATGGGAGAGGGTTCGGGATGCTTTTCAGAAAGCGCATCCCCCTGAGTTTTCTGGTAGCTCCAATATTGTTACAGTTAGCCAATGGAAGAAGGACATCCAGCGGCATCTCCGTATGTATGAGTGCACTGATGTGCAAAAGTAGTTATTGGCTTCCTTTAAGCTGGTGGGAGCCGCATTGCAGTGGTGGGAGTCCACTACCACTTTGGAGGAGAGGGACACGATCCCTATTCAGTTGTTCTGGGAGCGATTTGACCGCAAGTATTTTCCACTCACAGTGCAGACTGAGATGAGGCGGAAATTACTAAATCTGAAGTAGGAGAACCTTACTGTAGCTGAGTATGAGGAGGAGTTCACGAGACTTCTCACAATTGTACCAGACGAGGCACCTACTGAGAGCAAGAAGATTATGCTGTTTGTCGACGGGTTAGCTTGGAGGATCCGTCAACACCTTATTGGGAATCTATCCCTGAGTACATTCTTTGATGTACTCAATGCCGCATTGCTACATTGCCAGGATCACCGCTTCCATCTGCAGGGAAGCAAGAGAGCAGGAGAGTCCAGCCAGCGGGGCAGGGCCGGGGGTAATAGTGCCAGTGGGGCACCATCTCATGGACAGACTCATCAGCACGAGCAGAGTTCCCATCAGGGGGACCCTGCTAAGCGATTCCGTTCAGGTGATTCCAGGCAGGGATTCGGGGGTTTCAGGCAGGGCCATCAGGGCCAGCCTAATCAGCAGGGCCAACACCGACCGCAGGGACAGCAGCAGGGCCAACAGCGTACACATCAGGGCCAACAGGGCCAGTGGCGTGGAGGTAACGGCCAACAGGGCCGTGGACAGCAGGGTCAAAGAGGAGGTAACTTCAAAGGCCGATGTTTTGGGTGCGGTAAACATGGACATAGGCGTCAGGATTACCCAGAGGGCGATAGGGCCCCACAGCAGCAGGGAGGCCGTAATGAGCCGCAGAGACCACTTTTTCCACCTGCCCTCCCAGCTCCAGCCTAGGTGCCAGCCCTACCAGCCATTCCAGCAGCTCCAGTGCAGCAGGGGCAATTACAGTATGGACGTGTCTATAACGTCCACCAGGCAGCAGCTCCACAAGCACCACCCGCGATTGAGGGTACGTTTCCTATCCATGGTACTATGGGTCGGGTTTTGTTTGATATGGGGGCAACGCATTATTTTATAGCTACATATTTTGCGAAGTCCTTAGGGTTATTAGCCACAGTAGAGAGCACAGTGACGTGTGTGGACTCACCACTAGGGAGTGGGTCACTTATTTTCTTTATATGCCGGGGAGTGGGGGTGGAGATTGGTAGCTTGGTATTACCTGCAGACATGTTAGTCTTAGACATGCACGAGCATGATGTGATTATTAGTATGGATTGGCTCGTAGCTTATAGAGCCATGATTGATTGCTTCGGTGGGAGCATTATTTTTGCCATTCCGGGTCAAGAGATGTTTGTAGTGGCGATGCCTCACCCAGAGGGAGGTTCGACCGCTCATTTGTATTACATAGAGGAGGATACCTCTAAGGAGGTTGTGATTCCCTTAGATTCGATCCCTGTTATCAGGGAGTATTCCGATGTGTTTCAGGAGATACCAGGCCTACCGCCCAGTCGTGAGATAGACTTTGTCATAGATTTATTGCCAGATACGAGACCTATAGCACGCGCGCTGTACCGTATGGCTCCGGCAGAGATGCGAGAGCTACAAGATCAGATAGAGCAGTTGTTAGGTCAGGGCTTCATTAGTAGGAGTACCTCACCTTGGGGCGCTCCAGTCTTATTTATGAAGAAGAGAGATGGTTCACTGAGATTTTGTGTGGACTACTGGGAGCTGAACAAGGTAACGATACGGAATAAGTATTCGTTGCCTCGAATCGATGGTATGTTCGACCAGTTGAGGGGAGCAACTTTCTTTTCGAAGATAGATCTGAGGTCGGGGTACCATCAGTTACGTATTAGAGAGAGGGATGTTTCAAAGACTACCTTCTTGTCAAGATATAAGTCCTATGAGTTCAGGGTGATGCCGTTCGGACTCACAAATGCCCCAGCCGTTTTCATGGACTTGATGAACCGAGTATTCAGAGACTTCTTGGATCAGTTTGTCATCGTCTTCATAGATGACATCTTGATATATTCACACTCCGAGGAGGAGCATGCCGAGCACTTGAGACAGGTTCTTTAGACTCTCCAAGAGCATCAGTTGTATGCTAAGTACGAGAAGTGTGGATTCTGGTTGCGAAAGGTACAGTTCTTGGGCCATGTTGTTTCTGAGCAGGGGATAGTAGTTGACCCGAGTAAAGTGTTAGCGGTGAGGGAGTGGGGACATCCCACGACACCGATGGAAGTACGTAGTTTCTTGGGATTAGTCGGATACTACAGGAGATTCATTCGGGGATTCTCCAAAATAGTGGGTCCATTAACGAATCTGACTCGCAAAGGGGTACCATATGTTTGGGATGACGCTTGTCAATTGGCTTTCGACGAGTTGAAAGACAAGCTTACTTCAGCGCCAGTCCTTGCTTTACCGAAGCCGGGTATGGAGTACCCGGTTTACACCGATGCGTCCTTATGGGGACTTGGGGGAGTACTTCAGCAGGAAGAGAAGGCTATAGCTTTTGCCTCCCGCAAGCTTAAGCCGCATGAGAAGAATTACCCCACCCACGACCTGGAGTTAGCAGCGGTCGTCTTTGCATTGATGATATGGAGGCACTATTTGTTGGGAGAGAAATTTTGTTTGTTCACAGACCACAAGTCATTGCAATACCTGTTCACTTAGTGAGAGCTGAATATGCGTCAGCGCAGATGGCTAGAGTTTGTGAAGGACTACCAGTTCGATATATAGTATCATCTGGGAAAGGCCAACGCAGTTGCTGATGCATTGAGTCGTAGATCGGTAGACGAAGTAGCAGACGTCTAAAAAGCAAAGTGGAAGGAGTTGGGTCACCAGGACGCAGTGGAACGTTCTTTCATATCCGTGATGTCAGTCACACCCGAGATTGTTACAAGGGTGATACAGGCACAGACCACAGACCCGTTTTGCCAGGAGCAGATTGTGCGACTTCTAACCGAGGGTGCTAAGTCCTATTCTGTTAGTTCTGATGGAGGTTTGTGATTTAATGGGAGATTGGTGGTTCCAGAAGGAGCAGAGTTATATCATGAAGTGATGACTCATTCTCATGGGTCCCGATTTGCGGTACATCCGGGGGGCGATAAGATGTACCAGGATATGAGGCGACAATACTGGTGGAGTGGGATGAAGAAGGACATTATTGAGTTTGTGTCCAAGTGTTCTACCTGCCAGCTGGTAAAGGTGGACCACCAGAAACCGTCAGGATTACTTCAACCATTGGAAGTACCCACGTGGAAGTGGGAGAGTATTTTCATGGATTTTATTACAGGGTTTCCTACATCACAGCGGGGCCACGATTCTAGACCGTTTAACCAAGGTGGCTCATTTTCTGCCGGTGCAGACAGATTATACCACGGGCGAGTATGCTCAGTTGTTCATCGCTGAGATTGTCAGATTACATGGGGTACCCCTGAATATTGTGTCAGATAGAGACAAGATTTTTGTGTCACATTTCTGGGAAAGCTTTCAGGAGGCTATGAGTACTGAGTTGAGGTTGAGTTCAGCTTACCACCCATAGACAGATGGATAGACAGAGCGTACTGATCAGATGTTAGAGGATATGCTACGCATGTGTGTTCTCGATTTTGGAGGAGGTTGGGATCCACACCTTCCACTGGTAGAGTTTGCTTATAATAACTCGTATCAGTTCACGATTGGCATGGCTCCATTTGAGGTTTTATATGGCAGGCCTTGTCGTTCTCCAACTTGTTGGCTCGAGGTGGGGGATAACAAGTTGCTAGGACCAAAAGTGATTCAGGAGACCTCCGCGAGGATTGAGATGATCAGGAGTCGCATTCGGGTAGCCCGGGACAGGCAAAAGAGCTACGCCGATGCGAAACGGTTCTTCCGGGAGTTTAGTGTGGGGGACCAAGTGTTATTGCGTGTATCCTCTATTAAGGGAGTGATGA
Source organism: Sambucus nigra (assembly GCA_949130495.1). NCBI lineage: Eukaryota > Viridiplantae > Streptophyta > Magnoliopsida > Dipsacales > Adoxaceae > Sambucus > Sambucus nigra. The sequence continues at coordinate 411,884,502 of OX422209.1, read as the reverse complement.
GGTTCGGGAAGAAGGGGAAGTTGGCTCCGAGGTACGTGGGACCATTTCCCATCATCGAGAGGATTGGGCCGGTTGCATACAGGTTGGGACTGCCAGAACATTTACATCGCATCCATGATGTATTCCACATCTCGTCGTTGAGATGATATCTTCGGGATGATATGGCCCATACTCACATTGCGATAGATGAGATCGACTTACATCCTGATAGCTTTTACGAGGAGAGACCAGTGGTTATTCTAGACTATAGTGAGGGAAGATTGAGGTCGAAGATAGTTCCACTTATGCGAGTCCAGTGGGAGCATCATAATGTGGAGGAATCCACTTGAGAGCGTGAGGCAGATATGCGCGAGAGATATCCAGAGATGTTTTTACCAGGTATGCCTTATTTCCCGAATTTCGGGACGAAATTCCGTTATTAGGGGGGAAGTATGTAATACCCCGTATTTTTATGTTATATTAATTTGGGGATTTATTAAATTTAACGTGAATGATTTATTTAATAAAAGTCCGGAAATTAATTATGTTATAATTATTAACGTGACGATAGTTACTAATTATGGGAAACTTGTTGAATATTACTATGAAAAACGTTGCTAATGCCGTTTAATACAAGATTAAACTTTATAAGCAACTCCGAGATGTTTGTTGAAGAAACCCTTTTCTTTTGAAAATAAAAATGATAAACATCAAGATGTGTTTACAAAAACTTATGTACGAGAATAATCAAGACTTTGTAATCATTTTTAAAACTAAGATAGTTTCAAAAATTCAGCACACTATAGAATGAGATGAGTAGATGAAGATAATCAGAACACACAGTTTTTAACATGGTAAAACCTCTCCCAATAGAGGAAACATCCACGGTGACTTCTAAGTCACGAAAGTAAAAATCCACTAAAAACAAATAGCAGTTACAAACAATACAACATACATGCACACAACTCAACCTATTCTAAGTTTAGGAATATAACCCACTTGGTGTCCTTCTAACTTCTCTTAAATCTGATTGTTGATGATGTTCTTCCAGTTTGATAACTTCCCCTTTGCTTTAGCTTCCTTGCGTCGACTCAATAATCTTTGATCTTATTCACAACACTTCCAGTGTGGTAGTGTGTTAAGTGTTTGTGATGTGATTCCTATCAACATGCATGAACTCACACACACTTAGTTTTTACAGACAGTCCTAGAAAATTACATATAAAGACTATATGCTGTGATTTTCTTTTCTTTCTTTCTTACAGAACTTGAAACCTTTTTGACCTTTAATATATCCCAGATTCCACGGATATCTTGTTTCAAATTGGTCAAGATCTTAATCAATCTCTGTTTTAAAAATATTTTTGAGATTGAAAATCTCCAAGTGAGAATCCAACTAGGTCAAGGTTAAGTTTCATAAGAACAGAAACCATAAAATATTTACAAATCTAAATCAGTAAAGATTTTCACAAAATGAGAAAGAAATATTCATATCTAGTGAAATATAACATGCAAAGTGTAGATCTACAATTTCTATGAAGAAGAAATACAGATCTCCACAAAAATGTTTAAGTTGGTAATAAGATCACAGATCAAGAGGTTACAGCTTCAAATGAACAAACCAGTAACACAACTCTCTCTCTCAAACACTCGAGGTTGTGTTTGGGGTTGTGAATAAACGAAGGTTTGAATCAGATTTGAAGTGTTTAGGGTTAGGGTTAGGGCTAGGGTTTGGCTAACACAATTTCCTTTTCTCTCTCTTCTCTCTTTTCTTTTCTCTCTTCTCTCTATTTTTTTCTCTCAAAAATGACGACTGCCAAAAGTCTTGAAAGGTTGAGAATTAGTGGGCTTATATAGGAGTGGAGGAAGGTTCTGGATTGTCGAAGGCAATCAAGGGCTGAGATTAGTTCTTCCTAATATTGACTTGATCCAAGGGTGATAATATAGCAGTGGTTAAACTGAATGGGATTGGTCCATAGAGATACCACAAGGATAGACTTAAAAAGCATGCAGGCCATAGATAAGGTTTGATCTAACGATCAACAATACACCAGGCAGTTCTCTCACAAAACAAACACAAAATGATACATCAGGAACGTGACAAGTGTTGGCATATTATTGGCTTGCAAACGCGCGTCAAAAATAATTACATGCAGCACCCTGAAGTCTCTAGCGCATTTACATTCTACCCAATCAAACATTCCAATGAAAAATGAATTTTTCAGAATAGCATATTAACCCCACAAAGTTTACAAAAACACTTTTTTATTTAAGAAAACATTATTTTAAAACTGTTTAAAAATGTTTAACAATTCCCAAAAAATTATTAAAACAACATTTTAAGGGGAATTTAACACACAATCAATATGATCAATATACACATGTATGCATTTCTAATGTGTGTAGTGTGATTCAATTATACCTTGTTTGGATCATTGAAGAGGATTAGAGAGAATATTTCTGAGGTTCTTTGGATTCTAGGTTAGACAACCAATTTTGTCACAATTTCCAAATTAGTTGAGCACTTATACAATATAGACTTAAGTAAGTCAAAGGTATAAGGTGCTTCAATCTCCACCTTTAAAAATATGAGACAAAATCTCCTTTGAGTTCACTTAAACTCTTAGGGAACCAAAAAGATAAAACCTAGTCCTATATAGAAGATACTATCTACCCATTTCCTAGAAAATCAAAAATTACATAACTCAACTATTTACAAATTTGTACAGTAGAAAAGGTAGCAAATCAGTAGAAGAGGTTCCTGCAAATATGCACACTAAGATCAAACAGTTTAGATGAAATGTGAACAAAACATTGAACCCGTAAGACTCAAATTTCTCCCCCATTTTGTCTCAAATGGACAAAGGGTAAAAATTATGGTCTTAAGAGTTTAATCAGCACATACCATACCTATAGAATTACGCAAATACAGAAATCTGTTATAGTCCAGAGGTTTAGTGAACATGTCTGCAAGTTGCAGATCAGTAGGTAGGTAATGGATTTCTAACTCCTTAGTCTCAACAAGTTCGCGTATAAAGTGATGTCTTATTTTAATATGTTTAGTTCGCGAGTGTTGAACCGGGTTTTTAGATATGTTAATGGCGCTTTGATTGTCACAATACAATTGTAACTGATCTTCTTTAATCCCATAATCGCTTAACATTTGTTTTATCCATAATAATTGAGCACAACAACTTCCAGCTGCTATATATTCGGACTCAGCCGTAGATAAAGATGTGCAATTCTGTTTTTTGCTACTCCAACCTACTAAATTATTGCCGACATAATAACAGGCACCTGATGTACTTTTACTGTCATCAGTACAACAGGCCCAATCAGCATCGGTATACCCTATGATGGTGCTGCAGGTATCATTAGTATACCTAAGTCCAAGATTAAGAGTGCCTTTTATGTACTTTATTATACGTTTTACACAAGATAAATGGCTCTCTTTAGGGTTATTCTGGTAACGAGCCACTACACCAAAAACAGCATTTTGGCACACCCTGATATTAAAAATCTGGCACAGTTTAAAACTGTGCCAGATTTTGGCACGGTTTTATAGAGATTTGGCACACTTTAAAACAGTGCCAAAATTTGGCACTGTTTTAAAGTGTGCCAAAATTGAGTACACTTACTAAAATATATAATACCCAAAAAAAAACATTACTCTTCCCTCTTTCTCTTGTTCCCGCTCACGATTCCCGCCTCTCTCTAGCCTATGCGCTCTCCTGCCTCTCCTCTCTCTCTCGCGGCGGTCTCTCTCTCTCGCGGCGGTCTCTCTCTCTCTCGGCGGTCTCTCGGCGATCTCTCTCTCTCTCTCTCGGCGGTCTCTCTCTCTCTCGGCGGCTGCTGCTGACACTGCCCTAGGTCAGCATCTCTACTGCCGACACTCTCTCTCCCGCCCATTCTCTCTTTCTCTGGTCACTGCCTTGTTCTCTCACTGCACTCATCCCAATCAGGTAATTTCTTTAAAGCATTGTATTTTTTTTTAACCTAAGTTAGATTTCAGATTTGATCCTAGAGTTTATGATATGCTTGATTTGATTCGTATTTGATTTTTAGGGTTTTATATATACATATATACATATTTATTATTTTTTTTAATGTGTGAGTTTTTGGTGCAAATTGAATGTTGATAATGAAAAATAAATAAATCATGGGTTTTTATGTTCTTACCCCTTTAACAAAAATGTATATTTGATCTGATTTGTAAATGTTACGTAGTTTTAAGAAAATTTAAGTGCTGAATATTCAATAATAATGTAAAAATAACAAATTGAAAAGTAGACACCCCACTAATTAAATGGATAAATGAGATTATGTGTTTAAAATTTAAGAAAAAACAAAAAAAACTATTTAAATAGTAAGTAGACATTAATACTAAACATTCAATAATGATGTTACACATGTAGAAAAACCTTAGACCCGTTCAAGAGGTCTCACTATGACTGTGGTGAGAACTCTTGAATTGTCCCATTTTTGGACAGTTTGGAAATGCAAAAGTTTGTATTGTACATAATGATTATGCATGTCCTATTTTGAAAAATTCGGTGGCATCTCTTTATGTTCTTTGGGTGCATACTAGATTGATGTAGTGTTTTGTGTTTTCTTGGTTGAAAAACTTAAGTAACACATGAACACTCCCAATTTAAGTTGTGTACTTGAAGAACTGTAGGGAGATGCTGGCGAAATTTTCTAGATTAGGACATGGCATGAGACATTATGAACAATACAAAATATGCATTTTTGAATGGGATAGGACCCTTACCCTGTAGAGGAGATGGAGGAAATATAGGAGCTCAAATATATACATATTTACACTTGAATAAACTTAAATATATTTACAGTAAGGGTTTATATTATAATGTGTGCTCTTTAAACTTATCAGGATGTCGTCGGGAATCAACAAAGAATGGATAAATGAGAAAAATATCGAGACCGATACATATAGAGATGGGGTGTTACAGTTTCTTCATTATGTGCGTAGTAATAGTTCGAATGTTAAACATTCATGTCCCTGTAGACGTTGTCGAAATGGGAAAGGACATGTTGTTATAGATGACATATTCATTCATTTAATGACATATGGTATGGACATGAACTATACCTTATGGCATTTTCACGGTGAGACATTAGTTGTTGATCAAGTCCAACCACCACCGCAATCTGTGACACCGACAGAACACGCTGATGTGCACAATATTCCAATTTTGAATGATCTTGTGAATGATGCTTGTGAGATGTTTATGGGTGAAGCGGAACCTAGTGAACCTAATTGTGTAGGCAGTGATGAAGCCCCCCCAACTTCTGAGGTTCCCAATGATTCGCACACACATAAATACAAAGGCAAGAAGTATGATCGTTTACATCAACTCGCACAGGAGCCATTGCACCTAGCTACCGGTTCTTCGCGTCATACCACAATGTATGCTCTTATAAAGTTGAATGATTTGAAAACACAATTCAATTTATCGGATGGTGCTACAGGTGGAATTCTTAGATTGTTAAATGAACTACTTCCTGAAGAGAACAACTTGAAAACTAGTTATACAGAAATGAAAAACACCGTTAGAGATCTCGGTATGGATTATGTTAAGTATAACGTATGCATTAACAACTGTATGATATTTTGGAAAGAGCATGAAAAATCTACTAGATGTATAAAATGTGGTTCTTTACGCTACAAGTTTACTTGTCTAGACGAGGACGGGGTAGAAATTCAGAATACTAATGGAAAAAAAAAGTACTCTAGGGTTCCTAAGAAGGTAATGCGACATTTCCCTCTAATCCCTAGGCTAAAACGGTTGTATACCATAAAATGGATAGCAGAGAAAATGACTTGGCACGCTCGTGAAAGCTCTTGTATGGAATTCTTGCGTCATCCTCGAGATTCAGCAGAATGGGTAAATTCAAACATTATGTGGAGAGATTTTGAAAAAGATCCGCGGAATATTCGACTTGCAATAGCAACTGATGGTTTCAGCCCGAATAACATGTTTGGCCGTAAGTATAGTTGTTGGCCAGTGATAATTCAACCTCTCAACCCTCCCCCATCAATGTGTATGAAAAGTGAGTTTTCAATGTTGTCTGTATTGATTCCCGGAACAAAGTCACCATCAAGTAATATTGATGTCTTCCTCCAACCGTTGGTCGATGAGTTAAAGATCTTATGGTCTGGAGTTGAGGCTTGGGATGCGTACAAAAATGAGAAATTTCAGTTAAAAGCCATGTTGATGTGGGGTATACATGATTTTCCAGCTTATGGGATGTTAGCAGGTTGTTCAACTCAAGGTTACAATGGGTGCCCTGTTTGTTCTACAAATACACCTTCTGAATATCTTTCTAAGTCAACGAAATGTTGTTACCAACGATCTCGTATGTTCCTTCCTAAAGACCATCCTTATAGGTTTGACACATCAAAGCAAACATTTAATGGTAAAATAGAGGATGCTATGGCTCCAAGAAAGTTAACAAGTGCAGAAGTTGAGCAGATAGTGTCACTTATCGCTCGATAAGGTGCTCAAAGAGAGGGAGAGGGAGAGGGAGAGGGAGACAAAAAGGGAAAGGGAAAGGGAAAGGGAAAGGGGAAGGAGAAGGAGAAGAAGGGGAAGGGGAAGGGGAAGGGGAAGGGGAAGGAGAAGGAGGATGTCGTAATGGAAGACGATGATTATCCAAGTGAGGGTGACGATGAGAATCTAGCAGGTACCGAGGGTTTTTCAAGGAGGTCAATTTTCTTTGACTTAGAGTATTGGAAGGATCATGATATTAGACATAATTTAGATGTTATGCATGTTGAAAAGAATGTCACAGAGACTCTTTTAGGTACAATACTCTCGGTGAAAGGTTCATCAAATAAAGATACGGTCAAAGCCCGTGAAAACTTGAAAGTTCATTTGAAGCTTAAAAGGAAATTATGGATGAAAGATGTTGAAGGCAGTAAAAAAAGGCTTATGCCAAAGGCACCTTTCGCATTAGGAAAGGAAGAGAAAGAAGCCTTTTTTCGTACACTAAAAACATTAAAGGTACTGATTGGATTTTCATCAAATTTCAGCAACAATGTTAACCTCGATCCACCTGGATTTACCAATCTCAAGTCCCACGATTATCACGTCATTATGCAACGATTGCTTCCTGCATTGCTTATGCATTCATTTCCGGATGATAAGCCTTTGTTTAAAGCTATACAGCGGATCAGCATATTCTTTAATGTGTTGTGTGCCAAAGTGATATTTAGAGAACATCTTTTGAAGGCTAAAAACGCATTAGTAGAGGCACTTTGTGTCTTTGAAATTTATTTTCCACCTGCCTTTTTTGTGGTGATGATCCACCTCATGCACCATTTAGCCGATGAAGCTTTGACAGCTGGGCCACCAAGATATCGGGCGATGTGGTTATTTGAGAGAGAAATGGGAAGATATAAAAAGTGGTCACGAAACAAGAGGTACATTGAAGGGAGCATTGCTAATGCATATTTGTTACATGAAGCTTCTTTGTATGCCATGGAGTACATATCGAAAAGAGGTGAAGGAACTCATAAGAGGAATCTTGAGGATTTTCTTGATGATGAGTTTGATGACTCGGAATGCCAACGACCATTGGGTAAAAGTAAAGAATTGATCTTAAATAATGTAAAATATGAGCAAGTGCGAAGATGGGTTTTATCTCAATGCGACGGTGTTGATGAATGGAGAAGGTACACACTTAGTTCTATGTTAATTCATATTAATTGATTGTAATGTGATATTTCTTAATTTTGAAACTAATTTCTTGTAGAAAATTTGTGGTAACTGAGACTCAATCGACGCATAGAATTGATGATTTCATCCCTTGGCTAAGGAACGAGGCAAGTCTTTATTTATACATGTACTTTTTTATCAACCGTAATTATTTTTAATGAAACTTTAAAAAAATATCAATTCCTTACAGGCCTCAAGATTTAATGATACGGGAATTTTGCCATATGCTGATGGTCCTCTCCATAGGGTTACCAGTTATGAGAAATTTCAATGCAATGGGTACACCTTTTGTACTTCTGGACATGAAGAGAATCATAACTTTCAGAGTAGTGGTGTATCCACTAAGGCCTTTAATAAGAAGGGGATTATGACAACCTTTTATGGAGTTATTAGACAAATACTCGACCTCAATTACATTGAGTTCGCACATACTGTCTTTTATTGTGATTGGGTGGATGTTGATGATAAGAATGCTTGCAAAGTTGAACCCATCTCAAAATTGGTGATGGTGAATCTTAGTAAGCTCGTGAGTAAAAATACCATTCACGATGATCCGTTCATCCTTGCATCTCAAGCCAGTCAAGTATTTTATTGTCAAGATGTAAAGCTGAATGGGTGGTCAGTTGTTTTACACTCTCCCAAGAGACTGACGAAAGAAATAGATGCGATTGATATTGACCGTACGATGTATGACTCCATTCTCGAGGAAAATGATAAATTATTGGAGCTTTTGGACACAGATTTCTAGTGCAATGATTTAGTTCTGAACTTGTTTTTGAATATGCGATATTCTATTTATTCCGTTTGTTGTTGTTGTTGTTGTTGTTGTTGTTGTAAACATTTAATAGTTTATTGCTTTTTGAACATTTAATACATGTATGGTTGTTTGAAATTATAATTCTATTTGAACATGCCATCTTCTTTATATTGCTATTTGAACATGTAATATTCTTGTAAATGTTTATTTTGATTATTTTGGTCTCCAATAGTCACTTTTTTCCAGATAAATGTCTCATATGGGTGATACTTCGCAACCGTCAATAAATGTGGAGACACCTATATCAACCTCCCGTTCTAAGGTTGCTTCGGGTGCTTCAAGAGTAGGTGGTGACTCTTCCACAAAGAAGTTAAAATTTAATGAGCACGGCCTTCCAGTTGGTGAAGACTCATATACACTCTCAACCAGGTTGGGAGACTTAGCAAGGACACATGTTCCCATACCTTATACGAGTTGGAAACAAGTGGATGTGCGATATAAGAACTCAGTTTGGTCATCATTAATGGTATACTATTCCTTTCTATTCCAAAGAATGTAAATTCAATTATGTGATGTTTTAATTTTATTTCTTCATATATTGTAGAAAGAGTTCCCAGATGTGCGCAAAAGTCAGAAGCAAATTTTTATGAAAAAAGCGAACGATGCTTGGAAAAAGTTCAAGTCCAAGCTAAGGGTTAATTTGAAGGATGGTGATATTGGAAAGTGGAAGGAGAAAGTGCCACGAAATGTCAAATCTGAGGACTGGGAGGTGTTTTGCAACAATGAAGTTTTAGAGGTTCAAAGGGCTTTGCGAAGAAAGAACAAAGAGACTAAACTAAATTGTGTGAGAAAGACAACTCATAATACAGGTCATCATGGTTATGCCCGAGCTTCAGAGAATTGGAGAAAGGAGCATGGGCGTGCACCCACTCGTGCTGAATTGTGGTTGGCAACTCATATAATCAAAGGAGGTGGTTATGCCCCTCATGATAAAATATTTGCGGTAATTTAAATTTTTTAATGTTCGTTTTGTTTAAACAAAGTATCGTATCATCAAACCTAATGTTAATATATTTTTATACAGGACCAAATTCAAATGCTTCTGGATGTATACAAAGCGAGTGGTCAGGAGGAGATCTTGGATGCCGGGCCTATTTTTGAGGTTTTCGGAAAAGATACGCGAGGACGTGTACGTTGTGTTGGGTCCACAATTTCGAGAACCGTTATATTAGGGTCGGCATTTGCTAGAGAAATGCTTGAGGAGGTGAAAGAGGACACCGGAAATTGGAAGGATCATGTTGATCACCTTAGGAGTGACATAGATGGGATAAAATCCTCACTAGATGAATTCATTACCGACTTCAAAACCGGAAAATTTTCATGTGTTGGACACAACGTTCAGGAGTTACCTACTATAGGCACTGTAACTCCTTCGTGTTCTCGTTCCTCCCCTGCATTCGAGGTTCCAAATTTCACCTCGCTAATTGAATGCAAAATACTATCCCACACACGTGAACTTGTTGGTTATGGGAGGGCCGTCTCGACCGTTCACTTCCATAAGTTGAGAAAGAATGAAGTGCGAGTTTTACTCGATGACATCAAAGTGCCCGAGTATCCAGTTTGGGGCGGAAAACAAGCTCATTGCGAGAACTTGGAAGATGTTGGTAAAAATGGAATTATGTATTGGCTCGACGACCTTTGTCCTCCCATTGGTGACACCGACGAATGACTTGCTTCGAAGTACTTCCCTCTAAGGTACAAATCTGCAAAATCTCTACTTATATTCCTAATTCATGCTTCTATAATCCTGCTCCACCATCTACTGAATTGAGTTATGTTGTTTCTATAATCGTTATGCAATCAACTAGGAAAACCAGTTATTTATTTATCATTATTGAGCGGGAAGCACGGGCAAGCTATTATATATAACATGTGTAATCAATCGTTAAAGAGGTAAGGTGTACTAATCAAACACACACATATATGCATATGCTGCATATGCATATATATGCAGTGCATATATATGCATATGCTGCATATATATGCAGTTGCCCTGCCCCTGCCCCGTCCCCTGCCCCTCCCCCCCCCCCCCCCCTTCCCCACTCACACACGCACACACAAACACACACATATATGCATATGCTGCATATGCATATATATGCAGTTGCCCTGCCCCTGGCCCTGCCCCTGCCCCGTCCCCTGCCCCTTCCGGGGTGGAGCCTTGGCGCTTGACTTATTTGGGTCTCCCGTAGGGTGGAAATCCAAATTCATTTGATTTTGGTCCACGGCTTGGGATTAAATTAACAAGAGATTGGATGGATGGAGAAAGGATGCTTGGCAAATGGGGGTAGACTCACGTTGATCAATTCAGTTCTCCATCACATTTGGATCTACTATATATGTCTATATGTAGGCTTGCGGTAAAGTGGCTAAAATAAATGGAAAAAAATTCAGAAGCTTTTTTTGGGAAGGCGCGGAAGGCGGGAAGACTGATCACTTAATTGAATGGAAAGTTGTGAAAAGACCTAAAAACAAGGGTAATGGTAATTTGAGGCCAAAAATATAGCGTTGGTTGCAAAATGGTTGTGGAGATTCTCAAGATAAAAGGAATCACTTAATTTTTTATAATTGGACACAAATATGGGTTGGATCATAGCGGGTGGTACCCCAAAAGGGTAGGGCTGTGAGGTTCTTTTAGCAACCCTTGACAATTAATTTCCCATGATATCGATTTATTCCTTATGGGATTGTCATTGGAAGGAACAGTACTTACATTCGAATGAACAGTACTGACAATTCATTTTAGCAACCCTGGCCCTGCCCCTGCCCCGTCCCCGTCCCCTGCCCCTGCCCCTGCCCCGTCCCCTGCCCCTCCCCCCCCTCCCCCCCCCTTCCCCACTCACACACGCACACACACACACACACACATATATGCATATGCTGCATATGCATATATATGCAGTTGCTCTGCCCCGTCCCCTGCCCCTGCCCCCCCCCCTTCCCCACTCACACACGCACACACAAACACACACATATATGCATATGCTGCATATGCATATATATGCAGTGCATATATATGCATATGCTGCATATATATGCAGTTGCATATGCATATATATGCAGTTGCATATGCACATACATGTGTGTGTTTGTGTGTGCGTTGTGAAGCTTGTGCAACTTTTGATCACGTCCTCCATTGCTATTTTGATCACGTCCCTGACATGCTATTCCTCCACATTTGAACCTTTGGAAACTGCTTCTTGGTGCTATTCCTTTTGATAATCAAGTCCAAAGAATAATGATTTCTCTTGATTCTAGATGCCAATACTGCCACAATTATGTAGAAATAATTCAGCATTTGTTCTTACACAGTGAAATGTCTCAAACCATTTAGGCTCATTTTTCTGCTCAGGTAGAGATTTTTCCTTGCTTAAAGTGTATTCTATCTATGCTTATCTCTTGGTGGTTTTTCAAGTCCAATAAGGACTACATCAAATTTATTTATAAAGTTTTCCTGTGGTGATTTTATTGGAGATTTAGAATGCTAGATGTAATAGCTTATTTGAAGGTGTTCCTATGTGTGCTGCTGAGATAATAAAAAAAGTGATAGACTTAATTTCATCTAAAGCCAGTTCCACTCTTTTTGTTAATCGAGTAAATCAAAACCATGTGTCCTTAGTTGATACATTTCATCTCAAAGTGAAAGTAAAAAAGCCCAAGTTAATTATTACCAGATAATTATGTCCTTCGGGCACTATAAAAATCAATGTTGGGTGAAAACCCAAACCACCCCCCAAACGACCCCGTAGGGGGCACGAACACCTCGCACGGGACCAATGTAACTTGTAGGAACTGACCGCGTAGTCCCGGGTCTCCCGGTTTGTGAATATGACGATAATTTGCAAAAATTAGCACTAAACTTAAAAACAAGCCGTTAATGGGTGAAAACCCAAACCACCCCCCAAACGACCCCGTAGGAGGCACGAACACCTCGCACGGGACCAATATAATTTGTAGGAACTGACCGCGTAGTCCCGGCTCTCCCGATTTGTGAATATGACGATAATTTGCAAAAATCAGCACTAAACTTAAAAACAAGCCATTAATGGGTGAAAACCCAAACCACCCCCCAAACGACCCCGTAGGAGGCACGAACACCTCGCACGGGACCAATGTAACTTGTAGGAACTGATCGCGTAGTCTCGGGTCTCCCAGTTTATGAATATGACGATAATTTGCAAAAATCAGCACTTAAACTTAAAAACAAGCCGTTAAAGGGTGAAAACCCAAACCACCCTCCAAACGACCCCGTAGGGGGCACGAACACCTCGCACGGGACCAATGTAACTTGTAGGAACTGACCGCGTAGTCCCGGGTCTCCCGGTTTGTGAATATGACGATAATTTGCAAAAATCACACTTAGTTAAAAACATGCCGTCAATGGGTTAATACCCAAACCACCCCCCCAAACGACCCCGTAGGAGGCACGAACACCTCGCACGGGACCAATGTAACTTGTAGGAACTGACCGCGTAGTCCCGGGTCTCCCGGTTTGTGAATATGACGATAATTTGCAAAAATCAGCACTAAACTTAAAAACAAGCCTTTAATGGGTGAAAACCCAAACCACCTCCCAAACGACCCCGTAGGAGGCACGAACACCTCGCACGGGACCAATGTAACTTGTAGGAACTGATCGCGTAGTCCCGGGTCTCCCGGTTTGTGAATATGACGATAATTTGCAAAAATCAGCACTTAAACTTAAAAACAAGCCGTTAAAGGGTGAAAACCCAAACCACCCCCCAAACGACCCCGTAGGGGGCATGAACACCTCGCACGGGACCAATGTAACTTGTAGGAACTGACCGCGTAGTCCCGGCTCTCCCGGTTTGTGAATATGACGATAATTTGCAAAAATCACACTTAGTTAAAAACATGCCGTCAATGGGTGAATACCCAAACCACCCCCCAAACGACCCCGTAGGGGGCACGAACACCTCGCACGGGACCAATGTAACTTGTAGGAACTGACCGCGTAGTCCCGGGTCTCCCGGTTTGTGAATATGACGATAATTTGTAAAAATCAGCACTTAAACTTAAAAACAAGCCGTTAATGGGTGAAAACCCAAACCACCCCCCAAACGACCCCGTAGGAGGCACGAACACCTTGCACGGGACCAATGTAACTTGTAGGAACTGACCGCGTAGTCCCGGGTCTCCCGGTTTGTGAATATGACGATAATTTGCAAAAATCACACTTAGTTAAAAACATGTCGTCAATGGGTGAATACCCAAACCACCCCACAAACGACCCCGTAGGGGGCACGAACACCTCGCACGGGACCAATGTAACTTGTAGGAACTGACCGTGTAGTCCCGGGTCTCCCGGTTTGTGAATATGACGATAATTTGCAAAAATCACACTTAGTTAAAAACATGTCGTCAATGGGAGAATACCCAAACCACCCCCCAAACGACCCCGTAGGGGGCACGAACACCTCGCACGGGACCAATGTAACTTGTAGGAACTGATCGCGTAGTCCCGGGTCTCCCGGTTTGTGAATATGACGATAATTTGCAAAAATCAGCACTTAAACTTAAAAACAAGCCGTTAAAGGGTGAAAACCCAAACCACCCCCCAAACGACCCCGTAGGGGGCACGAACACCTCGCACGGGACCAATGTAACTTGTAGGAACTGACCGCGTAGTCCCGGGTCTCCCGGTTTGTGAATATGACGATAATTTGCAAAAATCACACTTAGTTAAAAACATGCCGTCAATGGGTGAATACCCAAACCACCCGCCAAACGACCCCGTAGGGGGCACGAACACCTCGCACGGGACCAATGTAACTTATAGGAAATGACCGCGTAGTCCCGGGTCTCCCGGTTTGTGAATATGACGATAATTTGCAAAAATCAGCACTTAAACTTAAAAACAAGCCGTTAATGGGTGAAAACCCAAACCACCCCCCAAACCACCCCGTAGGGGGCACGAACACCTCGGACGGGACCAATGTAACTTGTAGGAACTGACCGCGTAGTCCCGGGTCTCCCGGTTTGTGAATATGACGATAATTTGCAAAAATCACACTTAGTTAAAAACATGCCGTCAAAGGGTGAATACCCAAACCACCCCCCAAACGACCCCGTAGGAGGCACGAACACCTCGCACGGGACCAATGTAACTTATAGGAACTGACCGCGTAGTCCCGGGTCTCCCGGTTTGTGAATATGACGATAATTTGCAAAAATCAGCACTTAAAACTTAAAAACAAGCCGTTAAAGGGTGAAAACCCAAACCACCCCCCAAACGACCCCGTAGGGGGCATGAACACATCGCACGGGACCAATGTAACTTGTTGGAACTGACCGCGTAGTCCCGGGTCTCCCGGTTTGTGAATATGACGATAATTTGCAAAAATCACACTTAGTTAAAAACATGCCGTCAATGGGTGAATACCCAAACCACCCCCCAAACGACCCCGTAGGGGGCACGAACACCTCGCACGGGACCAATGTAACTTGTAGGAACTGACCGCGTAGTCCCGGGTCTCCCGGTTTGTGAATATGACGATAATTTGCAAAAATCAGCACTTAAACTTAAAAACAAGCCGTTAATGGGTGAAAATCCAAACCACCCCCCAAACGACCCCGTAGGAGGCACGGACACCTCGCACGGGACCAATGTCACTTGTAGGAACTGACCGCGTAGTCCCGGGTCTCCCGGTTTGTGAGTATGACGTTAATTTCCATTCATATATGTAATTTTTTTGTTTTGAGTATTTTTTTTATAAATTATTGGTTTACTAATATCGTATCTTTTTTGTATTCTATTTTTTTTGCAGGATAACAGTTTATCGTTGGCTTTTATTCGCGTGGAATACACAAAGAACTCAATGGTTTACAACAAGGGGTTTATTAATGAATCCATTTTTTTGTGTCATGACCGTACGGTCTTTTGTTGTTTTATTATTGACTTTTATGGCCATGAGGGCTTTTGTAAGTTAATTGTTATATTTTGTGGCCGTGCGGGCTTTATGTTAGGCAGGTTTTTTATTAACAGGTTTTTGAATGTCCTGAAAATAGAGGAAACTCTGCCCAATTTTTTTTGGCATGCGAGCAGTTAAAGACTTGTAATATTTTGAAGTTTGTATGTACATTAGTTTATTAATAACGCGCAATATTATTAATTTGTGAATTTTGTGCTTTCAAATATTTTTTTTTTAAATTAAAAAAATTTGGCACAGTTCAAAACCGTGGCAAAAATGTATCATATTTTGGCACGGTTTTAAACTGTGCTAATTTTTTTTTAATTATGCTGAATCTGGCACAGTTAAAAACTGTGCCAAAAGTGTGCCAGAAATATCAAATTCTGGCACGGTTTAAAAGTGTGCCAGAAATGTTCTTATTTTGAAGAATCTGGCACAGTTAAAAACTGTGCCAAAGTGTGCCAGAAATATCAAATTCTGGCACGGTTTAAAAGTGTGCCAGAAGTGTTCATGTTTGACTGATTCTGGCACACTTTTAAACCGTTCCAGAAAAAAATTCCCATTTTGGAACACCTGATTCTGGCACAGTTCAAAACCGTGCCAGATTTGATCTGGCACGGTTTTGAACTGTGCCAGGATCCTGTTTTTGGTGTAGTGATCACACAGACATACAACATACATTATATCTGGTCGTGAGGCAGTTAGATAGAGTAGGCTACCAATCATACTACGATAAAGAGTGGAATCAACTGACTTTCCATTTTCATCTTTACATAATTTAACAGTAGTACTCATAGGCGTTTTGGCAACTTTAGCATTATCTAAACCAAATTTCTTAACAAGATCTAAGGCATACTTAGTTTGAGAGACAAATAATCCGTCAGAATTCTGTTTCACTTGAAATCCTAGGAAAAGCTGTAGCTCCCCCATAAGGGACATGTGAAACTCCTTATGCATAATAGCAGAAAAAGATTTAACTTCAGATGTTGAAGTAGACCCAAAGATGATGTCGTCTACATAGACTTGGGCTATAATAATGTTTTTGTCAAAATGTTTGACAAAGAGGGTCTGGTCATTTCCTCCTCTCTTAAAACCCTTATCCAATAAAAAGTTGGAAAGGCGTTCATACCAAGCTCTAGGAGCTTGTTTTAAGCCATACAAAGCCTTTTTTAGACGAAAAACATGGTCTGGGTATTTTGGGTCAATGAACCCTTTGGGTTGTTCTACATACGTTTCTTCGGACAGAATTCCATTGAGGAAGGCAGACTTGACATCCATTTGATAAAGTGTAAATTTTAAGTGACACGCTATGGCGAAAAGAAGTCGAACAGATTCAAGACGAGTGACAGGGGCAAATGTCTCGCTAAAATCTATTCCTTCTATTTGTGAGTAACCTTGAGCAACTAGTCTAGCTTTGTTTCTAAGGATTACCCCATGTTCATCAGATTTGTTCTTAAAGATCCAACGTGTGCCAATAACATTTTTGTTTTGAGGCCGCGGTACAAGATACCAGACATCGTGAATGACAAATTATAAAAATTCTTCCTGCATCGCAGAAATCCAGTGTGTGTCATTCAATGCTTCATTAACATTTTTCGGTTCCACAAGGGAGACGAAACATGCATAATTATCATAATTTCTTAACTGGGATCTAGTACGGACTGGCTCATTAGGATTATCGACCACGTTGTCCATGGGATGATCTTTAGAGACCCAGCCAGGTACTTCTAGACTCTCAATAGGTAATGAGTCATCTATTTCTGGTGAATCATTTTTGAAATCATTTTCGGATTCAACCACAATAGGTGATTCAGATATCTTATTTTCGACAATAGTGTCACTTATAATTACATTTATCGATTCCATAAGGGTCTTAGTACGCAGATTGTATATACGATAAGCACGACTGTTTGGAGAGTAACCTAAAAAGATGGCTTTATCACCACGCGTATCGAATTTAGACAAATGTTCTTTGTCTTTACAGACATAACACTGACTTCCGAAAGTTCTTAGATATTTCAGATTAGGATTCTTACCGTACCACAACTCATAAGGGGTTTGTTTAGTGTTTTTCCTAAGGTAAACACGATTAATGATATGACAAGCAGTTCTAATAGATTCTACCCAAAAGTATTTAGGTAGAGATTTGGTATGCAACATGACACGTGCCATCTCTTGAAGAGTTCGATTTTTCCTTTCGGCAATACCGTTTTGCTGAGGAGTCTTAGGGGCACTAAATTCGTGTTTGTAACCGTTGTAGTCAAAATATTCAACTATTCCCGTGTCTATAAACTCTCCCCCTCTACCGCTACGAATGCGATTGACTTGTGTGTCCTTCTCATTTTTAATTCTTAGTAAAATTTTCAAAAATTTCTGAAACATGTCAGATTTATGTTTCAAGAAGGCAACCCAAGTGAATCGTGTAAAATCATCAACCATGACAAGGATATAACTATGTCCACAAAGACTAACAGTTCTAGAGGGACCAATAAGGTCCATATGGATGAGATCTAGAGGTCTAGAGGTAAGAATGTCTTTAACTTTTTTATGCAAAGTCTTAACTATTTTTCCTTCCTGGCAATGACCACAGACAACACTGGAAATAGGTTTAATTTTAGGAATTCCTCTAACAATCACTTGACTAGACAATCTACCAAGGATATTATAACTTAGGTGACCCATACGATTATGCCAGATTTCATTGTCATCCATTCTGACAATGTTACAGGTTTCAGAACTAGTCTTGACAGTATAACAATTATCAGGTGTTCTAAATCCGGTAATAATGCATTCACCTTTATCATTTAGAATTTTGTAATTGTTCTTTGAAAAGGTAACAGTATGGTCTGAGTCACAAAATTGTGATATACTTAGGAGGTTGGCTTTAAGGCCTTTAACTAAAAGTATATTTTCCAAAACAGGCATTCCCTCTTCTTTTAGGGTTCCTTTACCTATGATCTGGGATGAAACTCCGTCACCAAAAACTACTTTACCTCCAGAAAATTTGGTTTTGTTTAAGAGTTTGGTTTCATCTCTTGTCATATGTTTGGAGCATCCTGAATCTAAATACCAACCAGATGAAGTGTGTTCAGCCTTTAAGGCAGTGATAACAATGTTACACTTCATTTGGGGCAAAAGATCATCTTTTCTAACCCAAATAGCTCTAGTTTTAATTTTGCGAAAGTTTGCTCTCATTTGATAAAATTTTCGAGAAGCAGCTTTTTGTCGAAAAATATTTGGAGCAACAAACTGATTTTTGTGGAAAGGTTGAGCTTTTGGTTTAGGAAAGTTTCTGGGAGCCTTTCTCTTAAATGAACTCTTAGTTTTGGTCTTTCTATTCCTGTAGTTAGAGTTCTTGTCAGGTTGTCTTGGAAGGACATAATGGTTACGATTTTGCCTAGAATAGTTAAAGTTCTTGTAAACAGGAGTGTTGTACACAGGGGTGTTTAGACGCCTAGCATAACAACCTTCAAAGGAATGACCATAAATGTCACAGTAGGAGCAATATTGATTGCTTGAGGGATGTACTTCCTTAGGAAAACTTCTAAAGATGGGTTTAACAGGATTCTGTTCAGAATTCTTATTCCTAGGAGGTATGGTCTTAAAGGTAGATTCAGCCTTTCTGATCAACGGACAGACGTATTTAGTCTTAAGTGTAGTGTCAGCCTTAGAATTACTAAACTCTCCAATGTCTTTCTGTTGTTGCTTTTGATCAAATTCTTTTTTAATAAAATGAAAATCTGGACATGTTTCGATTGGTCTTTTGCCCCTAAACACAAACTTAATAGGTTCAAGATTTGTAGTTTGTGGTTTATGCTTAGGGCAGAATCCAATACCGGTTCTATCATCAGAATTGGTCTTGGAGTCAACAACAAAGTCAGTGAAACAATTTGAATTGTTTTCAAACTTAGAAAAATTTTTAAAAACAGTAGCTGTCTTTGTTTTTGCTTCCTCCAATTCTATTAATGTTCCCTTGTATTTCATTTCCAGGATTTCATTAGTTTTAGTCAACTCTTTTAATTTTTGATCAAAAGTTTCAATTTCAGATTGATGTGACAGACACTGGTTATTGTACTCTTCGGCATTCAACTTCACAATAAGACTTAGATCATCTAATTTCTTAGTCAGGTCTCTAACAGTCTTCTCCAGTCTAGTGCCTTTTTAAGAGTTTTAGCATACAGAGTATGAATATCTGGGAGGTCATATGTGTCTGAGTCGCTAAGTGAAGTGTGTATAGTGACCCCTAACGATTCAGTTTTAGTACTCATGCACCCATTTACATCGTCGTTATCGAGATCTCTTTGACTCACACACACGGAACTAGAGCTAGCAACATTTTCAGATAACAAGGCATCTAGGCCAGTCAAAGCAGTATTCACAGAAGCAGGAGTAGAGGTATCATTATCACACACAGGCATATCATCATTGTAAATGATCTTAGCAAAAAAGGACATGCAAGGGTCAAGTACATTTGATGACTCAAGTTCCTCTTCATCAGAGTCACTTGAATCATCCCAAGTTTTACAGACATTGGCTCTATTGTGTGAGTTGGCTTTATTCAGATTAACTCTGCAATCGTGAGCAATGTGACCTAGTTTCCCACATCTAAAACATTCAATCTTTTTAAGGTCTCTGTTAGATCTGAAGTTTTTGTCCTTAGGAGGTTTGTCAAGACCTCTCGCATGAGGTTTGGGATTAGACACAGTTGGATAATTAGGCTTGCCTTGTTTAGATGCCTGTTTGTTTCTAAATTTAACAATTTTCTTAAATTGTTTTGACATTAGGGCAATCTGATTATCTAGTTTGTCTATATCACACTCCTCATCAGAGTCACAGTTTGTCAAATTCGTCTCATGTTTAGATATCTTAGAGGAAAAACTCAAGTTAGAGTTGGGCTGTTTTTTTTTAGACTGATTTAATTGTTTCTTAAAGTCTAATTCCATTTCCACAGTCCTAAGTTTGCTACTGAGTAACTCAGGGGTGAGGTTTTGATCACTCATCTCCTCAATAGCATACCTTTTGCTGTCAAACTTTTGTGGTAATGATCTTAGAATTTTAGAAACAATCTCATTCCTATCATATGTTATACCATTAGCATGTAACTTAGTAACTATATCAGTTAAGTTCATGTAAAAGTCTTCAAAAGACTCAGAGTCAGACATAATCAAAGAGTTGTACTGCTGGGTAAGCATTTGAGTTTTAGCAGCTTTAACTCTTGAGTCTCCTTCATGGGCAGTGATTAATGTGTCCCAAGCTTCCTTGGAAGTGGCACAAGATGAGATTCTCTTGAACTCATACTCATTAATAGACAAAAAAATGGAATTCTTGCCTTTATTGTTATTTCGAGAAATAGTTTTCTCTTCTTGGGTAAACTCACTTAAGATTTTCTTTACCCTCTCATCACTTCCTTCAGTGGCTGGTTTAGTAGGATAAGTATATCCGTTTTCAATAATGTCCCAGACATCATCTCCTAAAGTCCCTTGGATGAATGCAACCATTCTTACTTTCCAGTAAGCAAAGTTGTTTCCATCAAAGAGTGGAGGTCTGGACAGATTACCAAACCTTTCATTCTTTTCGTCCATAGTTAGGATTTTTCAGAAAACGATTTCAGAAACACAAGATCTTTTTGAAATAAAAGTTTACAGGGCTCTGATACCAATTGAAAAACGTTGCTAATGCCGTTTAATACAAGATTAAACTGTATAAGCAACTCCGAGATGTTTGTTGAAGAAACCCTTTTCTTTTGAAAATAAAAATGATAAACAACAAGATATGTTTACAAAAACTTATGTACGAGAATAATCAAGACTTTGTAATCAGTTTTAAAACTAAGATAGTTTCAAAAATTCAGCACACTATAGAATGAGATGAGTAGATGAAGATAATCAGAACACACAGTTTTTAACGTGGTAAAACCTCTACCAATAGAGGAAACATCCACGGTGACTTTTAAGTCACGAAAGTAAAAATCCACTAAAAACAAATAGCAGTTACAAACAATACAACATACATGCACACGACTCAACCTATTCTAAGTTTAGGAATATACCCCACTTGGTGTACTTCTAACTTCTCTTAGATCTGATTGTTGATGATGTTCTTCCAGTTTGATAACTTCCCCTTTTCTTTAGCTTCCTTGCGTCGACTCAATAATCTTTGATCTTATTCACAAAACTTCCAGTGTGGTAGTGTGTTAAGTGTTTGTGATGTGATTCCTATCAACATGCATGAACTCACACACACTTAGTTTTTACAGACAGTCCTAGAAAATTACATATAAAGACTATATGATGTGATTTTCTTTTCTTTCTTTCTTACAGAACTTGAAACCTTTTTTACCTTTAATATATCCCAGATTCCACGGATATCTTGCTTCAAAATTGGTCAAGATCTTAATCAATCTCTGTTTTAAAAATATTTTTGAGATTGAAAATCTCCAAGTGAGAATCCAACTAGGTCAAGGTTAAGTTTCATAAGAAGAAAAACCATAAAATATTTACAAATCTAAATCAGTAAAGATTTTTACAAACGAGAAAGAAATATGCAGATCTAGTGAAATATAACATGCAAAGTGTAGATCGACAATTTCTATGAAGAAGAAATACAGATCTCCACAAAAATGTTTAAGTTGGTAATAAGATCACAGATCAAGAGGTTACAGCTTCAAATGAACAAACCAGTAACACAACTATCTCTCTCAAACACTCAAGGTTGTGTTTGGGGTTGTGAATATACGAAGGTTTGAATCAGATTTGAAGTGTTTAGATTAGGGTTAGGGTTTGGCTAACACAGTTTCCCTTTCTCTCTCTTCTCTCTTTTCTTTTCTCTCTTCTCTCTATTTTTTTCTCTCAAAAATGACGACTGCCAAAAGTCTTGAAAGGTTGAGAATTAGAGGGCTTATATAGGAGTGGAGGAAGGTTCTGGATTGTAGAAGGCAATCAAGGGCTGAGATTAGGTCTTCTTAATATTGACTTGATCCAAGGGTGATAATATAGCGGTGGTTAAACTGAATGTGATTGGTCCATAGAGATAGCACAAGGATAGACTTAAAACGCATGCAGGCCATAGATAAGGTTTGATCTAACGATCCACAATACACCAAGCAGTTCTCTCACAAAACAAACACAATATGATACATCAGGAACGTGACAAGTGTTGGCATATTATTGGCTTGCAAACGCGCGTCAAAAATAATTACAGGCAGCACCCTGAAGTCTCTAGCGCATTTACATTCTACCCAATCAAACATTCCAATGAAAAATGAATTTTTCAAAATAGCATATTAACCCCACAAAGCTTATAAAAACACTTTTTTACTTAAGAAAACATTATTTTAAAAATGTTTAAAAATGTTTAACAATTCCCAAAAAATTATTAAAACAACATTTTAAGGGGAATTTAACACACAATCAATATGATCAATATATACACATGTATGCACTTATAATGTGTGTAGTGTGATTCAATTATACCTTGTTTGGATCATTGAAGAGGATTAGAGAGAATATTTCTGAGGTTCTTTGGATTCTAGGTTAGACAACCAATTTTGTCACAATTTCCAAATTAGTTGAGCACTTATACAATATAGACTTAAGTAAGTCAAAGGTATAAGGTGCTTCATACTAATGAGCAAAGTAATATATTATATTGGTTATATTGAATGTCATGAGTGAATTAAATGACAATTTCAGAAATTTAAGTCAGGACGTGCCCGTGTCACGTCGGGACTAATTTTGTTAAATAAAAAGTGAATATTTTATAAGTTGCCCGTATGGTCATTTTGAGTGCGCCAACGCGTCCGGAAGGGTCGAGATAGTCAGAAAATTGTACCCGGGGGTGTAGTTTGGGTCTCGGGGCGTTTTTAGGCCTAATTAGTACCCCGGGAGGGCAATTTAGTCATTTCACCTTTTTGGGTAATTAAACCCACCAAATTCAGCAACCTATATCAGCCATTTTGGTTAGTCAGCTAGGGTTAGAAAACAAAAACACAAGTGACGGCCATAGGAGAGGACACGAGAAAGCTCCAAGGCAATCCAAGGCCCTAAAAGTCATCCGTTTGCACCACAACCACCACCACCGCGTAGATCGCGCAACGGGCTACGCAACCACACCAAAATCATCTGCGAATCAGAACGTCGAAAATCCCAGGCAAGTATTTATCTTGCGTAATTTCATTAGTGCAATCTTCACATCAGTTTAGGAATGATTAGAGATGGAAAATATGGAAGAAAACCCAATTTATGTTAGGAAAATGCATGTAGCATTGATTAATATGAAAATTCTGGAATCCTTGCCATGTAGAGGAATAGAAACCACGAAATTTTGATGATATATTAGAAGGGAATTCTGGTAAAAACAAATTAGAACCATGATTAAGCACAACTCTAGGGTTCTTGATTATTAGATGAGATTTTGGGTTAATTATCCATGTTTAATGTTAGATATACACATGCTTTATGTTTTAAACATCTGGTATATTGATATAATGTTAGTAGTAGGATTTTTGGGACATTTAGAATGGAAAAACATGGTTTTGGATGGAGAAAATTGGTAGAACCCGTAACTGCAATTCTGCAGATTTCGCAGACCTGCAGAATGGTATATTTATATGATTGTGTATATTTATATGATTGTGTGTACATATATTATATACTTATGAAGTGGTATATTTATATGATTGTGTGTACATATATCAATATCCCCCCATAAAGTGGTATATTTATATGATTGTGTGTACATATATTATATACTTATGAAAATTGTGCCCACGCTACTTGTTATCCCTGAGGTTACCGCGCTGGGACAAGTCTTATCTCGATGGGACCTTTATGGGGGGATATTGACTTGTACCCTAGAAGATAGATATCCTTGGTACAGGCTATCGATGTGATAGTTTAGATGGTCCTAAGAGACGCAGGCATGTGCCATCCTCTTAGAGACTTGGAATCTATTCTTCGCCTCAATATTGTTTGTGTATTTATGTTAATACAATTCGAGAGTGATTCCGAATGTATTCCGCTTAATATGAGTGATATGGGGCTTTGGATAGTAGAGTATGCACGCACCATAGTTTTATGTGGGGTGCTGTTATTTTATATATATTATACGAGTAGTTAATATATATATATATATATATATATATATATATGAGATTTGGAAATTTGAGAACTGCCTACTGTGATTTGATAAGTAGGACATGGTTGATGACCCAACTAGTAAATACTTGTTTTGTGAGAGTATAATATGTTACTGAGAAACTTTATAAATTAATAAAAGCTAAAACGAGAGTTGTGCTGCTAATTGAAAGTATTCTTTTTAAACAATAATATTGTTCGGTTTTGGAATCTTATGAGTAAGTTAAGATACGCTAAATTATTGGGAAGGTTAGTATGATAAAATGATAAGATAAACCGTTGGGAAAGTTAGTGCGATGGGTGTGCACATTAGAAGAGAGGTGAGTATTTCTCAAGAGAGTAACGCACTAATATGTCGTTGCATTGGCCTGTATCAATTTAAATACTTGCTAAACGTATTTTAAATCAAACACACTTTCGGGCTCTGACCCATTTTTCTCTCTCTCTCTCTTGTATATATATGTATGTATTATAGGTGCCCAGCCACAGGGGCGTCTTGCTTAGGATCTCTTGGAAGGAATGCACTGCAGCTTAGGTGGGAGTTGCAGGTCTCTTGATTAGACGACTTCATTTATTCGGATCCACTCTTAGTACTTTCACTAGTTGAGCATGTGTAGCTCTTTCCATTATTCCATTATTATTGGGACATTTGTATTTCAGTTATTTCCAGTATTGCTACTATGGATTTATTCAGTTTAGTTATGTGATTTTAGATTTCATATGCTGACATTCGTTTGACGAATATATTCTATTAATTGGTTTATGTTGCAGAATTTAATTTGGTGTGATTCTTACTTATTGAATGTTGTTAATAAAATAAATAAATATTTTTCTTTAAATAAAATTTGGAAAGTTATGTATGAAAATGGTTTTGACACTTAGCTTAATTATTTAGGGTGTTAAATTGGAAATTTTATTTTTATCGACAGTGATGCTGAGAATGAACCAACTGTTCACCTTGATTTAATTTAAAAAAGGAGTGATTTCCCGGTATTTAATTAGGCGGGGTGTCACAAAATTTTGAGGCCAATGACGTCTTGTGTGCAAGCGTAATCGCTAAATGTATAGTTTGCCTCTTCGAACTCACGAATGTGGAGGTAAGGCTTTTTTTAATCCATACCGTGAAAAGTGGGAAGAATCTATATTGTCCCATTGCAAAAATGAATTTGTCCCGTATTATACGAAAGTAAAATTCATTCCAGAGTGACGGTTCGCTCGGGATATAGGAGTTGTCTCATGAGGCGATACATCACTTCACCCTCACTCGCACCTACACTACCATGTTTCGACATATTTCCCTCACTTATTGATTCGAATTCCTCACCGAATGTCTTAAAAGTGTGACTTAACGTGTAATTCACGAAAGAATTCGGCGACATAGGAGGTGGAACCCAAAACTGAGGAACATTAGGAGTGTGTGGATTATCGGGATCGTACTCTCCTAGAGGATATTCGTGAATTTGGGTAGGAGTGGATTGTGGAGTTTGTTGAAGATTTTGAATAAAAGGCTTTTAAGAGATGCTATATTTTTTTGCTTTTTATTTTTCTAGATTTGTTTTTCAATTTTTTTGGTTTTATGATTTTTTTGCCTTTTTAAGAATTGGGGTCAAATTTTAGACTAACTCAATCGAACGTAAAAGTCTACCTAATCCCCGACAACGGTGCCAAAAACTTGATGTGACTCAAAATGTGTCTCTAGTGCGTGCTAATTACGGTTCAAGTGTAAACCAGTCGCTCAAGTAATGTCCCATTAAACCAAGTATCGAACACAAGGACTAAGGCGTATACACGTAACGACGAATAGGGAAGACGCATAACCTTACAACTGACTCAGATAAAGGAAATAAAAGATGATGAATTTTTTTATTATATCTACCAACTAAAACGATTTAAATTAAATTACTATTTATCTACGCGTGCAATAATTGATAAACTACGGATTGATAACTATGAAAGAGAAGCAAGGTTGGAATACAATCCCCAAATCCTTATGAATTCACCGGATACAAAACTAGTCGAGCATTATATAGTTAATTAAGTAGAAACTTTATTCCTTTCAAGCATTACACATATGAGTGAATGAACCCGTACAATATGAAATCAAGAATCCAAATAAAGTACGTGTCAAGATGGTCAATACGGGCATCGCACTCTTAAACACCCCAGTTACCTTGGGCAAACGAGGTTAAAAGTCCTACGCTAGTTGTATTAACGATCCGATACATTCCAACTAATTATTTATCTCAAGAACATATTTTTATATCCATGCGAACCATCTAGGGTTGGGTTCCAGCATCCCAACCTATAAAAATCTATCCCGGACATGACGTAAGTGTTAAAACAGATGATTTCTACGTTGCATGTATTGAGAATTACGATGAAATTAAATCTAAGAATGTATAAATAGCTCTTATCAAAGAAATAATTAATTAACAAAGAGAGAGACATAAGAACAATATTGAACTTTACTTATCTTGAAGAAAAAACTTAAATTATACGCAAAAAGAAGAATAAATTGTTGAAGTTGAATAATCCTAAGGTTCTTGCCTTCAAGAAATTCCCAAAACTATGTAAAAATAGCTTAAATTATGTCTGGTCATACCCTAAGATATATCTACCGCGTTTTATTAAGTGTCCTAACCTTGCACAACTCTAACTTGTAGAATAAAAAATAAAAATTTCGTCGCGTCGAATCGATCCGGTTTTGGTTCTTTAATGGGGTGAATCGGTCCGGTGTTTATGGATCGGTTCGAATGATTTTTCATTAGTTTGGTTTGCTGGTTCTAGTGTTGGGACCGATCCAGTACATATTCCATCGGTTCGGTTGGGATGGTATTTTTCTTTCTTAATTTTTTCTTGATTTCTTCTCAACTTTGAATCTTTATAACTTTACAATTGAGACTCTAATTTGGATGTCGTTTCCTCTTACGTGCTTTTGGATATGAGGTCATCAACTTTCCTTGGGTTCCGTGTCTGAATTCCTAGTGTAGAGTTATTGTTTTGCCCTTGACTTTCCTTCTCTTATTTCTTTCTTGAGTCTGAGTTTTCTCTTTTCATCACTTGTATAAAATACCTGCAAAATGTAAACGAAATACCCGAACTCGATGCACTCGATGGAAGATGTCAGTAGTAAGTATATGAGATAAATCAACATAATTTACATCGTATGTGGTGATAAAAGCCTCTAAATTAAGGGGTTAAATATGAAGAATTTATGCCTAGTCACCAATTCTGAGGGTCGAGGTCAATTTTGAGGACCTTAAGTGAAGGCGACCAATTCTTAGGCTGGAGGTCTATTCTGAGGACCTTAAGTAGAGGTGACCAATTCAGAGGGTCGAGATTAATTCTCAGGACCTTAAGTAGAGGCGACCAATTATGAGGGTCGACGTCAATTCTTAGGACCTTAAGTAGAGGCTACTAATTCTAAGGGTCGAGGTCAATTATGTGGACCTTAACTAAAGGCGACCAATTCTAAGGGTCGAGGTCAACCTTAATGACCTTAAGTAGGGGTGACCAATTCTAAGGGTTGAGGTCAATGCCAAGGACCTTAAGTAGAGGTAACCAATGCTGAGGGTCGAGGTCAATCATGGGGACCTTAAGTAGGGGAGACCAATTATGAGGGTCGAGGTCAATTGTGAGGACCTTAAATTGGGTCATGGAGAATACCTCTTTTGGGAAATTTTAAATTTACCTTTTTGAGACTCTATTGGGGAAGAGATATCAATCTAGGTATTGGGAAGAAGTTGATGTAGTCCTATTGGGGAAGCATTTTGAATTCTGCTGAGGATTTTAGGATTTCGCTGGGGAGTGCATTTATTAGAGATGTCGTTGGAGAGATGTTCGTCTAGGGCTTCTAGTTTTGCTTGGGGGAAAATGTATTTTTTTGGGAGAAAGTTGAATTCAAGAATTCTTACGGGGGAAAAGGGTATGATTTATGTAGTCATGTTGTGGTTATAGGGATTCTTCTGGGGAGTTATAGGGAATCTTTGGGGCGTGGGTGCGTTAATTTTTAGGGTTTAAGTTGGGGATAAAACATGGTAATAATTCGACTGGGTATTTTGGAGTTTAAAAAATGGTTTTCTTGGTGAAGAAATGTTCCAATATTTATTTGGTAATTTTAGAAAAAGTTTAGGATGTGTTTGGAATTTTTAGGCATTTTCTGGAATTATTTTACGATATTTCAGGGATACTGCCGATTGATGGGTGGCAGAAATTATCATTCGGCAGTGACACGATCTTTTGGATGACCTATTGAAACGGAATATATAGGTGTCAATTCTTATGGGGTTCAGCAGCTACTGGGGATTGATTCCAAATAGAAGTGGATCATATACGAAGGGTGACGTCAGAAACAGGGTAGGCGGTGTTGGGTAAGATTGATTAATCTCTATTGGGGATGTAGGTGAAATCCAATTCTGGTTTTTTTTCTTTATTAAATATTCATCGTTAACTAGGAGCTCATTGTTGACAATGTTGTATGCTTGATGTAGTGGTATTGCATCTGAAAAGAGACTCAAAGAGGATAAATATATACATATTTTGTTTGATTATCTTGATTTATTGGCCTACTCTACATGCACTTTAATTTGATGATGAGTTTTTCTTTTGAGAAAAGTAAGAGAATGTGTGTTTTTGGGAAATTTTTTAATATCTTTTAGCAGAAGATGGCCTCGGAGGCTTGGTTGAAAAAGAGCTTCCCTTTTGAAGGAATTTATTTTGAGACAAGATAAAAAATGAGTTTTTGAATTTTTTTGAATAGAGGAAGGCCTTAGTGGCTTAGTTTGTATATGGATTAGGACAGTAGAAACATGGTTTGTAAAGTGGGTCTTGTCTCCTTCATTTTAATGTGATGAATCTAGTGTGTTAAAGAGATTGTACAAATGTTGGAGTTGTTGCATTGAACCTTACTTCGAGGCTATTTCTGGTGACGGGAGACCTACTGGTGAACTTCCAATTGGATGCAATGGATGTTCTACCATCGTAATCCTGCGGTGGTGATGCTAGTAGAGACCCTGAATGCTTTAGATGATTGGCGAGAAGGCCGTTCTTATTTTCTGAAAGGAAGCCCTGTTATGTTGTTCATGTGGCTATTTGAAAATTTTCATTTGGCGATCCCCCCTGAATATCCCTTGGCAGTTGTGCTAAATTTCTTCATTCATTATTTTATCAGATTTAGCCAATCCATAGAGAACTGGGTAAACTAGTTTATGGAGAACGGACCTCAATGTTTGTATTGTTCGGTGCCCTGGTGGGGGGATTTACAGACTATTCTGGAACTAGGGGAATATCGGTACGTTCGGTTATTTGGCCTTCATCAGACTTTATTTTACTTCCCCTGGTGGCTCTTGCATCAAGTAGGATGGGACTAAATTATGCCTTCCCATACCCTTAATTATTTTTTTTATAGGATTTAACCGAAGGCTTACGCTTGAGATTGGGACTTTTGTTCCAGGCATCAACTCGTCCTTCCCAATATGTTGGTAGGGTTTGGCATGTTCTGGAGACTATGTGAAATGGTTTTATAGGAGGGTAGTGGCTAAGATCTTGGTAGAGGAGACCGATCAAATATGGTTTGTCATGTTTGACACTATGGAGGGGCATAGTGGTTTTCCCTAGATTGGTCTAGGCATATCTCTCCATGGAGTGCCTTCGGCATACCATCCAAGTAAGGGAAGTTTGGGGGCCTCAAGGAGCAAATGATGATGGGGTAGGGTCTTATGATAGCTGCGGATAGGATCTTTTATGAAGATGGTGTTTATTTGTGAAGCTTTTTTATTACTGGGATGCGTTTGGTATGTGGGAATAAATCGATAAGGTTTGGGTAGTTTGTTTTTTAGGGGTATTTGGTTGGCAGGGGTAGTTGTTTAACTCCATATGCTGATATTTCGTGTAATTGTGCCGAATTTTCTCTTTTATGGAATAAAAAAGGATTTTAATTATATTGTTGTGCCTCTTAATGAGTTTTACATTTGAATTATATATACCTATCGCAAAGGCATACATAATCCTTTAATTCATGTAAATAATAAGATGATTGTCGTTCTCGGAGCCATTTTGTGAAAAAGAAGGGGACCATGCCCATATAAATTGTATGAGCTTCCTACGTACCTATGGGGGGGTTGAAAATTTTCTAGGTTTCATTTTGAAAGCAAACATCTTTTTAGAGGATCAGTCCCCATGTAGTTCTGAGTAAAGGGAGATGAAGATTTTTTTAGAATAGAAGGGGGATGAGAGGAATCATAGCATGTCGAGATTTCGAACCAATGGTAGAATTTCTAAACACGGTTCAAGTTGACTGGGCACGCCATCTCTTCTACGTAAAGGTTAGTGAGCATAGTGGGGCCACTGGATAAGATCTTCTTCACGGTGTAGGGCCAATCCAATTTGGCTTGAATTTCCTTCTAGGTCCAGATGGGTTTTATGATTTTTTTTTTAGGGCTAAGTCGCCTTCTCGGATGCCACGATCCTTAACTCTCTTATTAATGATTGTGTTATCCGATGATGGTATCCCTGTATATGTTATAGAACCTTTATCCTCTTTTTATGTAAGAGTGATAACTCACCGAAATGGCTCTGATACCACTCTTCTTCGTTGACTTTACTTTCAATTATGATGCGTAGCAAAGATATTTCTAGCTCAACGAATAGGACCTCTTTTTAAGACAATGAATACACACAAAAATCACTTCTTATCAGGTAACCTCAGTAAACGTTTGAACTGAAGTGCGGTAGCCCTAGAGGGCGTACGGGATCTGATTGTCCCAATCTCAATAACTCTTGGTCATCTTTTTGATGATTACTTTGAGGTTCTTGTTAGCGACTTCAACTGAACCGTTGGTTTGTGGTCGGTAGGGAGAAGATTTATGTCTCTTAATCCCGTACTCATCGACCAATTTTATGGCATCTGCCTCAAAATGTATCTCATTATCTGACACTAACTCATGGGGAACCCTGTATCGGCAGATGATGTTCTTCTAGATGAACTTGGCCACATTTTTGGCATTCATCCCTGCGTATGACTGGACTTTGAACCATTTGGTGAAGTAATCAATGAAAATCAGGATGAACTTGTACCCATTGGAGGTTTTAGGTGTGAATTTCTCTAAAATATCGATGCGCTATGTGGAGAATGGCCAGGGACAAGTCGTGTTGTATAATTCTCACGGAGGCAAGTGTTGGAGATTGGAAAACTATTGGCATTTAAGGCATCTCCGGACATAGGCAGTGAAATTTTAAACTATTTTGGTCCAATATTAACCCTGTCGGATAATCTTCTTAGTGAGCATATGGACATTCATGTGGGGTCCACATTCCCCACTATGCATTTTCTGCATTATTGCTTCAATGACAACCCTTATGATGCAGTGTAAGTGGGTTCCATAGAAGTTTCTCTTGAACAATGCTTTATCGCAAACAATATATAGGGCAACCATTTAGCAAAGGGTTGCTTGATGTTTCTTATTGGCATTTTGAGGGTACCTACCACGCTTAATGATGCATCAAATATCATAGTATCATAACTCAGTCATATCGGAGCCTTTTCTATGACGAGCTCAATGTGTTAGCATTGGGTTGTTTTAGCTTGGTTTTGGATTGGGAATGGGGCCGTCGTTATATCTTTGGGCATGTCGACCATGGAGGCTAGGGTAGCAAGGGCATCAGCTAAGTTATTTTATGCTCAGGACAAGTTCTTCTAGTTGGTCTTTGAAGGGTAAGAGTTTTTCATCTTTGACTTTCAATCTTCTAAGAACCTGGCCGATGATGAGGTAAGAGTCTTCGTAAACATGTAGGCACTGGATACCTTTCTTTAGAGCGACCTTGAGGCCTACAGTGCACGCCTCATATTCGTTCATATTATTAGTTTGGGGAAACTCTAGCTTGATGGCAATGGGAGTGTGGGAGTCATCAGGAGTGATCATGACTATCCCAATGCAATATCACTTTTTATTAGTAGCCAAGTTAAAGAACATTTTCCATCAGAGGTCTTCCTGAGATGTAAAAAGGATGTCTTATTCGATAATTTAGAGATCCAAACGTCGACTTCTTCCATGGGGTAGTAAGCAAGGTAGTCGTAGATGACTATACCTTTCATGGATTTCTGCGTGACATACACATTATCGAACTTGGATAAAAGCATCAACCATTGGTCAATTCGGCTAGACGGGGCAGACTTTTCAAGTAGGTATTTGACAGGATCCATTCGAAACATAAGTCTAATGGGAAAAGTGACCATGTAGTGTCGTAATTTCTTAGTAACCCAGGCAAGGGCGATACATTCTTTCTCCAAGGCAGTGTAGTTGACTTCGTACCCAGATAATTTATGAGTTGCGTAGTAGATGGCCCTCTCTTTATTGGATTCTTCAAGGTATTGGTCTATTAAATCCCTAACTGTGGTGTTTATTACGATCAAGTATATGAGTAGGTGGAGACCAGGCTATGGTGGCATGAGTACCGGAGGTTGGGTAAGATATAACTTGATTCGGTCAAAGGCTTCTTGAAAAACTTCATTTCAGACTTTAGATAAATCCTTTCGGAGGAGTTTAAAGACGGGTTCACAAATAAAAGTCAACTATCTGATGCACTGTCTCATATACTGTAGTTTTTCCAAGAATCATCGAACTCCCTTCTTCGTTTGGAGTGGTGGCTTTCGAGTATGGCTTTCAGTTTGGTAGGGTCTTCTTTAATTCCCTTCTCGCTAACCATGAATCCCAAAAGTTTTCCTTTAGTGATGCCAAAGACACATTTATGTGGGTTAATTCAAATCTTATATCTTCATACCCGTTCGAAGAACTTTTGAAGGGCGAGAACATGACCTTCGCGAGTCTTAGACTTAATGATCATATCATCAATGTAGACTTCAATTTCTTTATGTATCAAATTATGAAAGATAGTTGTGGTTGTGCTTTCATAGGTAGCCCCTGCATTTTTTAGACCAAATGGCATAACTGTATTATAAAAAGTTCCCCAAGGACTGATGAATGCATTTTTTCTTGATGATCAGGGTGAATCTTAATCAAATTGTATCCAGCAAGCCCATCAACGAACGATTTGAGAGTGTGACTAACTGTGTTATCCATAATCATGTCAATATTAGGTAGTGGATAATCATCTTTCAGAGATTCTTTGTTTAAATCTCGATAGTCGACGTACATGCGAACCTTTTGTCCTAATTTTGACATGGGTACAACATTGTCTACTACATGGGATATTTGATCACCCGGATTAAGCCTACATTCAACTGTTTAACCACCTCTTCTTTAACCTTGAGTGACCATTCGATGCGGAGCTTTCGTAATTTTTGTTTAATCGATTTTCATTATGGGAGGGTTGGAATCTTAAGCTGAGTGATCTTGGGATCGTTGTCGGGCATGTCATCATAGGACCATGCAAAGATGTCCACAAACTCCTTCAATAGTTTTTTGAGTTGCATGCACTCATGCTCCTTAAGGGTGTACCCTATCCTAATCTCGTTGATGGCTGCTAGAACCGATATTAATAACAATAATTTCATCCTCATTAATTTGAATACGCTTATGTTATTTGTTATTAACCTTATTAAGATCAGTTAAGAATTTTTTATTTAAAAAATAATCATCATCAAGATTTTTAATAAGAATCAAGACAATTAATGTAAGGCACAGCAAGATGCTCAAAATCTTCATTTATTTCATTCTCGAGAAAAACAGCATTGAGAACTTCATCAAAAGATGTCTCGATTACATTCTTATCAGAAATAAGAGGAACAAAAAAAGAGGAAGATGAAGGATAAACATCTGGGTTAGGTTGCATTTTAGTAGGCGGAACTGACACATTATTCTAGTTGATGAGTGATTCATCAACACCTTTGATCAGGATGGAGGGATCTAATGATGTAG
Organism: Sambucus nigra; assembly: GCA_949130495.1. NCBI lineage: Eukaryota > Viridiplantae > Streptophyta > Magnoliopsida > Dipsacales > Adoxaceae > Sambucus > Sambucus nigra. Next base: position 411,850,026 of record OX422209.1, on the reverse strand, counting down.
TGCCTAAGTGGACCATGTAGAGTGTCAGCCTAGTGTGTGCCGATTGAATGAGTCCCTGGAGTCACTTTCCTCATAAATTTTGGTAACATCTATGGCTTTCTCAACGAGAGGTTGCACATGATGCTAGGAGTATTTGGCCCAAGAGTGACTGTCTTGAAATAAGATCTCCGTTCCTGGCTTCATCTTTTTGTCCATATGATCATACCATGGTTTGGGAAATCCCCAAAAGGAAAAATCTTCACCCTCTTTGACGAATCTTCAATTAAGGGAATCTCCTGAAATAATCTTAGTAATTTTTGACGTTCCCTTTAACCTGTTTTGGCGAAGAATTTTGTGTTCCTCTGATGAGGGTTGATAACCCAGGCCATATTGAGGAAAGAAGCCCCAGTTCGGACATGAAGTGCATATTATTGAACATCTGTGTCATGTTAACATTACCGTTAGGGTTGTGAAGTGAATATTCTTGAACATCTGTGTCACGTTGACATTACCTTGAGGGTTGTGCTTTGGTCAGACTCGGTACTTGAAATCATCCCTTGCAGGGAATGGAAGTGGTTCAACTCAAAGGCCAAACAGAAGCATGTCATTCTCCTCATGTTGTATTTCAAATATCAGATTAGTGGTGCTTTCATTCTCAGCATCATCATCGTCACCCAAGATGGTGATGACCTACCACTTGGTGAAAACTTCAGTTTCTGATGGAGATGGAGAGAGGAAGATACCCCCATGATGTTGTGAAGCCATAGTGGACCAAGCAATAGGTTAAAATAAGCAGGTATGTCGATAACTTGGAACTCAGTAACGGGATTTATAGGGCCAACCCCTACTGTGAGTGTTATGGATCCCATCACCTCTCGGCGGGTGTTGTCATAGGCACGCATTGCGGCAAAAGTTGGAGCAAGGTCGCTTACTTTGAAACCCTGGAAGTAAAGGTTCTTAAAGGGCAAACATTGAGTTTTGATCCATTATTGAAGAGTGAAAGTGAGACTGTCTTCCCCATCACCTCAATGGAGATATTGAGAGCATAGTTATAACTAGGACCAAACTTTGGGATTTCTTCTTTAGAGAAGGATAACATTATAGTAGAGGTTAAAGACCCGACTAGGTTCACAAATTCTTCTGGTGTGGTAGAAGGAGGGACTAAGGGCCCAGTGAGCAATTTTATTAAAGCATTTTTGTGTAGCTGGGAAGACATGAAGAGCCCCCATAAGGTGATGTTTACCTGAGTTTTCTTCAATTGGTAAAGGATCTTGCTCTCCTCGATGGTCATTTCTGGCATGGGAAGTTCCTTGACAACTACATTTCCTTTATTTATCCCTACTTACTAAGGATTCAGACTCTGGTAGTGTCTCCCATATCTTGCCATATGGTTTACAGAGGAGGGAAAGAACATAAATAACATATATTTATTTACTTCGGGATGTTTGGCCACTTTATTGATATTTTCTAGAAGATCTTCAAATGATATCATGCCACACATATTTATCACTAGGTTATACCTTTATTGGCTTGGCTCTTCATTTGAACTATCAAACTCGTCCCCCCCAATCCAATGGCAATGATGTTATCTTTCCAAGAGAAGTCAATGCATTCCACAACTTCCACGACTTCTTCATCTATATCATCCCACTCAACGGGGAGATTCATAAGTGAAGGGGCCAACTGCCTTTGTAGTTTTAAAGCATCAAGTATCTCGTACATACTGTAAATCTCACTGGTCTATTGGAACATGTCTTCCATAATCTGGACTGCAACATCTGAACTAACTTCGTTAACTGGTACCACCCAATTATTTGACTCGTGAGTTCACTTTTGGGATTCCATGAACAGTGTGATGAACTTTTGGCGGTCAATGGTCATTTTCGAGGGCAATTTCAGCCCAAACTCTAGAATTTGGTTCAGTACTATCGACAATATCATATCTTTTTCCCCGAAACGAGTACGGATGATAATGCATGCTCTTGTAAGGAGCGATAATGCTTGGTTAGGAAAACAGGAAGGGTGTAGGAGAAAATATTGGCAAACTTTCAGGGGTTTCGATGAAGATATGGGTATAATGGTTATATATTGGGCACAATATGTGTAGATGGGTCAAATTTCGGATCGTTTTTTAGGAAGATGGCATTTTCATGATTTAGGAGTGGATATTGAGGGGTGTTGGGTTTAGGATTGGCTAGTGGGATGATGGCACATTGGTCAATCAGACCTTGGATTACATTTCGGAGATTGAAGCACTAATCAGTAGTATGGTCGGCATTTTGATAGAAATCACAATGGGTGTCGGGTTTGAAATTATTAGGAAGTAGTTTGGTAGTGGACGAGGGTCCAACGGCTTAATGAGATTTTGGCTTAATAGGGCTTTGTAGACTTTAGAGAACGGAGCATGAAGCTTGGTGTATTCTTTTTTGATTGGGTTCGAACAACTTTGTGTTGCCCAAGAGCTAGCAGGTTGTGAGATGTTGTTGATGATCAAGATTGTAGTATTGGCAGGCTTCTCATATTATCTTTGTAAGGACATATTTTCATAGGTCCGTTATCAATTTATTATGTCATATACCGCTACACCATCAAAGAGCATTCAAGAGACATCTACATCAAAGACGGATCCAAATTACTCAAGTTCTTCATCATTAAAGACTCCGCGAAGTGTACTTTGGTAAGGTTATGTTTTTAATACCTTAACTTTTCACTTAGAGCTTGTGGGATATTTTTTTCAAAATATTTTCTAAGTGTTAGAGTGGACTTTGTTGTCAAAATTTGAGAATGAGTATTTTTTCTAAGTGTTGAAGCGGACATTAAAATAATAATTTTTTGTAACAGCCGTTCGAGATACATAGCATGTCGTTCACGCGAGATATCATGTCGCGCGATCTCGTTCGAACGACAGTTGTTCTTCGTTCGAGCGACATGCTGATCTCGTTCGAACGAGCTATGTTTTCGAGGCGGCGTGTTTTTCCTATAAATACTCGTTATTTGGTATCATTTTCATTAAGAAGTCACAGCATTTTGACGAACAGAAAAACTGCGAAAACAAAATTGTTTTAGACTTCTTCCTTTAGGGTTTTAATCCCTTTTTGGTTTTTCAATTCACAAAACTCCCATATGCTTTAGTGAATTGATTGGGTTTTCAAGAACACTTTGCTTTTGTTCATCTTTCGTGGAGTGCATCTCTACACCGTATGGCTGCGTGTCATTGAAGATCTTGCTGCGTGAAGATTCTTTACTCATTGGGTTACGAGTCCTTGGAGGGTGCTGCGTGTATTCTCTTGCTGAGTTCAAGACTGCGTGTCTTTGTGGGTCGGATGCGTTTTGATCCATTGCAGATTTTTCTATGTAATTGTAAGTTGTGATTTATAAACTCATAGTGAAATAAAGGTTTTACCCGAAAGGGGGTTTTCCCTGAAATCTGTGTCTCAGCATATTTAGTGCGTCGCATGCTTTATATATGATGGGTTGATTTAGATGCATGTTTAAGGGCTGAATTTATTTTATTTAAAAGTAGACCCTAATTAAATAAGGTTTAATTGGATATTTGAGAATTAAATCAATATCACGCAGTATCACGTTTTTCAAATTGGTATCAGAGCAGGTTGCGCTAATTTATCGCGTATTTCTATTTTCCGCAAAATTGCGTGATATTGATTTTCTTGAGAAATCAGTTTTGTGAAAAATCGCAATTTTTCCAATGGAATGCCCATTTAATGAGGAGCCTATTTTTGAAAAATTTCACGACCGTGCTGAAAAATTAAAAAGTTTGAATTTGAAACTTTGAAAAAGAATTAAAGTTTTGGAAAAAAAAAATTCTCTTTTAAAAGTAAGATTGAATATTTGCAAGCGTTTCAAACTCAAAGTGATATTTGTCGTGAGCATCTTAGTAATTTGTGTATTGATTTTGATTCTTTGAAAATTTCTAAAAAGAATAGTGATGAGAGAGTCCTTGTTTTAGAGAAGGAATTAGAGGACTTAAAAAATTCTAGGGTTCCCGTTTATGCCGTCGAGGATAAAAAATTAATCGATGATTTTATGACACGTGAAAAGACTCTTGGGGAGAAGTTTGTTTTAATTGAGGGAGAGCGAGATAAACTGTTAAGTTTAATTGAAAATTTGAAAAAGAAATCCCTGTCATTGGAAGAGTCTAATTCTTTGCTTGAATCAAATATTTTGAAGTTGAAAAATGATTTAAACGATTCAAGTAGGTTTGATAGTGATGGTAATGGCTCATCGTGTTCTCATGCTTCTGAGTTCAAGACTGCGTGTATTCTCTTGCTGAGTTCAAGACTACGTGTCTTTGTGAGTTGGCTGCGCATTGATCCATTGTAGATTTCTCTATGTAATTGTAAGTTGCGATTTATAAATTCATAGTGAAATAAAGGTTTTACCCGAAAGGGGTTTTTTCCTGAAATTTGTGTCTCAGCATATTTACTGTGTCGCATGCTTAATATTTGATGGGTTGATTTAGGTGCATGTGTTAAGGGCTGAATTTATTTGATTTAAAAGTAGACGCTAATTAAATAAGGTTTAATTGGATATTTGCGAATTAAATCAATATCACACAGTATCACATTTTCAATCTTGGAGTGAACTGTCTAGATACTTTCTTTGGCTCCGCTTATGTCGTAGCAATACTTTCTTCAATATCCACTCCAGCCTCCCGGAGGGCTCAAAATTTTGGGTAATATTCTCTTCCCATCATCGCTCGAACATAGGGTAATAAGTTTTTGAGTAAAAAAACTCTATGGCCCCTGAGCTATACAACTTTGGCCAATTTAGTCTCTAAACTATACAAATTTGGCCAATTTAATCCTTAAACTAATAATTGGCCAATTAAGTCCGTAAACTATACAAGCTTCGCCAATTTAGTCCTTAAAATTTGCCCAATTTAATTTAAATAGGATAAAAACTGTTTTTTATTAAATTTAAAAAAACAGTTTTTTAAATAGGATAAAAACTGTTTTTTTTTAAATAGGAAAAAAACAGTTTTCTAAATAGGATACAAAAATGTTTTTTAAATAGGATAAAAAATAATTTTTTGCCTATTTAAAAAAAAAAATTAATTTAAAAAAAAAATCTGTTTATTTTAAATAAGATAAAAAACTGTTTACTCTAAATTAAATAAAAACCATTTTTTTAAACAGTTAAAAAATAGTTTTTTTCCTATTTAAAAAAAATGTTTTTAAATTTGAAAAAAAAAATATGTTTATTTTAAATAGGATAAAACACTGTTTACTCTAAATTAAATAAAAACCCAATTTTTAAAACAGTTTAAAAAACTGTATTTTTCCTATTTATAAAACAGTTTTTAAATTTGGAAAAAAAAAATTGTGTATTGTAAATAGGATAAAAAACTCTTTACTCAAAATTAAAAAAAATAGTTTTTTTAAACAGTTAAAAAAACAGTTTTTTTCTTGTTTATAAAAAACAGTTTTTAAATTTGAAAAAAAAACTATTTTTTTCCTATTTAAAAAAAAAAGTTTTCTTTTTCAAATTTAAAAACTTTTTTTAATAGGAAAAAACTCTTTTTATCCTATTTAAGAAACTATTTTTTATCCAATTTAAAAATTGTCACAAAATGTTTTAAAATGTTTAAAAAAACTCTTTTTCCTATTTAAAAAAACTATTTTTTATCCTATTTAAAAAATAGTTTTTTATTCCATTTTAAAAATGGTTTATTTAATTTTGAAAAGAAAAAAGTGATTTTAAGCTATTTTAAGGACTAAATTGACTAAATAATTAGTTTATGGACTAAATTATTAGTTTATGGGTTAAATCGGCTATTTTAAAATATAGTTTTTTTTAAGCAGTCATTTTTCCTATTTAAAAAATAGGAAAAAAAGTTTTTAATTTTGAAAAAGAAAACTGTTTTTTTTTAATAGGAAAAAAAACAGTTTTTTTTTTCAAATTGAAAAACTGTTTTTTTTTTTTTCCTATTTTAAAAAATAGTTTTTTATCCTATTTAAAAATTGTTTGAAAAATGTTTTTAACTATCTAAACATTTTTTAAGTCTTTAAAAAGACTGTTTTTTTATTAAATTTAGAGTAAATACTTTTTTATCCTATTTAAAAAAACAATTTTTTTTTCAAATTTAAAAGTTTTTTTTTAAATAGGCAAAAAATTATTTTTTATCCTATTTTAAAAAGAAATTTTTATCCTATTTAGAAAACTGTTTTTTTTTTCCTACTGAAAAAAAAAACTATTTTTTATCCTATTTAAATTAAATTGGGTAAATTTTAAGGATTAAATTGGCCAAACTTGTATAGTTTAGGGACTGAATTGGCCAATTCTTAGTTTAGGGACTAAATTGGCCAAATTTGTATAGTTTCGGAGCTAAGTTGGCCAAATTATTAGTTTAGGGACTAAATTGACCAAACTTGTATAGTTCAAGGGCCATAGAGATCTTTTACTCTAAGTTTTTCTTCACAATGCTAACTTGCTCCTCTTCGAAAGGCTGGTTTGTCATAGTGGTCGCTTTCTCTCTCTCTCCACATTACTATGAAATTGTTTAAAGTTTCTCTGGGATTCTACTTGAGAAGTTGTAAATCACGTCGTGTAATTTCCAACTCCTCTTTTTATTTGTAGTGCGACATGAATTCATGAGCAACATCCTCCCAACTATAAATTATGGATTCCTCGAGGGATAGGAATCAATGAAAAACGCTCGCTTAACCTCCATGATAGCACTAGACTGGTATGTTCAAATAATTATATCATACACACAGATATAATAACATATATATACTGTCTCTATACCCGTATATATTTTCAATAATTCCTGCTAATCGTGCATATCCCTCGTAGCTCTAGCCTAACATTTTTTAGTCAAAATTGTGATTCTCAATTATTTAATTATTCACTTAATTAATTAATTGATTGCTAATATATTATTTGTTAACACGCACTCTACTTCACCAGTTGTATCCCCATATTTCCCAATTTTTCATCCTAATTCCATGATAAATCCCCGAGCATCTTTCGTCCCAATTAACCAAAAGCCATATTAATAATTCGTTTAAATTCTAGAAGTCATATATTATCCCCGGACATCATAAATTAATCCTCGAATTTAAATCACGACCATATTCCATTAAACATCCCAAATTGGTTGTAATAGAACAGTTGAACAAGTTCGGCTTGAGGACAAACCGGTTCTCCCATGCAGACTGCACAGTTCTTCCAAATTCGAGTTTCAACAGGTTTAATCCCAACCAATCAATACCCAATTCATATTTTCTCAATAATTATCAATTCTCATGAACCCTAAACATAAAATAAACTCATTTTAATGTAAAATTCAATTACACCTAATCCCTACATGGGGTTTATCCTTAATTTCTACATATTATGAAATTCTCACAATATCACCATGATTTATATTTTCTCAACCATTTTAAATCAAGAATTCACCTATCTACATGGCATTCCTATGTCCAGATTTCAATCCTCATAATCACACATATTTTTATGAAATCAATTGTCAAAAATCCAATTGTATATGAACCCCACCCAAAAATCATTTTTCAATCATGATATCAATTAAAACATACGCATAATAATTTAGCAAGATAATTACTTTCCTTAAACCTTTGTATATTTTGAATTTTTTCTTTGATGATTTTAATCCACTCTAGAAATTTCCTACAATTCTCCCCCAATTGATCTCCTCTTGTGTCCCTTTGGTTTCCTCTTGAAAATCCTTAAGTTTCCTTCTCTTTTCTCTTTTCTCTTTTCTCTTTTCTCTTTTCTCTTTGCATTCTCTCTTAGGCTCTTGGTATCAAAAATAAACCTTTTTATAAGATAAAATGACTTTTCATTCAACCCTAAATCTTCATTATATAAGATGAATTTCAAAATTCCATTTACACCTATTTTTAAAATGATCCTTATACCCCTATGCGGGCCCCGTTTGGTCTAAAAGCCCCTAGAACCCAATTACTACCCCCGAATACTTTATCTTGACTATTTTGATCTATTCCAGATCAATCGTGCACTCAAAATCATCATCTGAGTCGCCCATCATCAATTTACCATCATATTCTCAACACAACCCCACATGCGGGTCCCAAATAAGATATTATCAACCCATCGCTTTTCCTCCCTTACGACATAATATAAAATAATGCAATTTCATTTACTTATCACACCAGTAAATATAATTACACAAAAATATGAATCTGTTTCTCGCTATTTATTATTTATTTAAATTCAACTCATTTTTGCAATTTTAATTATATTACTGCGACACGTATAATTTAAGTATTCTTAAAAAATACGGTGTGTTACATGAGTAGGTAAGTTTTAGACTTACACGTGAAGTGACAAGATGCAAAATGTAAAAAAAAATATAGCAGATCTTAGTATTGCACGAGTAATAAAGAAGATGTACATAATATTTTTCAAAAAGATAACTTTTTTGCGCTATACTGACACACGTCGTTAATGCATCACTGCTGTGAAGATATTCCTCACTGTGGTGATTATCAGTAAGGTCACAAGGCAAAATTGAGAAAATAATTTTGGTAAAGTGTGCAACCAACAACAGCCCATCCTGTAGCAAAGCAAATCTTCGATACTGTGATATTGTCGTGATGCACACAGCAACAGTCTAAGACAAAACATATTTTTTACACAAGGATAAAAAATAAAATTCACAACATAGAAATGCATCATAAGTTTTACCAAGACAATTTTAGTGCATCATATATGATTGCTACAAAAAAAACATATTGAAGCGCGCACACACACACACACATAAAGATTATTCATAAAAAGAACTAGGGTACATAAATGTGCACGAGTATAGGTCCTTTACCTTCCTAAGAGGAGTCTAAAAGGGTATGTGTCTTCAAGGATGTCCGTTCAATAATTCTCATGAATCTTTACCAAAACGACCTCAAGGACAAGACTCAAAGTATATTTGGTCAATGGATGAAAACAATTTAGTCCTATCGAGTCAAACGAGTAAAATGCATAGTCTTACAATATCCCCCTTTGTCTACTCTGTGATAAAATATACAATAAGAAATATTACGAGAATTATAATCAAATTTAACAACCTAGGATACGAAGATACAAGCCCAACCAAAGGCAAAAGATCAACCTATACTACAAATTTTCAACACATGAATCCAAAGATATCTTGCAATTGTTAATATGTCATTCATTCTAAATAGAAGAGATAATGATACCAATGTAATGAACGGTTTAAATAGTAAAGGAGTGATGAATAAGATACGAAAGTTTATTCATCATCCAAATACGTGTATTCAAGTTCTAACATGAAAACTTACTAGTGTTATAGAGAATATTGAGAAATCTACTTCATTTATTGAATATAGACACTATTTTCTTGAAATATATCAATACAAGTTCATTAGTAGAACTCTCCCTTAATCTAATCGTTTTCCCCCATTTTATGATAACAAGGATCATATAATGTATTTTCATTTGAAATCAAATAAGGATAGTATATGCACTCCAAGGAACATAGTCCAAATCTCATTAAGAAAATAGTAAGACAATATAACAAGGCTTAATTATGAATATACACTTGTACTAGTCAAAAGCGTCATAAAAAACTATTGTGAGTAACGAATGATAGTCAAAAAGTACATATCATGGAGGAATACGCAATAAATATGAGGTGATGAATAAACGACCGAAATAATCCATATCCTGTCAAATAAAGACATGTAGTAAAATGAGCTAATGGTCACAAAAGGAATAATTAATAGAAATGACAAAAAAATAGAGCATATTATAAAAATGACACATAAAATGTCATTGTAGATGTCCAAAGAGGCTATGGAAGATCTGACAAAAGTCATATTGTATACCAGATAAATACAACCAACTAAAATATATCCACATATAGTGACAAATCAAAGTCATCACAAACAAAAGATAAAGCAACCAAAAGAAGAAAAAAAACTAGCCAGTTAATGTATCCAAAAAAGACCAATAAATTCTAAAAAACCATCACAATCATAACAAAGTTACAAAAACATCAAATAAGAATCACCACGACCACCAACTCATCATGTTATTAGCGTCTAAATGCTTATGGAAGGTACAAAGTAGACGAACCTCATTGTGAAGATCAACAACATCCCAAGGCATAGCAACCATTAGCGTGAATGCAGAGGAACAAAAAGAGTTTTGTGTTTGACAAAGTGATACAAATTGTTGGGTCATGTAAAGGTCTACTATTTACTCATAAATTTGCGTAATCTGCTTGTAGGGTATGCGAACTCCAATAGAAAACTGTAGAGGAACACCTCTTTGTCTCGATTGTGAAGAAGAACTCAACTCATGAGAAAGAGCTTCTTCCACCTCGCCTACTTCATCACAGGAGGATCTTGAGCTGATTTATTTCATCTTGTGAAGAATGTGGTATAGGCTATATTCTTCCTAGTGGTCATTTTCTTCTCCTTTGAAAAGATGTGTACATTCCAAGCAATGAGAAATCGATTAATGAAACGTCCAAAGAATGGAGAAGGACTAGCTTTTCCCTTAATCATGACACGACAACCCATCAACTTATACATCAACATGGCTAAATCCAAAGTCAAACCCATTATAATAACACATAACAATTTGTAATTATACGAAGGAATGAAGTGTTTTGCATGGTGTTCGTGAAGAGAACCATATGGAGCAAATAATAAAAGTCGATGAGTTATCTTTTCTCCAAAGCTTTTTATGGAGGCTTGGTAGTGCTTCCACCAGTGATTTCCTAAACCACATCTCTCACTTGGCTCAGCATCAACATCATATGAGTAGTTAGCAATGTGGACGATAAGTAAGTCGGATGTCTCGCTAAACAAGGTAGGAGTAATGGTGATACAAAAACCACGCACAATAGAAGAGAAGCCCATCTTCATAGTAAAATAAATGTGAAGTAGTGTAGAACTCTCGGGCTAAGTCTAGGTATACTTCCTTTCTATCTTCACCACGATTCTCAATCCCAAGCCACGAGTAATGTTAAAAAAACTCTTATTGCAGTGGCATAATTATCTCTAAGGGATTCCTAACTAATAGAGCATAAAAAATGCGCATGGCGATACCAAAAGTTCTCAAAACTTTTATAGTGGTCTTGTTCCGTGAATTGAGTAGGCAAAGGAGGTGCTTCTGTAGAAGGTCCACTACCAGAATGGCGTTTCTTGGTTAGACGTGTCTTCCATGCAAAGTAACTGAATATAAATACCAATTTAAACCAAAATTCAGGTTTAAAGATATAAAATAAACCCAAAATATGAAGTCCATAAAGTGGGAGGGAATTTTAACTCTTGGAACACGCCAGGAATGTCACATACTCAAAACAAATCCCCAAAACTAGAGTATTAACATGTAAAAGTAGTTAAATACAAATTTGTCGAATCCAACTAATATAGCATGAATCCATTCTTAAAGAAAGTTATAATATCATTTTAGAGGTGAAGAACAACTCCAAAATGAGTCAACTATCAAGACATGCTTTAAATCCATAAAAAATGTCAAAAGGATCTAAAAGTCACAAATTTAGAACAAAAATGGAGAGAATCTTACAATAATGTTTCTAAATGAGGAAACACGGAGGAATGATCCAAAAAACCTTTGAAAAATCAAAAAATGAAGGTAGGGACACAAACTTGACAAATTTATACAAAGAAGGCAACTTGGACAAAATGGAAAAATAAAGCTATCACGCGCGTTATAAACCTAGCTTCGTTGTAGCGAACCTCTTTATTAGTCACAAGTGTCGATGACAAATATCACTACACTGATGAAGCTTTAAGACCTTGTACAACGTTCTTGAGGTGATAGCATTGGTCTGTTGTATGCCTAGTGGTTTGGTGAACATCATAGTGGGCATCATGTTTAAAATATCTTAGAAGTGGATCAGGTAATGAACGAGGATCTGATGGTTGATGAGGTTACGGGAGATAAGATCTTGGTAAACTTTAGAAACGGGAACATGTAGTTTGGTGTACTTTTTTGTGACAATAGTAGGGCAGGCTTCTAGTTATCATGAAGTGGCAGGTCAGGAGGAAATGTTGTTGATGGCAACACCAATAAGATTCTCATATTTTTGGGGAGTGAACTGACTGATCGACTTCTTTGTTACCGAATCTGTCTTTACATTATGACTAGGGGCACTCTCTTTGATTTCTACCCCAACCTATCTAAGGGCTTTGAAATTAGTGTAATACCGGCTACCCATGGTGTTTTTAATGTATGGCAGAAATTTCTTCTTCATAATACTAACTTGTTCTTCCTCTAATAGGCGATTGGTCATGGTAGTGTCTTTCACTCTCCATATAGTTACAAGTCATGGTAGGTTACTTATTATTCTTCGTTGTACTTGTACTGATCCATGAATTCTCGAGCGACATCCTCCTAACTTCAGATTCATAATTCTTCAAGAGAGAAAAACTAATAAGGGATCTCTCTTTGAGGGTTTATTGAAATATTTGGGTGATAATTTATTTCATAACCCCTAGTAGACTCATGGTTCGATGATATTTGTACAGGTGCACAATGGAAGGCACCCTTCATCTAAACATATCAATATCTGGCAATTAAACTTCTCTGGCATATGAGCTTTTGGACTAAAAGACATGTGGGTGTAGTCCACATAATTCCCTAAGAGCTTCGCTTTGTCAAACTTATGAGATAACATCTTCAGGTATTCTTTTACCTTATTGGTCTCTTCTTCTTTTGGATCTGTTAAAATGAGAATGGAAAAATTAGTCCCTAGTTGAGGAAGATTCATCATAGGCAAGTGAGTTAGAGGTACTTATGGACAAATGCATTTTGATGTGCTAAGAATGTTGGCACTCTTTAAGGGGGCATATAGGGACAGACATTCCTTAGCCCACGTCATGAGGGAAGTCAATAACCAAATTTGTGAAACTTCTCGATCGAGAATCTCTGGGATCTGACATTTATTTCATTATAATTCATGGACATTTGATTTTAAACTTTAAAGATTTGCATTTAATTGGGCAAGCACAGTCATTAGATATGGATGAATATTGACCTCTTGATTAGGGTTCTCCATGAGGTAACTGTTAAAAGACTACTTTATTCCTTATGGGGCAATGCGATCACACCTAAGAGGGAAACAATTTATTTTTACAAAGGCATTTTATTTCTTTGGTATTTTTGAAAAAAAGAGAAAAACCCATCAGTGTAGTTGTTATTATTAGGTTTTACTTATATTATGTTCCGTGCGTGAAAGTGAAATGTCGGGAAGGACCCGAATCTAGGAAAAAATAAGATACGTGATGCAAGACAGGGTTTGACTTATTTCCAGACTCATGGACAAGGTCTTATTTTGGAAACAGGCAAAAGATCATGAAATTGGGCGGTGAGACAACCCAAAATTTTGGTAGAGTTTTGTACTGGAATTGACATTCTAAACATAAGTATCCTAGGGTAGACATCTACAGGAGGTTTATCTATGGGAGGTAAGTGTAACAGTTTCCCCTTTTGGTATGAATTGCACGATATACCTCTTGCTTATTAGGGAAATCATTCATCAGTACGTATGGACAAACCATTCGATATACCTGAGTGTAAATGAATTTCAGCACAATATACCTCATGGTGATGGTACATATGAGATCAACTTTAATATACTCGATGTACGTGAATGGATTCCAGTTATATACCTCACATTGTGAGTTTAGTCAAGTAGTACATTATTAGGGAACTATTTTATATACGTCAAAGTTACTTAGTCAATGGAAGATTGGATTATATTGAGCAGGTTAATCGTGCTCTGCAGAACTAGCAACCCGTCATAAAGTGACTCTCTATTATGGGATAAATATAGGATCATTTCTCAATGCTCGTGAAAGGTAGTGTGAAAATGAATTAGTCTTAATTAATATTTTGATTCAAAGTATTATGTATGCTAAGAGGGATATGTGCAACTATTAAACATGAAGTAAGAAAGGAGAAATATATACAAGTTGCATGCGATAAAAGGGCATACTAAACAAGTGGGGTAATGCATGGGATATACAAGTGAATCAAAGCATGTGAATATACAAGTGACATGGAGCATATGAATATATATACAAGTGGAGTGAAACATAGAGATATATACAAGTGAGTTAAATCATAAAAAGAAGTGCAAGTGGAGTAAAACATAGATGTATGTACAAGTAATGTAAAGCATGTCATATATACAAGAAGGATACACATGTGATGAAGAGATAAGTATATACACAATACGAAGGTAAAGTATACATAAATGGCTAAATAAGAGTATGAAATATTGATAAACGTGTGTGCTCGCATTCAAATGATCAAACCATATATAAAACCCTTTTAACACAAACAAACCCTAAACATGCAGCAGTTTGTGATTGAATAAATAGATAATCTACGCAAGAACATTCAAACACATGCAATTAAGGAAAAATCCCCCTCAGGGGAAAAACCATTTATTTTCACTATAATTTGTAAGAAAACGGCTTACAATCGGATTACAATGAAAATACAAGTTGACTAAGAATTACCCTCGGGTATCGGATTCTGTAGTCGCGAATGGAATTATCCCTTTCCAGTAGGGCTGCAATGAAGAAGAAGAACGGTCTCCCCCACAAGGGTTGAACAAACCAAAGTTGTGTTCTTGGGTTGCAAAAGGATTCACAAAGGTTTGGCAATGATGTGTGAATCAAAACATGAGTCTTGGGACTCAAAAATATGAAGACTAGATGTATTTGGACTCCCAAATTCATCTCCTAAAGTCTTGCAAAATAACTCCCCCGAAGTTGGTATTTATAGGAAAAAATATGAAGAGTCCCACGTTCTTAAAACTCTAAAATTCTATCCAGCGTACAAAAAAAAAACAGCATTTTTTAAGGAATTTTCTCTATCTTCAAAAGGTCATAACTCCTTCATCGTAGCTCGGATTGAGGTGCCGTTTTTTCCAGTATCTTCGTTGTGGCGAGCTCTTCAACTTTCTAGTTGACCAGACCTCCGAACTATGGATGTGAAATTACGAAAATGCCCTTGAACTCTCCTATTGTGCCTTTTTTCACTGTTTTGACTTCCCTTGCGTACCACTTGCATTAAGTCCCTAAAATCTTGGAACGTGAAGTCATTGAGGCAGATGTGGGACATATTAGTGGAGATAATGCATGCTTGATTCCCGGAATTCGGATAGAGGCCGTCATGTGAGATCGTAAGGAGACGTGCCAAATGTAGCGGCGTACGACATAAATAAATGAAACATTTCGGACATGTGAAAAATGTCCTTACAAATCTCCCCCTATGTCTATGCTGGTACATACATAAAAAAATCCGAATTATCAAATATGAAATTGCCTATACAAATCTACCCTCCCATGAACCCAAAACTGGAAAAGGTACAAATGAATAGTCTTCATCGTTTGTTCTTTAATTCTTCAGGAATCTCAAAACTTTTCTCATCAAGGTGTGCAACATATAGATCTGCAATCTTCATACCTACACACATGAGACAAAGCAAATACCACGTGACATATCGAGTTTGAAATGAGATAACATGGATATCAATATATGATAAAAATATAAGCAACATCTCAAAAACTCCCCCAGAATTCAAACTCCCCCATAATATGATAATTCTTTCTCCCCCTTTTTATGATGTCCCCAAATGGACAAATTAGAGAAATAAATCAAATAAGCAAGTGCGGGGTGTCACTAGGATAAAAACACACCATGAATAAACAGAAAGCAACCAAGTCAATGATAGCGTAAATGAAGTGGTGTGATCAAATTCGATAGGAAAATCAATGCATACAAACATGACATATATGCACGATGAATATTGGATATTCCTAGCGAATGAACTCAAATGCTTCCTTTGGTGTAAAAGAGTGACAGTATAAGATATTGACTCAATCAAATCAACAAATCAAAGCTCAAAATGATTTTCACACCAATAACGTCCAAAATGATTTTATGCTTTTTCAGGACTTTCAAGGAAGTGCAAACCCGTTTAGATTCTCCAACCAAACTCCCTCAGATATTGTATTGAATAGAGGCATTCTAAATTCTCAAACTTTGGAGAATTGATGGTGAAACCTAAGTGGCCCATATTTGGCATGAATTGCTTTTTATTGCCTTTAAATTTTTTCGGGCTCTTTTAACCTCTTTGGACCTCGGATATTAAAATTCCTCCATTTTTTAGGTCTTTTTTAACGGTGGCTTTTGCGCAAAGGATAGATGATTACCTTTCGCAGCCCCTCCCCGTTATACAAAAACACACAGTCTCACCAAAACGGTTTTTACATGTATTCCAATCTTGTCAAGTTTTATCGCATATTGTACATTGTATAGACATGATTGAGATGAAAACACGCAAGCCAACATGAGATAGACAAGTGCAATAATCAAATATAGCCGTGCATGTGTGCAATAAAGGATATAGGAGTCAAACATGTAGGAAGATATCACTAATTACATCTCAAAGACTCCAATCAATGTAAAGCACATGGATGAAATGATGTAGCCTCTCAAATCTCTATCAAACAGTCACATGGATAAATGGAATGAAGTTGTGACTTGACTATCTTACATGCTCATCCATAAAAGAAGAAAAATACAAAAATCTTTTTGGATTTTTTCAAAAATTTGGAAAAATAAAATAAAATCTTTTTGTGCTTTTCTCCAAAAATTTCTTAAAGGAAAATCTTTTTGTATTTTTTTTTTCAAAAGAAATATAAAAAGCAAAAGGAATAAAACAAAGCTGTAAAACAAAGTAATGGTACATATAAAACAGACTAGCAATAGGAAGTATATGATATGAACATGAAGAAGCATCCTATTCTAGACATAGACCAACCCATCAGTCAACTGTGCAAATCCCTAAAGATTTCCTAAGACTCTCAAATCTAAGGGCATCTAAAGGTTTCGTGAAAATATCGGCTAACTGACGGTCGGTAGGAACAAAACTCAGGGATACGACTTTCTCTTCAACTAACTGACGAATAAAGTGCTCACGTATCCTGATGTGTTTTGTGCGTGAATGCTGAACTGGATTGCGGGATATGTGTATCGCGCTCGTGTTATCACAGGAAATGGTCATGGTGTCCTGTGATATCCCATAATCCTCCAGCATTTGCTTCATCCACAAGAGTTGTGTGCAACAACTCCCGGCGGCTATGTACTCAGCCTCCGCAGTGGACAAAGAGATGGAATTTTGCTTCTTGCTCAGCCAGGAGACAAGAGCAGAACCAAAATAAAAACACATACCAGAAGTGCTCCTACATCCATCTACATCCCCAGCCCAATCGGCATCCGAGTAGGCGGACAGACAGTCATCGGTATCAAAGGAATACCAAATCCCGTATGAGAGAGTCCCACTTACGTATTTAATAATACGTTTTAGAGAAAGTAAATGTGACTCTTTTGGGGATGCCTGATAACGCGCACAGACTCCAACACTAAAGTCGATGTCGGGACGACTGGCAGTCAAGTAGAGGAGACTACCTATCATACTCCGATATAAGGTTTGCTCTACGTCCTTGCCTGAAGTGTCCTTACTAAGCTTGGTAGTGGTACTCATAGGTGTACGTGCATGCTTAGCGGAGTCTAAACCAAATTTCTTCACTAGGTCTCTAGCATACTTGGAATGGGAGATGAACATCCCATCCTCTAGCTGACGAACCTGGAGACCAAGGAAGAATGTAAGCTCACCAACCATGCTCATCTCAAACTCACTTTTCATCTCCTCCTCAAAGTGGTGAGCATGATGGGAGCATGTGGATCCAAAGACTATGTCGTCCACATAGACCTGGGCGACCAAAATAGCACCGTCATCTCTCCTGACAAATAACGTCATATCTACTCCCCCTTTCTTGAAGCCACGAGCTAAGAGATAAGAAGTAAGCCTCTCGTACCAAGCATGGGGTGCTTGCTTCAAACCATACAAGGCTTTCCTCAGATAGTAGACGTGCTCAGGGTGCTGAGGGTCTTCAAACCCTTTTGGTTGTTCCACATAAACCTCCTCCTGTAGAATGCCATTCAAAAAGTCACTCTTGACATCCATCTGATACACCTTGAAGCGCAGATGACATGCGATGGTGAGCAGAAGACGGACGGACTCAAGCCTCGCAACAGGAGAAAATGTCTCCCCAAAGTCTACACCCTCTATCTGTGTGTAGCCTTGAGCGACCAACCTAGCCTTATTTCGGATTATGGTACCATTTTCATCCATTTTGTTCTTAAAAATCCACCGGGTACCTATCACATTAATCTCACTAGGTCGGGGGGCAAGTTCCCAGACATCATTCTTTTTAAACTGAAGCAACTCATCCTGCATAGCAGATATCCAGTGTTCATCCTTGAGTGCTTCTTTATGGTTCTTGGGCTCGACTTTGGACGTGTAGCAAAGATGGCTAACAACGTTCTCTAGCTGAGCACGAGTCTTGACCCCTAGAGTGGGATCACCAACAATGGCAGAAGGGTCATGACTCTTGCGAACCCAAGCAGGTGTGTCCCCTAACACAGGAGTAGGGTCCACAGAGTGTGAGAGAGGAACAGGTAAATCACTGTCAGAACAATCCTCATCCTCACACTGAAGGTTAGGATCAATAACCGTCGGAGGTTCGTCATCTTGCACGGTGACGTTTATTGATTACATGATCATAGAGCTCTTCAGGTTAAAAACCCGGTACGCTCTGCTATTCGATGAATATCCTAGAAATATTCCCTCGTCGCTTCGGGAGTCAAACTTTCCTAATTGCTCTTTATCCCGTAGGATGTAGCATTTACTGCCAAAGACACGAAAATATGCCAGGTTGGGCTTCTTGCCAGTCCACAACTCATAAGGAGTGTGAAGTGTGTGTGGACGCAGATACACCCTATTCACCGTGTGGCATGCAGTAGACACTGCCTCTGCCCAAAATCTCCTAGAAACTTTACGACCTAGAAGCATAGATCTAGCCATTTCTTGGATCGTTCTATTCTTTCTCTCAACAATCCCATTTTGCTGAGGAGTTCTCACAGCAGAAAACTCATGTTTGATCCCAAGGCTATCACAGTACAAATCAACCTTTGCTTCCTTGAATTCAGTGCCGTTGTCACTACGTATTCTGTTAATAGTGACACCGTGTTGATTTTGCAGGACACGGCACTTGGTCGTTAAGAAATCTACAGCATCGGATTTCTCTCTCAGAAAACCTACAATGGAGTATCTGGAGAAATCATCTACCATCACGAGGATGTACCTCTTACCACCTAGACTCTCAGTACGAGTGGGACCCATAAGATCCATGTGAATCAACTCCAGAACACGAGAGGTGGTATTGGAATGTAACTTCCTATGAGGACTACGAATTTGTTTTCCCAACTGACAGGGTCCACAAACGGTCGAAGTTGACTTTTCAAGAGATGGTAAGCCACGTACTAGGTCCTTTTTAGATAAACGATTGAGATCTCTAACGTTCACATGACCTAGACGTTGGTGCCACAGATCCATAGGAGTGATCGTGGCGCTGTTGCAGACAAGTGAGGATGTGGGCTCAGTCCCATAGCAATTATCCTCGGTCCTCACCCCTTGCATCAAAATTTTACCGGCTTGATTGTAGACTTTACACGCGTCCCGGTCAAACTTTACTGCAAAGTTAGTGTCGCACAGCTGGCTAATGCTGAGAAGGTTTGCTTTCAAACCTTTGACGTACAAAACATTTTCTAGCTTAGGAAAACCAGGTAACTCGATAGTACCTCGTCCTATAATGCTAGACTTACTCCCATCTCCAAAGGTGACTCTGCCATCTTGATAATCCTCAAGAGTAGTAAAAAATGAGGCATCACCTGTCATGTGTCTGGAGCACCCACTATCAAAATACCACTGTGAGGTATTATGTGCTTTGAGAGCAACATGAACAACAAAGGCCTTTTTATCTTTCTTAGGCACCCAAGCAGAGATGACCTTTTGTTTGCCTTTGTTGGTTTTAGCTGGAATGTAAGAAGCATTCACTAACGGCGAAGACATCCGTCGGAATTCTTTCATCAAACTCTGAGTCGTGGCAGCTAAGAACTCAACTCGCTCTCTCAGACTAGAAAATTCATCAGTATGTCGTGGTGGAGCAGTAGTACGTCGTGTCCGACCCATGCTATAGCAAGTTTCCCTAAGGTGGCCTTTTCTTTTGCAATAAGTACAAAAGAGCTCAGTCAAAGGCGGACCTTGGTTTGCTTTTCTTGGTCGAACTCTCCTTCGAGGTTTTTTACGGTGACCATAAGGAGTTGTAGTAAACTCAGGAACTGGTCCAGGTGCAATTTGGGACGTGGAGGCACCATCATATTCAATTCCTTGACGATCACCAAAACCTAAAGCGGGGCCGAGGAGCATCTTTCCCATCTTCCCAGATCTGTCCTCGATTTGTACCTTGACTTCCCGTGCTTTCTCAAGATCATGAGTCAGCTGGGCAACAAGGGCTTCAAGTTTCTTTCGAGTCTCCACGGAGGAATGGAGCTGACTCGTAAGACTAGCCACTTGCTTGATCAAGTCCCCTCTCTCTTTCTCTAGAGTACTCTCTCTCTCTAAACAAATTCTCATTCTCGATACAGGTAGATTCTCTCTCTCTCAGGGTGGTGCAGGTGGAGAACTCTCTTTCTCTCGCTTTCCTTAAATCTTCCTCTAGGCAAGTGATCTTAAGAACTAACGCTTTGTTACGCTTTTTAGTTTTAAAAGACTCAGAATATAACTCAGCGTAGGCGCGTTGTATATCACTCTCGCTCTCACTTGTGTCATCCTCCCCCTCACTCACATCGATCTCACTGTCGAGGTATCCCTGTGAAGCATCATCCTCATCGTCGTGAGGAGAACTAGGAGTGCTCACTTGGCTGGCCATGAATGCGGTGAAGTTACACTCATGCGGTGACTCATCTCCAGAATCCACCGTCTCGACCTCACTGTCGTCATTAAGGGTAGCATTAAGGACAGCTTTCCCTTTCTCTCTATTCAGACGATTGGCACACTCAAAAGCTCTATGACCCCTACCATCACACTCAAAACATCTCTCACTTTCTTTCAGAGAAGGATTTTTGGAAACTTTTTCATTTTTCTTTTCAAACTTATTTTTCTCAAATTTCTTTTTATCTTTAAAATTGCCATTTTTCTTAAATTTGAGAATCCTCTTGAAATTTTTTGCGAAAAGAGCCAAATCATCTAAGTCAAAATCGCACTCAGAATCTGACGTATCAGTCTCTCTCTTTCTAGATGACTCTACCCTCTTTCTAGCTGACCCCTCACTCCTTCTCTCTTGGGCTTTAAGAGCAATTCCCTTATCTTTAGATTTAGAATTTTTAGGGAACATATCAATTTCATAAGTTTGCAAATCTCCTACAAATTCTTCCAATTTTAGCGTATTTAAATTACCCATAGAATTTAGCACAGTGACTTTAGGGATAAAACGCTTAGGCAAAGAACGAAGAATCTTTTTAACAACTCTATCATTCGGAATATGTTCACCAAGATTAAAACTAGTATTCAAAATGTCAGAAAGTCTAGCATAAAATTCATCAAAGCATTCAGAATCATGCATGGTGATTGTTTCAAATTGAGTTGTCAAGTTTTGCAACTTAGACTCTTTCACAGCATTAGTTCCTTCATGGGTGAGTTGTAAAACATCCCATGCCACTTTTGAGGTGGTACACGTCATTATGCGTTTGAAGTCATCAGGTGTGATAGACCCAGAAATAGCACTTAGACCCTTAGAATTAAAAGATGACCATTTAATTTCTTCATCAGACCAAGAAATGTCAGGTTTCAAGTTGGTCACATTATCAACAGTCACGGTGGGAGGAG
This sequence comes from Sambucus nigra, assembly GCA_949130495.1. Lineage (NCBI taxonomy): Eukaryota > Viridiplantae > Streptophyta > Magnoliopsida > Dipsacales > Adoxaceae > Sambucus > Sambucus nigra. The sequence continues at coordinate 411,828,242 of OX422209.1, read as the reverse complement.
TCCACCCTCGTTCAACCAAAATCCAGACACGTTCATCAATGGCTTTTCAAGCCGACCTCATACGGGCTTTCCAATAAGCATAATTTGTCCCGTCAAAAATAGGCATTTTATAATATGACTTCTCCATTTGAACACGCACTTTTTCAAAAATCAATTTTTTCAGAAAATTGATATCTTAAAAAAAATTTGCGGAAAAAGGAATACGCGATAGATTAGCGTAACCTGCTCTGATACCAATTTGAAGAGTGTGTGTGCTCGCGTTCAAATGATCAAACCATATATAAAACCCTTTTAACACAAACAAACCCTAAACATGCAGCAGTATGTGATTGAATAAATAGATAATCTACGCAAGAACATTCAAACACATGCAATTAAGGAAAAATCCCCCTCAGGGGCAAAACCATTTATTTTCACTATAATTTGTAAGAAAACGGCTTACAATCGGATTACAATGAAAATACAAGTTGACTAAGAATTACCCTCGGGTATCGAATTCTGTAGTCGCGGCTGGAATTATCCCTTTCCAGTAGGGCTGCAATGAAGAAGAAGAACGGTCTCCTCCACAAGGGTTGAACAAACCAAAGTTGTGTTCTTGGGTTGCAAAAGGATTCACAAAGGTTTGGCAATGATGTGTGAATCAAAACATGAGTCTTGGGACTCAAAAATATGAAGACTAGATGTATTTGGACTCTCAAATTCGTCTCCTAAAGTCTTGCAAAACAACTCCCCCGAAGTTCGTATTTATAGGAAAAAATATGAAGAGTCCCACGTTCTTAAAACTCTAAAATTCTATCCAGCGTACAAAAAAAAACAGCATTCTTTAAGGAATTTTCTCTATCTTCAAAAGGTCATAAATCCTTCACCGTAGCTCGGATTGAGGTGCCGTTTTTTCCAGTATCTTCATTACGGCGAGCTCTTCAACTTTATAGTTGACCAGATCTCCGAACTATGGATGTGAAATTACGAAAATGCCCTTGAACTCTCCTATTGTGCCTTTTTTTCACTGTTTTGACTTCCCTTGCGTACCACTTGCATTAAGTCCCTAAAATCTTGGAACGTGAAGTCATTGAGGCAGATGTGGGACATATTAGTGGAGATAATGCATGCTTGATTCCCGGAATTCGGATAGAGGCCGTCATGTGAGATCGTGAGGAGACGTGCCAAATGTAGCGGCGTACGACATAAATAAATGAAACATTTCGGACATGTGAAAAATGTCCTTACAAATATGGATCATGTGAGCATACATTGGATAAATGAATGTACAAGTGAGCAAATATATACTCATGTACAGAATGATGTCGAAGAAAGAAAATAAAACCCATGTATGGAGTCTTGTCCTAAAATATAGTCCCCAACATAATCGCCACTATGGCTATCTCGGCCCCTCGATCTCTACACTCATGCGGAGTCACTAGCTAAAGGGGGTATAAAGAGGTCTTCATTAATGATGTGAGGTGTGTGAATGTGTAGAGTTCAAATCACCATACTATTTTACTCAAAGTCAAGCAAAAGAGGTAGCTATCTCCGAAGAGATAACATAAAGGACTACTAGTGTATATGAAACCAAATGTGATATGTTCTTGGGGACTATGTTATAGATTGAGAAGTTGTTACTCAACCACTTTGCTATTTCAGACTCTCATGGACTACAAAATATACTCATTCTCCTAAATGTGTGAACATGTGCATATGTGTAATATGTGCCATGTGTGTGAGGTGTACAAAGTGAAAATATGCATGAATGTGCAAGTGTATGTGTGGGTGTGACGAGTAAAGTCATTATATTCACATCAAGGTAAGGATGGGAATGAATTTTTTTATGGAGACAAACTAATTATACATGTAAAAGTGGCTAAAATATGAGCGATGCCCCAAAATCGTAATACTCATATATGAGACAGCTAAATACATAATACGCATAAGAAGACTAACTGTATGAATAAAACATGATAAACATGTGAATAAAATTCTAGCATATGGATATAGACAAAAATGGTATAAATAAAGAAGGACTTGATTCTAAACATGACCTCGGGATGCCTATGTAGCCAAAAATGGCATCAAATTCCACTTAGTTTTATTAGAACTAAGTTTGGTCCTAGCCCATAATCAGAAATTATAGTTTCTCCTTGCATTCATGAAAAAGGACGTGAAATGTTGTGAAAGTGTGGGAAAAAGTGAGAAAACCTTAATTTCATAACTATGGTGTAAACCCCCTTTTGTGTGTGTTTGGTTTATAAAAATAAAAATTGAAAGTATATATGTAATAAAAAAGTAGGATTATTGTGGAAACGATCAAATGAAGCTAATAATATTCTAAGAACACTAAAATATATGAAATGGATTTTATTAAAGAACAAGATTTTTAGAATTATATTGTTGTGGCTTTTGTGGGGTGATTTTGGAGTGTATAAGATGGTGGTGGAGTGGTGGCTAACGTTTAGTCAAGGGTGATCTTAGGAAATGTTGGTAGAATATAATGAAAATGATGTATATTGAATTTGAGGAAAGTTGTTGTGATGAAATCGAGGTTGAAGCCCCTCTCAAATGAGGTCATGTTTGCCTTAAATAGGAAAACCTTAAAGGGATAAAAGGATAAGGATACCCTCGAGGACCTTCCAACCGGCATGGTCATTGTCCTACCTATTGACAAGTTAGTCAGACTTACAGGCCAAGTAAGTCTCAACCTGCTAACAGGCAAGTGAGGTATCTTGCCAATGGGTAGGTTGAAATGGTTTTTATCCTTAAAATGCAAACCACAGGTCCCATTTATGCACAGCTGGGATCGTTGGAAAGAGGATTCAAAGATCTATGATTGTGTCTTAAGGGACTCCTTAGTTCAGGAGTTGACCAAATTCAAACAAGGCCTGAAGAATAGGTAGTTATTCTCCAATTAGGGTCTGAAGTCGGACTGGGGGTCCGATAGATTTCATTTTGACTATGTGGAAAAGTGTAGGGATATTAGAATGGTGTGTATACACCTACGTGGTTAGCGTAGGGACTTCGATGTTTATTAGTTGTTGTTATTGAAGAATATATGTTATGCGTTATTGACTTATCTTGTAGGGGATATAATTATTGGCAATTTGATGTCTTTGAGTGTTGAAGAGGTATTGGTTGTATTATTATAGAAATTAGGATGTTAGGATCATTGAATAGAACATTTGTGTTGATAGTCCATTATTCTAAGTTACTGATGGGACTTAGGTTTGTTGGGATTGAAAGTTCAAGTGTATGTATGGATATGATTATCAAATACCAAAATTATATTCAATTGATTTAACGAATGAGCAATTACACCAATTGTAATTCAAGCATGGACTAAACAAAAGTTATGTGAACTTTATTCCCAGTTTTATCTTTCCCTAAGCATACATCGAGGTTAACAAGCAAGAATAAAATAAAAACTCACATAACATTGCATCGTACGAGAAAAACTCACAACGGAAAAAAAATCTTAAACGTCCTACCCTACGTAAATCCACTATGACATAGGTTTTTATACAAGGATGATGAATGACTTACTCACAGACTCGATGCCTTCAAGCCTGATGCACTTTTAATCGCTTCTTGAACCTTCCTTACAGCCATCGCTGGAATCCCCCTTGAGTACACAATGTGGTCCTCCCACGTCTTGGTGTTCACCTATCTCTAATTAGAATCATTATTGCAACCACACAAAATCCACTGTGACAAACAATACTCGAACCGACAAAGATTAAACTAAACTTAGTGTTTAAAACATGACATCTCATTACATGATATTATCTCGATTCTTGGATCTCAAAACTAGGGTGTAAACAGGGTTAAAGAGGCTTATATTTTTTCTTTCAAAAACTATTTTCTCTTTCAAAAAATATTTTTGAAACCCTTGCTTAAAAATAAATTGTGCCATCATTAATTTATATAAGAAAAATACAAAAACGAAGTGAAACAAAAATTGAAGCAAATTGTTTGAATGAAAATAGAATGTCGTTCGAACGAGTTAGGCCATCTAGCGAGCATTGAATAAAAACTTTCTATCTTAGGCAGAATGTACTCGTTTCATATACATTTGAAGCTCGTTTGAATGAAAATCATAAACTCCTTTGAACGAGATACAAAACTCATTCGAACAAAATTATCAATCTCATTAGAACAAAAAACTACACCTCGTTAGAACATATTTAATACCAAAAAATATTTTTCAAAAAACAGTACAAAACTTGTTCGAACGAAACTATCAATCTCCTTCAAATGAAAAACTACACCTCATTAAAACGACTTTAAAACCAAAAAAATATTTCTCTAAAAAGTCTTTTTTCAAAAAATGGTCGCAATAAACTATAAACACCCAAAACACAAAACCCATGGATCAACATAATAAAGCCAATATACTTTTCTTAAGATCCCAATGTTGAAAATGAAATTTGACACGAATTTGATGTTGCTCTACTCGGACCACCTCGTGTCTTAAATGCATAGGGTTGAAGGTTACAAACTAAGACACATTAACCTATGAATCAAATGGCATCATCCAAAAGTTATCAAGACAATATTAAAAACTTTCCAATATACATTACAAACAATACTCAATGACAATATTTTTCCTTACAAATCTCTCCCTTTGGCTATTACGAGATAAAACAAAAAAAGGTTATTAAGCTCTAATGCCCAATTTACAAACCCCCAAAAGGAAAAAAGACACAGACAGTACTTAACAAAATCTATATCTTGATTTTTTCTCTTGTGAAACTTTTTCGCATCGTCGCTTAAAACTTCACATGTAACACCCGTGTTTTTTTATTAATTAATTGGAGTATTCGAGAAAAATAAAATTTTGTATTTAATAATTTTTATTAGTAAAATATGTTGGTTATGATTTTAGAAGAATAAAACTTCAAGCGAAATTGAAATCGGATTTCAAATGGATTTTTAATTGAGTTTTTAATTATTTTTGCCTTATAGCCATTTTGTGGGGGAACTGTCGCTAGATCTGTAGGGTCGATCGATCAACCCTGGGAGTCAATAGATTGACTATGCCATATTTTGAGTCGGTGGGTTATTTTTTTAGAGTTTGACTTGGATTAAGATTCCTAATTGGTATATAAACTTTATGCATATTGGTTTAGTGTAGTTTTCCATTCATTTGTATTTACATTGAGACACAGTTCATGGTTTTGATTGGACCATTCGGTTCCAAAGTTGTTATGGGTTTTATTTAGTTATTTCTTTATGAATTCAGTTGGAGATTTATTCAGTTTCAATATTATTAGAGATCAAATTTATTTTTTATTCAGTTTTAATATTATTGGAGATTAGATTTATTTGGAGTTTAGCATCATGATGGATCTTTTATCGCATAGTTGGATGGTTTATCTTTGGGGATTGATTATTATTTATCTTGTGGATTAATTTTATATGTCTCATATATGTCTCATGCTAAGAATGTTATTTTATTTACTCATGCCCGGCTTAGGTTTGGTGGTGGCCGATGCCAGAATTATGCGAGGTGTGACAGATGATATCAGAGCATGGTCTTAGGTCTCGTAGGTTTTGAGTCCATTTTAGCTTTAGCATTACCGATCTTTGATTCCCTTTATTGATTCGTATTCCTTATGGTATAGGGTCTAGCATACGTGTTAGATGTGTTTCTTGAAGTTGTGAAGTTTTGTATTAAGGACGTTGTAGGCATTGAGTTTAAAATTAGTAAGCTTGATGTGAGGATCCCTAGAATGGATTATGGAGACGATAATTATTTTGGAGATTTTAGTGCAGGTGTTAAGTATCGTATGTATCGATTTTTGGTGATGGGATTTAATTTGAGGACGTTAGCATTTTCATGACTTTCGAAGATAAGATCGAGTGAGGATTTGTGAGAGCGTGTGGTATGCCATTATTTTCGTAGTTATGCGTATGTATGTATGTATGTATGTACGTATGTATGTATATAGGCAATATATATTATTTTGTTGTTCGTGGGGTAGGTGCGCGTGGGATTGGGTGTATGGGCACCCAATTATGGCATTTTACTCGTAGGCATATGTGAGCCTTATTTTCTCTTACGAGATTTACATTTGATGTGTATGCTTCGTCTAATTTCGGGGACAAAATTCTTTGCTAGTGGGGAAGTATGTAACACCCCGTGTATTTTTATTAATTAATTTAATTAATTAATTGGAATATTCGAGAAAAATAAATTTTTTTATTTAATAATTTTCATTGATAAAATATGTTGGTTATGATTTTAGAAGAATAAAACTTCAAGCGGAATTGAAATCGGATTTAAAATGGATTTTTAATTGAGTTTTTAATTATTTTTACGTTATAGGCATTTTCTAGGGGAACTGTCGCCAGATCTGTGGGGGTCGATCGATCGACTATGCCCAGATTTTTAGTCGGTGGGTTATTTATTTAGAGTTTGAGTTGGGTTAGGGTTCCTAATTGGTATATAAGACTAATAATTCGTGGGGGGACATCTCATAATCACTTTTTCACAAGTTTTTCACCAGAGAGCTCTTCCAAAAGTTTTTCCTCTCCACCATATTCATCAACCTCCAACATAATCAAGTTTTTTTGTCATAAGTTTTGGAAGGCTTAAATGGGGTTTAATCAATTTTGTTCAAGAACGACTATTTGCTAATTTTTCGAGAGAAATCCAACCGTGCTATCAGATTTTCTTCATCTAAATCACAGGCACGAATACTCTACTCCTTTCCTTTAGTGTTATGCATTTTAAGTGTCGCCTAAACTCTTAATCATGTGTTTTTTATTAAAATCAATTAGTAACTTAATTAGAGAAAGTGGACACTTAAATTTTGGAACTCTTTTTATGAAAGTTTTAAATATGACTTAATCTTTGAAATCCTTGGGTCCGTAGGTTAAATTTTTGGGTTTTTATGGTTTTGGGTGTAGGTTCTCATGTAGAATTTATGGAGGTTATTTATATGGTTAATTGGGGAGCGTTAATTTTTAAAACTTAGATGACTTATAAAAAAGAACGATTATGGCATATTGAATATTGTTGCATGTTAATTAATTTAACATTTTTGAACGTAAATGAATACGTTGAAAACGACGACGGAGTTATTCTTTGAATTAAATTGAATTGGGACATTTGTGATTAAAGTTCCATGTTGTGATTATGATTTATGTTATTGTGTGAATGGTTTTATTCACTTTTTCCATCATGGGGACGAGGGGCTTCTGGGTAGTATTGTTGCTCAACCTCTATTGTAGGATACTTGCTAGGTATGTGACTAGTTTGTGTAAATTCATGGGGATTTTATATCTCGGGGTGGGACAGATTTTTATGTTATATCGACATTTCACTATCTTAGGCATGAGACTAGGACGTGTTTTCTCTTGGTGATTCATCCTATATGTAGGATAGGACGTATGTATACTTGAGGACCATTAGGTATGGGTCTAAGGGGTATTTTGAGGATCTCACATCGCTAAAAAGGGTGGGAGAAATTGAAAATTGTGAAATTGAGAAATGAGAATTAATGGCTAAGATAAAAACGGGTATTAAAATTTGTGGCGACATAATGTGTCAGGGACCGACAGTTTGAACGGGTTAGTGGACGATTTATGTCGTGTCATGTGTGGAACCTTGTCATGGGGTGGGGTCGACAGTTTAAACGGATCAGAGGCCATTTGAGAAGGGAAAGTGTGACACTTTGGTAGATTACCACCCGGGGCAGGAGGACCACCATAATAAAAAGTGAGAACAATAATAAATTTGGGTTAATTTAATTAAATTAACATCGTGGGACTTGAGGATTTAAAATCATATTGGTATGTTTTTTAATTGGAAATTTCTGAGGGTAGTTAGTTTTATACTTATCACGTTTAATTATCTCGTTTAATTAAAATATTCTATTGTGATATTTATTGCATATAATGTTATTGTCTAAGTTCACGGACCCCATTTGAGGGGAGTAGTGTATATTCATGCTCGGGGCTCTGACCTCGTGCATTGACCAACTTTTCAGAAAATAGTATTTGGAGAAGTTGCATAGAAATGTTTGAAGATTTTCTTGGAGGTGCAATTGGAGTTGCTCTACTTTATGCATATTGGTTCGGTGTAGTTTTCCATTCATTCATATTTACATTGAGACACGGTTAATGATTTTGATTGGACCATTCGATTCCAAATTTGTTATGGGTTTTATTCAGTTATTTCTTTATGAATTCAGTTGGAGATTTATTCAGTTTTAATATTATTGGAGATTGGATTTATTTGGAGTTAAGAATGATAATGGATATTTTATCGCATAATTGGATGGTTTATCTTTTGGGATTGATTATTATTTATCTTGTGGATTAATTTATATGTCTCATATCTGTTTCATGCTAAGAATGGTATTTTATTTACTCACTCCTGGCTTAGTTTTGGTGGCGGCCAATACCAGAATTATGTGGGGTGTGACATGACACTTAGCACACCTTTGAAATGCGAAGATTATATGAAATATATATATATCAATGTTAGTAAAAACATTCCTGGTTTATGAAATCCATCCCTCTTAACCGAAACTTCTGCCACTTTTTGTTTGGTAATAGACAAAGGTAAAGGTGCATAATATGAAACAAATGATCAACATAAAATAAATCATATCAAGTGATGTGGAGTGAAACGACAACGATAAACAAATGGCAACACAATTACATATAATTCAAAAGATGAAACAATTAAAAACATGGATTAAATATGTGTGTGTGTGTGTGTGTGTGTGTTCGACTTAAAAGACACAAAAATAAGCTTTTCACACTCGTATTGTATAAATGTGTATCTAGACAATGTCATATGGAGTGTAGGGGTGTGAACTAGAAACAAAAGAAATATATCCCAAATACTCAAGATAGTCCAAGTAGTTTTATTTGATCGTCTTAAATTATCAAACTTAGATTTAGCTTCATGTGACAAAATAAAGTGAACTCAAACGGGTAAAAGGTATAAATGCACACAAGCCTAGAAAATATTGATGATTCTAAAACCAATGGCATCAAACATTAAGGATGAACTAGTAATCGTTATGCAAACCCATTGATCTTCAACTTACAACACCCTCAAAAATATAAATATTCATTTTTTCTCTTTATGAGGATATCACTTTTGATGATCAATTTATAAATTTCAACCTTGGCAAATCTTTTATTTTCTTTTTCTTTTTCAAAGGCTCTTGCCAATGGTGTATTTTCACGAAAAGGAGATTTACTACCTTCATATCCTTTTTCATTGCAAACTCTTATTTTTTTTAACCTAAAACATTCTAATCGAATTGATTCTTACATACACAAATCACCTAAATATATAGATATGTATTTGACAAGATGGATAAGAGAACACCTCACTTAGTCCATGAAACATAAGAGTTTAAATTTCAAAAGAGATCATGAAAGTGTGTGCGGAGCCATATACCTAGATCAATCCATTAATCAAAAGCAAATAAGAACAAGTCCATGACAAGGCATGATTAAGAAACAATCTAAAGCGTTTTAAGCCATACTATAATGCTCTATGATATTCCCAACATTGTCACTATAGATGTGAAAGTTTTAAGTATAAGTCGTTGCCTCAGGACAGACAAGCCACGGCCCTATCGTCGTTCACCTCATATGAGACCGTTGCCTGGGTCAGACAACCCGCGGTCAACTATAAACATCAGTTGATGCCTAGGTTGAAATAGGTATGGTAACTACTTCCTACCCCAGTGCATATCCTATCGCGGATATTGACACAACATCACTCACTTGACAGTTATCCTACTTCTAGAAAGAATCCACAATCCTATCACTTATTCGTACATCACATGCTCCGTGCACGTGACACCACCTTTACGACTTCTATAAATAAACGTTATCACCTCAATATTAGGGGGACGAATCACATGGAAAATCCCTACCAAAGCCTCTACCCTACCTCTCTATAGAAATCGTCAAACTGCAGGGGCTCACCCCTTGTCGCTGCTATTCGAGATTATTCTCTACAAGCCGCATCCTAGACTACGCAGCCTTCCTACATTTATGTATTCTCCTCTCTTATCTCTCTTGTGCGCCTCTAATAGCACCACAATCTTGTACTATACAACGTATATAATGAAAATAGGGAAACAAAGTGGACGTAGCATCATTTTTATAGTAGAACCACTCTATATCTCACATATATCTCCTTTTACTTGCTTTATTTCTATTTTATACTTGATATGGTGATTGAGAACGATATATGTCTAATTTCTTGCATCATCATTTTGGCGCTATCTATGGGAAATTATCTCTTAAATCTAGCTTCCTTTATATTTTTAGGGTTCCTCATGCCTTATTTCATCCATGGGGGGCCCAAGCCACTATCCCACGGGTGAGATCTGGGTTGTGGAGCTCATGTTTTTACACATAAATCCCATTAGGGGGTCATTTATTTCTAGATTTGTTTATAGATCCCTTTTTTATAACCTTGGATCTATTTCCTATACCCCAATGATGTTTCCCTACCTAGGTATCATTGAGAAGCACAAAAGACTAAGGCCTCGTAAAGGTGGGTAACAAGGGATGAGCATTTATTCTTTTATTTATGCTTGTAACCCCCATACTCTAGAGTTTTACTACCAGATCTATGTTATTTTGGCACTTGAGAACTGTTTTGTTCCTTAGTAGACTCCTAGTAGACCTTTTTTGGTCTTTTTCCATGGGTGGAGCTTGTGTCTCACTTCCACTGCTTCTAGCTGTATGTGACCTGAAAACTTAATTGCCTATAGGTTGCAGACCCTACATTGTACCTAGAATGTTTCCACTTTTTCAATTCACCACCTGGAGATTAGAGGCTCATATATAAATTGTCCTCGGATTCAACTCTGGTGATTTTTTCCTCTGGAAAGCCATAACAGCAATCTCATGAACATATCCATGTCGCGGCCTCAGTAACATATTTTTATGAAAAGGGTGCAGATTACCAAAGAGTGCATCCCTGCTACTATACATGGTTTTTCTTTACTTTTCTTGGTTTTTCACCGTTGTTTGGTTCATATTAGAGTATATATTTCTAAAGATTGACATAACAGAAATCATGGAAGGAAGCTCTGAGTTAGGTCCACAATATAATGAAGAGATAACCCAATTGCTGAACTACGTCAACCACTTATATGATAATCAGGCCTCTCTCAAAGACCAAGTCAACCTCCCAGCACAGAGGTTTTAGATATTGGAGTCCGCAGCCTTCAATTCAATGAAGAAGGCCGCAGCACTAGAGGCTGCAAAACACAAGGCCATAGCCAAAGTCCTGAATAAAGAAAAACAGGAGAAATCAAAGATTGAAAAAGCCTATGAAAAATATACTCCACTGATTGTTAATATTGCTAAAATCCTTAAAAGCATCAAGGAGGACAAATTACTGAGGTATCCTGTGAAGTTGAAATCCTCGCCCCATAAAAGGGACAGGGCCAAATGATGTGAATTTCATAAAGATCATGGCCAAAGCACCAGTAGCTGCTTCACCCTAAAAAATGAAATCGAAAGGCTTGTCAAGCAGGGGATGCTCCAGCAATTCACAAAGACCGCAGCCTACAACTGAGAGCACATGCTTAGTTTTAGCTTCCAAGTATTTATATTTTTGTTTTATGAAAATCTTTATGGTTACTACCTATAGACTTTGTATTTTACTAAAAAAGTCAAATATAGATATATGAATACATGAATGATAGATTTAGTCATATTTTAATTCTCGTTCTCCTCATCTAAAATTTCATGAAAGACCTTCATCTTAAACTGATTTAAAAGAAAAAATGACAAACTATCTCAGAAGATTATTTACTATGGGAGGAATAGTCTATGGAGGAGAAGTGTTGATGGCCTTAATTAGTTCATAACGCCCCTCAAGGTGAAAAGACATAGAAAAGTATAGGATGCGTATGTTCATAAAGTCGGTCATCTGTCAAGATGCTTCTATTAGCCTTGGGGGCTCAAAATACACACTCTCGACTTTCGAGAAGCTTAAATCATCCTTGAGGTCTCCTAAAACTCATTATTAGCCATGGGTGGCTTATTGACAACCCAGTCTGGGGAGGATTGAAAATACCTAGCTTGGGGATACTTGATAATACCTAGCCTAGAGAGGCCTAAAAATACTCGTGTATTCGTGGGTGGCTTATTAACAACCCAATCTAGGTTTAAAAATACCTAGCTTTGGGATGCTTGATAACACCTAGCCTATGGATGCCTAAAAATATCCATGGGTGGCTTATTGACAATCCAGCCTGGGGAGGCATAAAAATGCCCCAAAACATAACTCAATGAAAGTAACCGCGGTCAAATGAGGGAAAGTGGGCCAAGGACATTATTTTCCATGGCAAGGGAAACTGTTACCAATAATCCATGATAGTCCAGGATTATAACAATAAATTTGCATGGATTGAAGAATTATCTAAAGTTTTTAACCACAACCTCTCTGGCCACAACTAATCTTTCAATAAAAACAACATGGTTGCAGCCTATTCCAAAAAGATGGAATTACTATGAGAAGATTGCAACATGTATCTAAAGATACTTTACAAGCATTAAATAATATAACGATGCACCCTATTCAAGATAACATCCAGAGGATATAAAAAAGCATAACATTCAATAAAGTGTGGTCGCATCCTTATATAAATTATATGTAAAGTTAAATTCAAGTTTAATGTTGCGGAGGGCCCCATGAAGATTACAAAAAATATGTTTAATTAAAGAAGATCAAATGTTCAAGCCATGGTGGGAAAAATAAAAAAGGGCAAAAATACATGGGCAATTATGAGGTCGCGTCCTCATTTTCATCATCATCTCTATCACCGTCAACGACAGTCTCAGTTTATTCATCACCTCAACCTTATTTTGGCTTCTTTTTTGTCCTCTATTTTGCGGCATCCCTCAGCTCTATCACACACTCTGTGTGCTCAGCATCACTCATCTTTCAGGTAAGGACCTTCACTTTGGATTCAGGGAAGTTTTTTATGACTTTATGCCTAAGCTCCTAAAAGCCGCAGAGGTAGGCTTTATTATTGGTCATAAAAAAATCCCTAGAGACCATGTAGCTGGCCACGGTATCATCACCAGCCTTCTTCAAGGTCATTATTTTCTCATCATCCTTCCTCTTTATTGCCTCAGTGTTGACTTCAGCAAGCTTCTAGTATCTAGCTCAATAGCGGTCCACTTGGCCTGCATGTTCGCAACCTGCTTGGCAACCTCCACAGCCTTGACCTCAGCAACTTTGATGGACTCTCTATCTTGAACAAAATTCTGATTGGCCTCATCCTTTGACTTGATAGCATCATTGATATTTGTGTTCACGTCCATCTTATACGCCTCAAGGGCTGCGACAAAGGACCTCTTGCCTTCTTTAAAGGACGTGGCCCTGGAACTCTCAAGTTTAGCATTGTGGTGTGTCTCCACAGCATGGTGCTGGATATAAAACTTATCATATTTGACCCTCAAGGCCAAGGAAGGCTCCGCAACATGAAAAATGTCAAACAATGAAAAATAAGGTCCACAAAAAAAGTTAAAAGTAAAATTGAATACTCACCCTAAGCAAACTGTGGAGGGTGTAGTTCTCTAGGTCCTTCGTATCATCCTCAGTAAGATGTGAAACATCATAAGTCTCCGTGGACCTCTTCTTCCTTGAGATGGGTAAGATAGTTTTTTCCCAAGTTGACCCGGGGTCAACTGCCTCAGACGAGGCCACTGATGACCCTCCACAACCCTGCTCTGTGGATTTGGTAGGTTTGCATTGACAACAATCACAATCCGCGGCATAATTCCAGTAGTAGACACGTGAATGGGGTTGGCATCCCTATGGAAATCTGCACCTTAATACATTGAGCCTGCCACTATAATTTTCTCCCCAACATCATCATCCACTTAGGGTTCAACATTTTGAGGCTCTGCGATAACCCCAGTAGCAATAGCAGTGGGCTCATTTTCAGCAGGAGCCTTGTCCCTCGCAGCCTCAGGGGACACCTCCATGGGATTCCTCTTCCTCTTATTCCCTTTCTTCCTAGGGGCCTAGTTGAGCCTAAGAGCGGCATCATCCATCCTCTGATCCATCTAAAAGGTGGAATGTGTAAAGTTTGAAGTGACATTTAAACGTCGCAAAAAAAGTATAAATAAAGTTGAATTATCCATCGCGATCATTTTGGGAAGACTCTTTGAAGGAAAATATCCCATTTTCAAGATCTTCTTGGTCCTAACAACCCACGAAAACCTTTTATGATTATCAATTAGTAGTGTTATGTCCTCTACCCTTTGTTTTTGCTTGATATAGAGCTTCAGGCTATCAAGAGTTGTGAAAGTGTATGGATATTAGTATGTGACATAGCAAATGAAATAAAGAAGGGAAATATTAAAAATTATGTAAGAGGGATGACCACGGTAATAAAATACCTTCCTTAGAATGATGACCCCTCGTCCGTAGCAACCTAAAGCTCTTCTCTCGCTCATTTTCCTTGGGGAAAATTCCCTATTGTCCCCCAAAATGAAGAAAAACTTACCTTTTAAGTTTTTAACACTGGTGGGTTTATCTGTGTATAGGTACCTATCCACACTCCTCATACTAGAGTAGTAGTAGTAGTATCAAGGAAAGTATTTGGAGTTCTCTTTTGGCCTGTAAAACTTTAAGAACTCTACGGGAATGATGACCCACCCAAAATGTTTCTACCAGAGGATTAAGGCAACGAGGATTGCCCTCCATCCTTTGGATCCAGTTGGGTTGGGGACAAGTTTATAGCATTGAAAATCCTGTTAACTAGAATTGGAACTGGTAGTCGCATCCCCAGGAGGAAGGACTGCAGAGGGAAACATAACCCCTCATTAGGGACGACGGAAAATGACCTTTGTTCTGTAGTGGTAAGAGTGCAGATAGTTCCTTCCAGAAACTCAAAAGTTGCGGCCATGTCCGCATTCCATTCTTTAATCATGATTCACTTGTGATTAAGTGATGAGGTAATTTTCTCAGTGGCCTGTCTGTGGACAGAAGACTCAGCAGCTACGTTCTTTATATCCACGACCATTGCAAAAGTACCCTCCCCAGTCGCAGTATTTCTTTCCGGAGCCTGAGCTACAATATTCTCTTCCATAGCTGGATTACTTCTAGAGAGAGTGTCCTCCTTCATCTCTTCAACATTATATTTTGGGTTCAAATGGAAGAGTCCACGGAGTCAAAATCTATTATCACACAATTTGGGCAGTCCTTAAGTGTGCAAGGCCCACTAGCCTTCAAAGGCTTTATATGAAGTAGTTCAAGAGGAGGAACACCGAAGTTCCTCTTACAGAATTCCTCCAAATATTGCCAAGTTTTCCAAGATCATAAAGGGAAGTCCTAGTAGAGGCCGTGGTATATATGGAAAATTATAAAAGAAAATATCAAACAAAGTTATAGTATAGTTCAAAATGCATGCTACGGCCACCTAACCGAAAGGGCTGCAGCCAAAATATATCTTGGACTATAAAGACTGCAACCATTAATTAGTTGCAGCCAAGGAGAACCAAAATCAACTAGTTCCAAGTGAAAGTAAAGTTTAAGTTAAAGTCCGCAGCCCCTAACCTAATGGGCTGCAAACAAAGGAATCTTGGTCTGAAAATACTAGGGCCAGTTAATTTAAACTAGTCCTGAAAAGAATGCGGTCAGTTAATTCAAACTAGGGTTTAGATCCATTTAAATAGGGTATCAATAACGCCGTAGCAACCTAATTCAAAAAAAATATCAAGTCGTCGCGAGAGTTAAACAGGTAAATGGTTCATTTTCAAACTTCTAAACATCAAAAACCAAAACCCTAGGGTTCAGGCCAAGAACATCAAGAACATGTTCTTGGTGTTCTTGGCCAAAATAAATCCAAAATGGGGCTAGGTGAAATGATTCAAACTCGAAAAATAAAAAACTACACTAAATTGATCTTTGCAAAGATAACCCAAATCCAATCAGAAACACCAAACCCTGGCATTCCTAACCCAAAACTACAATAAATTGAACATTAATTTACCCAGATTTGTCAATTTTCAAATTAAAAACCCTAGTTTTTGGTTTCATTTCAAACCCAAGATCAACCCAGAAAAACAAGAATATTATTCAAAATCCTAACAGTACCTAATATTTGGAAATCATCAAAAATATTCAAACACATGCAGATATTCCAACAGTAAACATGGTACGAAATTACAAAGTGGCAATTAGAAAAATAGAATTGAGGGATACCTAGAAAAGTCACCAGAAAATGAGATATGAAGTTGATACTCTTTGCATCGTCCTAGAGCGGCTTATACCACCATAAGCCAGCCTTGAAAAGGTTGTCGAAAAACGAGGAACGAAATTGGCAAATATTTGTTCTCGAATTTGCTCTCAAGAAATTGCTAAGGTAATGATTACCTCGGCCCAATCCCATTTATATAAAAGAGTACTGGAAGATGAAATGTAGCATTTTACTTGATGCGGCACCCTATTACGCCCTAGAGCAACAAGTTGTAAGACAAGAACATTAGCACCGTGGCTAAGGTCACAGAACACAACCGCAACACCAACTCGCTACCCCCATGCACTGAGGCTTGGAGGCTTATTGATATTCCTAATATTGGCACTATAGTCGCAGAAGGATTAAGTATAAATCCATTTCCTAAGGACAGACAGGCCACGATCCTATCCCCGTTAACCTTATATGAGACTGTTGCTTAGGTGAGACAGGTTGCGATCAACTATAAACATCAGTCGCTGCTTGGATTCAAACAGGTCGCGATCACTACTTTCTACCCCAGTGCATATCCTGCCATAGACACTAACACGACAACACTCATTTGACATTTTTCCTACTTCTAGAAAGGATCCACGATCCTATCACTTATCTGTACGTCACTGCTTCGTGCACGTGACACCAACTTTATGGCTTCTACAAATAGATGTGTTCACCTCACTATTAGGGGGACGAATCACATGGTGAAGCCCTGCCAAATTCTCTACCCAACATCTCTCTAGAAGTCACCACACTTGGGGGCTCACCCCCTGCACAGGCCGCATCCTAGACTGCTCAGCCTTGTTACATTCATGTATTTTTCTCTCTTATCTCTCTTGTATGCCTCTAATGGCACCACAATATTATACTATACAATATATATAATGAGAGTCGAGAAATAAAGTGGACGTGGGCTCATTTTTATAGTCGAACCACTCTATATCTTGTGGTTATCTCCTTTTACTTACTTTATTTCTATTTTATACTTGATGTGGTGATTGAGAACGATATATGTCCAATTTATTGCATAATCGTTCTAACCACATGAAAATCATGGAATGAATAGGATTCAAACACACCAATATGCCACACGTGATGTGTAAAACTAACTACACAAAATAAACACAAATCTTTTTGAGTTTTTTTTTTAGTTTTCAAAAAATAAATCAAAAGAAAATAAAATATTTTTTTTTCATATAGACTAAAAAATGACGAATCAAATACAAAAGACACAAACATCATAGCACTAATTATAACTTATATCATGAATCACAAAACTAATGTATGAAAAAACATGTAGACACAATCACTTATAAGATATAGCATGCGATGAATCATGTGAAAGTATGCGAGAATCAATAAGTCTAATATTAAGTGCCTCCAAATAGGATTTCCTCACCCAAATAAATGATGATTTAACGCCTCGAGTTTTGGGAAACATAATGACATGAGATTTATACTTCCTGGGACTTTTGATCAAAACTAAACTTCCCAAGGTGACCTTTCCTACCACAGTATGTGCATGTGTAAATTCTAAAAAACACCCTTGGGTTGGCCTTTGGTAATGTCCTTGAAAATAGTTGACCCTCTCAAAATATTAGTCTTGTATTTAAGAGGGGAAGCATTGGTATCATTGTAGACTAGACCTATCTTGTCCTTTTTTATTGGGAAGGTTACTAAGATCTTATCCAACTTTTTTTACCTAGATTCCAAATCAAATTTGACACGACTTGAGTCTCTTAATTTATCTTCTAATTTCAAAATCCTATAATCAAGAAAAAAACTTAGACTCGTTGAATTTTAAGGGCTCCCTATTCATATTATCAATCATTCCTAGAAGGTTATCTCTCTCCCCCTAAACATATGCGAGATTCATGATAAGCGTCTTCCCATGTTAATCCTTAATTAATCTATCATTATTATCTCTCGAATATTCTTTCAACTTTGCCTCTAATTTCAAGTTTGCCTTTATCAACTTCAAGGACTTCATATACAACTCAAGTATTCAAATTGAATATCATTCTTTTCCTCATCACTCATCTACTCTTCTTCCTCCTCTTTACAAACTTGGGAATCACAAGATCGAATCTCTGAACTGTCATGCATATGATTATCTTCAACATCAGAAGAATTTTTATTTAGTCCCACGTGACTAGACATGAAAATGGTGTAGTTTTGCTCCACGAGAGAATTAGTTTCCTCTTCAGTACTCATTATTATTAAGGATAACACTTTAAGCTTTAGGCTTCTTACCATAGTTTAGTAGGACATTCAAAAGCATGTTTCCTAATCCATTGGCACTCATAACACTTGTACTAGTCATCCACCTTCTTAGGGTTATCCCACTCCTTCCTATCACGATCGTTGTTAAAGTTATTGTATTTATTATTAAAGTGCTTATATTTTCTAAGCTTAAGAAATTTTGTGAACATTTTCACAAACCTAGAATTCTCTTTGTGCTCTAACACAAACTCACCATTTGAATTTGACACATCCTCTTTACGAGTTTTCAAAATTAAGATCTTCTCTTTATTTTATTCTTTTTTCTTAGGAGGACACATTTTTATCTCACAAGTTTGGATATCACCTACAAGTTCTTGAACTCTAATAGTTATAACACCGCTAAGAGAATCTAGGACTATGACCTTGACATTAAATCTTTCAGGAAAAACTCTTATGATTTTTCTCATAACTCTCGGCTCAGGGACAAGTTCATTAGGTAAAATGAGGAGTTAACAATATTCGACGGTTTAGCATAAAAATCATCAAAGAGTCATGCTCTCCCAATTTAATCATCTCAAACTTGGTTGTCAAATTTTATAAATTAAAAACCCTAAACGTATAAGTAACCTCATGTGCGGATTTCAAAATCTCCCAAGCATCATTCGCTCTATCACAAGTCATAATTCTCCTAAACTCGTCAGCAGTGACAACACAAAAGATTGCATTCACAGCCTTGGAATTAAAGTGTGAGACATCTTTTTTTAGCCTTTATCTAAAGGGAGTACGCTTTCGATAGGAGGAGGTCAACTTTGTTCCACCGAGTTCCAAAAACTTCCATCGATATATTTTAGGAAATATCTCATATGATACTTCCAATAGGGGTAGTTTGACCTATAAAAAATTAGGCGTCAGGTAATGTAACTCACCTCATAATTAAAATCCATCACAAAAATCTAACACAAAAAAATGTTCAAATCAATAACTTTGTGAAACTACTCTAATACCAATTTAAAAAAGCAAATGCATGCAAGGATAGGATTACTAAATCTAAAATTTTAATCTGACTAATTAAACGAATGAGAAATTACAATAATTTTAATTCAAGCACCGTTTAAACAAAAATTGTGCAAACCTTATTCCCAATTTTATCTAGCCCTAAGCATAAATCTAGGTGAATGAGCTAGAATAAAATAAACAGTCACACAATATCGCGATGTACGAGGAAAACCCATGGTGAAAAAAACCTTGGATGACGTAACCTATGCAAATCCACTATGATATAGGGTTCTATACAAGGACAAAAATTGACTTACGCAAGGACTTAATGCCTTCAAGCCTTATGCACTTCCAATCACTCCTATAACCTTCTTCACAACCACCACGGGAATCCACCCACAAGCACACAATAAAGTCCTCTTATGTCTCGCTGTCCACCGATATCTAACTATATTCCATCAACGCAACCACACGAAATCCATCGTGTAAATAATACTTGAACTGCGAAGCGTAAACTAAAATTAGTGCTCGAAACATGAGATCTCAATAAATGATATTATCTCGATTCCTAGATCTCAAAACTAGGGTGTAAATAGGGTTAAAGAGGCTTTCAGTTTTCTCTTTCAAAAACTATTTTTAAAATCCTCACTTAAAAATAAATTGTACTAACCCTTGTTTATATAGATAAACATAAAAGGTGATGACATAGATTTCGAGGCAACTCATTCGAATGAAAATGGGATGTCATTTGAACGAGTTAGTCCATCTCATTAAAACAAAGAAAACTCGTTCGAACGAGATACTCAAACTCATTAGAATGAGGATTTAATGAGAATCGAATGAAACTTTTTTATCTTAGGCAGAAGGTACTCATTTGATACACGTTTGAAGCTCGATCAAATAAAATCCATAATCTCATTTAAATGAGATAGAAAACTCGTTCTAACCAAATTATCAATCTCGTTAGAATGAAAAACTGCACCTATTTAGTTAAACTTTAAAAAAAATATTTTTCTAAGAAATCTTTTTCGAAAAAATAGCCTCAATAAACTATAAACACCCCAAACACAAAAATGAGGATACCTTTCTTAACATCCCAAGGTTGAAGATGAAACTCGACATGAATTAGATGTCGCTTTACTTGGTCTGCTTTATGTCTTAAATGCATAGGCTTGAAGGTACAAACTGAGACACCCTAACCTATGACTCAAATGGTTTTGTCCAAATGGAATTAAATCCAATATTATAAAATTTCCAATATACATTAAAAACAAGACTTAATGACAAAATTTTATAGTTTGGTTTAGTTGTGTACTAGTGGAATATTACTTGTGTGGTTGTGTAATAATTGTGTTATTAGGATAACTGTTTAATATATAATTTATGTATTTGTCCGTTACTCTTATTGTCAATGGGAATTTGGTTATTTGATGATAATCAATGTTGGAAAGATTATTTTTTGTAGATTAGGCTGGTTGTGAATATGATATATGTTGATAGATATATGATGTTGATATAGGGGTTATGACCCTTGTGATTACTTATGCTTGAGTTTGAGATTTTTCGTACTTTGGACATGTATATTCAAGGTTTGAAATGAATGGAGGTAATGAAATTTGTTTTAGCACAAAGTGTTGACTTGAGATTTTAATGTGGATGTACTTATAAGGATTCTTAATACAAATGATGTGAATGGAAATGTATGGTTGTGTTGAGTGTGTGATTTAAGTATAATTCGAAATCTTAGGAGTATAATGTGGTTTCTGAGGTTAGGCCATGTAATGAGGTGCATTGGTAATCATAAAATGAGCTATGTGTTCATGTGAGCTACATGTATCAAATTGAATGGAGTTAAATTTGTTGGTATAGAAGCTTAGTTTTATTGTTTGTTTACTCTTAACAACTACTTAGTCTATATATAAGTGTATCGAGGAGGTTTCGTGTTTGAATTCCATTAATGAGATGTCCCACGCACGGAGTATAAATAAGGTAGGAGTTAGGAGTTTAGGTCTAGTGATTCACCTGGTTAATTTTAGTTGTTAGAGTATGACTAATGAGTAAAGGAGTATTAAGATGTGTGGTTGATCAACAAAACTTATTTGTGAGAAGTGAGATGTCAAAGGAATGTGCGAAGCACCCTAAATGAATGAGGGAAAACAATTATAAAGTGAATCTATTATGGTTATGGTATAACACACGATTGATGATTCGATTAAGGTGCCTTGGTATCAAGAATATTGGGTGGATAATTCTTTGCTCTTAACGACTTACCTAATTCAGATATAAGTGTATCGGGAGGTTCTTTGTTTTGATTTCCATTATGAGACTTCTCACGCATGGAGTCTGAAAAAGGTTACAAGGTGGTATCTTAGGGATAAATAAATATATCATGATTAATCTGATTCAAGAGTTTAAATAGCGTGTGCCGGGAGAGAAAACTCTTATGTGGGCGTACTCGAGGAGTAAAGTTTAATGTTGATTTTATGTGCATCACGCAGTTCCGGCACTACACAGCAGGTAGCGACGGGTGTTTCTGCACTGCATAGAAGATGTCAATGAATGTTCTGGAACTACATAGCAAGAAGTGATGGGTTTACGTGAGGGTCTTATTTTGGCTTACTTCATTTTTTTAGATGGGCGAGGAGAAGAGGAGCATGTCAAATGCGTTGTAACTAATTATTGAAACTAATGAGATAATTTTATGGGAGGTGAGGTTCTGTGACATATGGTTGTAAATTATGGTAGGCTAGTATGTGATGGTATGTTTGGGGAGGTGAGAGGGGACAGTTTATAAGAATGAAGTTCACAAGAAAAATATGACATAAATGAGATAATAAAAAGGCAATTGCTTAATGTGAACTTAGCTATAATAATTAAAAAGGACGATTGTCCATAACGTGGATGAATTATGAAATAATATAACTGAATGGAATTGAAATTACTTAATTTATCGAACATGTAAAGTGAAAGTGGTTAAAAGGATTTTTATTAATATTACGAATGTAAGATTATGTGATAGCTTATATCGATTAATAAACTAATAGTTTTTAAAACTCGCCTTTGTGAGAGATATAATTAATATTAATAAATGAGTAGACAGTTGTGGTAGACCTGATATCATATTATTAGTTGTTAAACCATGTTGAGAAACTGGATAGCTTTTTATACTCTTGATATTATGAAGCATTGTTAAATTCTCTAGTTATTTTAAATAGATGATTATGTTATATTATCTAGAGAAAACTGATAAATATTTTAAATTTAAATATTTTTGTAATATGACTTTGGAGATATATTTATGTACCATTTATTTTCCTTTTCGTCGTGTATTTCATATGACACAATCTTTGTATATATGAGTCCCTTGAGAATCCACAATTGTATTTGGGATATTATATTAAGACTTTGTATATTGTTGGATTATTAGAGGATGTTGTAATTGGATGTTATATTTAGTGATCATTCATGTCGTTATCTCTCGCATCTTATACTATTGGAGAGAGTTTTAAACTGTCTCATATTTTTGTCATATGCTAAGTGTTGATGTAAAAAATTAGATCGCTCTAATTATTCAATCACGGATAAATAAAATGAAACAAAGATTTTTAAAGTGGTTCAGCCTTATAAGAATGGCCTACGTCCACTGTTATGTTATTGCTGAGTGTTTGGGAATTATTGATTACAAGTTCTCTTAAGAAATTCCGGTCCCTTTGAATGAGGGTGCTACAAGGTATTTATAGCCCTTAGGCTGTACATGAAAGGGTTGATACATTAAATGATATACATATGAAAGGGTAATACATTTAATGCAGCGTGTGCGTCAAGATGATAAACATTCAATGAATAGTTGAACTGTTGATTATCTGGCAATTAATGCTACGGCCGAGATGCAGCTCGGACCGCCTTAGTTGCTCGTTGCTCAGGAGTTCCTCGGAGTGCTAGAGTACCTCGGAGTGCTAAAGTTCCTCGGTGTATCCTCGTTGCTCGGAGAGAACATGAGTTGGTCGGGGAAATGAACTTCTTCGTTGCTATTGTGCCACGTAGATCGACATGTGTCTTCTTATTATTCATCCACGTCAGCATATTAATTTTGGTATCAACACTAAGAATGGTATTTTAATTTATAGTAATTTATATATTATAATATTTGGGCCTGATCTTCCAGGATATTAAGATATGCGAGTTATTATAGTTTTTGAGCCAAGTCGTAGGTTTCGAGGGTTATAGGTAAGTGCTATTTTTTTATGTGGCGTTTTTTGATATATTTTATTGTTTGTATTCTCTTTAGGATTTCAATTTGATGTGCTTCGTATTCCTATATTTTCACTTCGTGAACTTTAAGTTAAGAGGAGCTTGGAGAGCCTCGAGTGCTGATGCAATGATGAGATTCTGTAGGTCAATAAAGAGAGCGTTAATTTTTTATGAGAACCAATGAGTTAGAAACGATCATTCAAAAGGTCAATGTGATCGGTGTTGAGATAGGGATACAAAGGGCTAGATCCCAAATGGTTCGAAAGCAATGATCTCCAACATTAGTTTGGGACAAGGTGAGAAAAAATTTCCACAGAGGTAATCCGCCAATGTTATCAGGGGTATTTGACCCAATGGTGGCACCTCAATAGATAAGGGACTTGGAGAGACACCTTAGGATGGTTAAATGAGTGGAGGTGTGGAAGCAAATGTTTGATAGCTTAAAGCTAATGGACGATGCTTTGAAAGCGTGGGAGAGTGTGACAACACTCGAAGATATGGATTGTTTGACTTATGGGGAGTTTGTGGCAAAGTTTAATGATAAGTATTTTTTGTATGCTATTATATTTGAAAAGAAGGGGACTTTATCACTTTGGAGCAAGGTTCACATAGCATGGCGGAGTATGACCAAGAGTTCATGAACCCATCTATGTTTGTTCTAGAGTATGTGGACACTAAAGGAAATAAAAAGTTTATTTCATTCGTGGTTTAATTTGGTCGATGAATAAGTTGGTGTTGGGGAACTCGATTTTCACCACTTATGCCCAAGTTGGTGTTGGGGAACCCGACTTTCACCACTTATGCCCAAGTAGTGAATGTCGCTTTAATGCTTTGGCAAGACTATGTGAACTATCAGTTTAGAAGTGAGTGGTGCAGTTGTGGACATTATAGGGACATGGGATGCTAGTGTTGATCTAGAGGGTTAAAATGATTCGCATGGATAACAGTGGGGCAAGAAACATGGTCAACAAGGGGTGATAAGGACTCACATTTTGCTCAAAGTAGAGGTTGAGGAAAACATAAAAGGGAGTGAGAGTTGGTTAAGTTACTAGGACATTCCAAATGTATTTGTTATTCTTGTGGAGAGATAAAACAAAGGGACACAAGATGTGCTAGGGCTGAGGGTCATCAAGATGAGACAATATTAGTTAAGGAGATACCAAAAATTGTTACACCTCTAACAGGATAGGTGGGACAACTTATTTTACAGCCTAGATGTGATTAGTTGGATTTTTTTGGTACTTCTTTTATTTTCATGTTATGTTTCATATAAACAATTTCTTTTTATGTTGCTTACATATATGTGCCCGGTGGATTTTAGGTGTATGGGCACCCAATTATGTTATACTATTATTTGCATGTGATCCCTACTATTGTATTGAGGTTCATGTCAGTGTATGATGGCTAGAAATTTTCATTATCGACTAAAGGTGAGTGAGCCTTTGGTAATAATACAGTTCACATTTGCTACAGCTATGTTTTATTCTAAGGACAGTATTCTTGTTGTAGTAGGGAAGATTATTATACCCTAAATTTTAATTGATAAATTAAATTATTTAAATAGATGATTAATTAGAATATATGAATTGAAATAATTATAGTGGAAGGAAACCTTATTTAATGAGTAATGTAAAATTATTATAATTTTTGGTAAATTAGTGTAACGTAATTGGGTAAATTAGTGTAGAAACACATTGGTGGAATTAACATCTTTGGTCAAGGTTAGTTTCATCTTTTAATATGTCTTGGTGACCGAGTTAAGGTATAGAGGAGTCCCACTTGCGTATGTGTTGATGTATGATTGTTGGTGTGTGAATGGAGAGAGAAAAAGTAGTTCTCATGGCTGATCGAGGGGAGAACTCGGGACCTTAGCAAACCCTACCACGATTGTGACCTAGGGACCTGTGATCATGGTATTAAGGGGCATTACTATGGCCTTATTGGTCTACGTCCCCATCGCGGAGGAACTGAAGGTCCTTGCCACCTTGACCTTTTTGATTGTTCAAACCTATGAAATTTCATTTGTGTATTTAATTTCCCTCTTAAACCCAACCTCAACCCCTATTTTCTCTTCATCCTTAACCTCTAAAATTAAAACCTAAAATAAAACCTCCATTTAAGGACCTTAAGCTTGAAATTTGGGAGTTCTTCAAGAGGAAAAGTTGCTTAGATTTTTTAGGATATCAAGGAACTCGAGTCGAATTTCAGCAATAGTAAAAGGCAAGAATATTCTACTTTCTCCTTTAGTGCCTAATGAGTTAGATATGGCCTAAACAAATTTTGTTGCTAATTAAAAGTGATTAAGGGTTTAATTATGTCAAGATAAACCTAATTAATTTCATATTGTCATTAATTGATATTGATATTGAAATTGGTGAAACCCTTTTACAATGAGAATGATTGAAAAAAATGCTTATGTAAATTAAATAATCTAATTGTTGTAAAGATGTGAAAATGAATATTTTAAATTAAAAATGCGTGAGTTATGTGACTTATGAACTTTGAGAATTAAAATATGAGTTATGAGTATATTTGTACAGTGGTATTTTAATTAATGGAAAATATTGTCAGCCATACTTGAAATGTGTATAAATCATTGGTGTATGAAATTATAATTGTGCCCTTGGATATTGAGATAATCAACATGGGAATGGATAAAAATAAATTTTGTGAATAAAAGAAGATATTATTTGAGATTATTAATCGTATGTGTTTATCTAAAGGATTGACTTGCATGTTGATTAGTTGTTGTTGTTGTAGAATATATATTGTGAGTTATTGACTTATCTTCTAAGGGTTATAATTATTATCGAATTGATGTCTTTGAGTGTTGAAGAGGTAATACTTGTATTATTGTTAAAATTGGGATGTTGGAATCGTCGAATAGAGGATTTTTTTTATAGTCCGTTATTATAAGTTATTGATATGACTGAGATTTGTCGGGATTAATTAGTGTAGTTGGGTATTTATGGGATATTGGTTGTGTGGCTATGGAATAATTGTGTTGTTGGGGCAATTATTGACTATATGATTTATGGATTTGTCTATTATTCCTCTTGACGATGGGACTTTAGTTATTAGATGATAATCATTGTTTAAAAAATAATTGTTAGTAAATAAGGATGGTTGTGAATATGATTTATGTTTATTGATATATATGATGTTGATATAGGGGTTAGGACCTTTAGGACTATGGATGCTTTAATTTGAGATAATTGCTACTCGGGATATGTACATGTAGGGTTTGAAATGAATAAATGGGGTGATACTTATTTTAGTTTAAAATGTTGGCTTGAGACTTTAATGCGGAAGGAAAGGTATGATTGTGGTGAGTGTGGTATTTAAGAGTAATTTGGGTTCTTGGGAGTACGATGAGGTTAGTCCCATGTAATGAGATGCATTAGTAATCATAGAGTGAGCAATGGGTTTCATGTCAGTTACGTGTATCACATTGAATGGAGTTAAGGTAGTGGGTATTGAAGCTTAGGTTTAGTGTTTGTTCTTTCTCAACAACTACCTTTTAATACCCCATACTTCAAAAAAAATCAAATAGTTTAATTATTATGATAAAATAATAAAATAAATGGGGAAATCATTAGTAACGAATTATTATGCCATGATATTGAAATTGATAATGTAATTATAATTTACACAAATTTATGGGATTTTATAATAATTAAAAAATAATTTTGAAAATTCTACAAATTATGAGAGTCGTTGGAAATTAAATAATATTTAATTTTGGATTAGAATTTATTTATTGTGGTAAATTTTGATTGGTAATATATTTAAATAAGTTAAAATGAATTTGTATAAATTTTAAATATTTATAACAAATAAAATGACAAAAATAGGCATTTATGAAATAAAAGGAAAATTTAAGGGTAAATAGGTAATTAGGTTTACCACTCCAAGCTAAGGTAAAATGAAAAGGCATAAACAACATATATAATTTGTAGGGTTTTAGAATAAGAATAGAAAAGGAGAAGAAAGAAAGAAAAATGGAGAGAAACTAAAAGAAAACAAAAGAAAAGAGAAAAATGGAGGGGGAAGAAAAGTGCAGAAGATAAACCAAAATAAATAATGGAGAAGAAACTGAATAAAGAAAAAGAGATAATGGAGAAAACACTGAAGAAAAAAGATGAAAAATCAATTAAAAGGGAAACAGGAGAGAGGAAGAAGAAGAAGAAGAAGAAGAAGAAGTGGTGCCTAAAAGAGGGCCCCTATAGCGGGATGCCATGCTACTATAGCGTTGACTCAAGGTCGTTATAGCGGCTAAAGGAGGTTGGTTGAGAAGGTACATGGGAGGTTTAATTCACACACTTTTAGGTTTTCCAAATGCATTATGGATGACTTTTGGTGAGAATTTTAAGAAAACACCAAACATGGACCTAACTCAATTTTTTACGTAGAATTCAAATTTGGAGTCAGATTTTGGTAACAAAGGAATATTGTTGAGATTTCACTTGATCTAATGGATTGATTTATATAACTAATTTCCAACACACAAATCCAATTTTCACCAAATTTTATCTTCCATTAAATTAGGTTTGCATACAAAAAGTGTTCCGATCACAATAATTATACTATGCATACAGTCGACACAATAATGGAGGAAAAATCCCTAAAAAGGGCAAAACCATTATTCAGTACTTTCGTAAGTTTTGATAGACACACGACTTATAAAGACTTAGCTAAACTAAGTGGGATGTGAAGAGTCTTTAAAACCTCTAATAAAATATGACTCAGTCCAGAGTCGTCCACAGGTAGAGGTCTATCCTCAATATCCACCGATCAGCCTTCTTCCTTCTTCAGCAATGAACCCTAGGTTCATAAGTCATCCGTAAATATTGTTTTCCATAAAGTTTATTTAAGGTATTGAAACTATAGGGTTTCACAAGGATTCACAAATCATATGGGGAATGAAAATATTGTGAATTGAAAGGTGTTTTGTGAAATGAATTATGAAAAACTTTGGCAAAGATATATTATTAGCCTTTTTTCCAAAGTCCGAGGAAAAAATTTCAAAATAAATATTTATAGGTCTAGTACAAAATTCGAGGTGGCACAGATCGTTCGAACGAAAATTAAGTTCGTTCGAACAAAAACAGGCTTTTATTCGAATGAGTTAGCATTTCGTTCAAACAAAATGGTAATGTCGTTTGAAGCGTACATCAAATGAGCTTATAACGAGAAATTTCTTCCAGGCAGAGCCAGCCTCATTCGAAGGTCGTTAGAAGAGCGTTCTCAAGAAAATCCTTTCTCATTCGAATGAGGGTGAATCTCGTTTGAACGAGGTCAAAAAAAATTTAAATCTTTTTTAAATTGAAACCTTGGTTTTATAAAAATCGCATTCCAAATAGAATCTAGAAAATCTATGAACATCCAAAGTTTTATACCTTCTTAACATGAATGGGCGTCTTCGATCTTGGAGATGTTGGAGTTTAGTTTGACGAGTCAATTTGTAATGGTATAACCCAAAATATAAATTAAAGCCTAAGCTACAAGTAGTTATAAGTATTTTCTCTTACAAATATCCCCCTTTGTCTATTTCAATACAAAATAAAAATGAAAACCCAATTACAATAAACCCCTCTTAGACAAAAATTCATAATACCCTCCCAAACCCTAGAAATAGAGCGGCATAAATGAAACTTTGTCTTCAAACTCAACTTATTCTCTCCTTAGGAAACTTTATTTTCATCTGATGTAGTCCATGAATTCATCATCAACGCGAAAGAACCTACACACATGAATCAAAGAGATACCATCAAGCATAGAGTTTAAATAGAAAATCAGAATGCCCCCCTTAATTTATTCTCCCCCTTTTTACGTAATAGACAAAGAAGTAGAAACTTAACATGAATTATAAATCATCACATGAATAAGTAAGATATCAACACAAGAATAATCAAGTAAGCATAGGTGGTGATAACCTCAAAGGCGTGTATCAACCAACTATTTTTTATTTTTATTTATTTCTCTTTTAAAGATTAAGTATAAAATGATTAAATACAACACTCCATGAAATAAGATTAAAATACCCGAACCGTGAATGAGGAATATTGGTGTGTAAACAATTTCCATAGGTAAATCAACATATATAGCCATAACTTGTGTGCACGAAGTTTTGAGACACTTTTAATGAAAGATCTCAAAGTAGACCTTAGGTGTAAAATTGGTGAACTCAAGTGAAATTGACTTAACTTAATCAACATCTCATGAATATAAATGATTCTCACACTAATAATACCAAACTATGTAATGGTTTTTTTTTGAGACATTTTAGTTTGTGCAAACCCACGGATATTCAACTTTAACTCCCTCAAAATCTCACATATATGATGGTAAACTCTCAACGGTTTTTGAAGAAATTAATGCTCATATGTAGAGAAGCATCAATGTATCAAAAATTGGCATGGCACTTATGTTTTTATGTGCCTCTAATCTTTTTAGGATCTTTTATACAAATAGTGGCTTTTAACGCAAAGACCTTTGATCTTTCCTAGCCCTTTTCCATTGCTTAACATATAATAATATTTTCTGAAAATATATGTTATCCGGGTAATGGATCTCTGTAACGCCCAACCCATTTTTTATCACTGTTGGGTCAACCCGCACCTACTCGGGGAGATAAAATGGGGAGGGGAAGGATTTAACCAATTTATTTAAGAGAAACTTTAATTTGATTCATAAATTTAATACCTTAAATTCTTATTTTATAAAAAGGTATCACTATAACATTAGTTATTTAGCAGAATTTATTTATAAAAAATTGAGTTTATTCTAAAATACTAATTAAACCAATGTGGGGCCATCCTCAAGAATCTCCCTCTCCCTGGATGCTTTCGGGGGGAAAGAGGGACATATAAAGGTCTCGCGCCCCTCACTACATCGTGGGGTACTTTTGACATCGTCGATTTTGGGGTGATGTAAAGAGATAGAGTCCCAACCTATTTTGTACAAAGCAAATAAAAAACATGTTGCCACCTCAAGAGAGCGGCATCAAAGGCAAACTGATGCTTGCGAAACTAATAGTTCAGAGGATTGGGGTCTAAGTTATAGAATGGGAAGGAGTTAGGCACACATCCCGCCCTTTCGATCTCTCATGGGCTTATGGTACTATTTTTCTTAATTTCTTCGTGAAGCATGTGTGCGTATATACATAAGTGGAGATCGAAATCGCTCGACTCACATCATGGAAAGGATGGAGTGAGGTCATCCATAGGAATGTTCCCAAAATAATAATTAGAAAAATATTATGTGTGAGCTTATCGAGATAGTGATCGTTATGATGAAACGATAATATATGTTTAGATAAGACGCACAAGTATGAATCACGAAGATGATATATATAAATAGTATAAAAATAGGAAAATGATAAATACGGGAAAATAAGAAAATAAGACTCGAGTATCAGGTCTTAACCCGAGACACCTACGTAGCCTATAAAGGCGTCAAAGTCCACGTAATTCGCATGCGGAATAAGGGTGGGGTTTTATCCAATAAATTCAAAAAGGAGTTTATTATATGTGTGCGTGTAGAAAGGATATTTTTAGAATTGAGAAAATATAATGAAAATTCGGTCGGAATTTATGGATTTAACCCTCTTTTTATTTGTTTTATGTTTCTTATAGAAAATAAATTATGTGCAATATAACTAATATTGGATGAGATATTAATGTGTATGATCTAAAGTAAAAGCTAAATTGAGAATCTATATAACTAATGCGAAAATAAAGAAATTTAAAGAGAGAATGATGTTTGGACCTTCTTTGGAGACTTGAAGATTGTCCTTGATCCTTGATGAGCTTCCTTGCAAGTTAGGATGAATATTGGATGAGAAAGAAGGATATTTTTTCCAAATTGGTTATGAGAATGATGGGAATGAAAGGTGGAAAGGAATTTCACACAAGGAGCCCTTGTTGATTGCATAAGAATGTTGCTGAGATCATTGATATTAATGGATCTAGTTTTTTTTAAGTGAGCTCATGCTCTCCTTATATTGGGGAGGGGGGCTTCCAACCAGAACTATCCTTGTTCTGCCTATCGATGGATAACCCAAGACATAGTGCCAATTGGTAAGGAAATGGGTCTGCCAATTAGTAGTTTCATACTGATTTCTTGAGAAAAATTATCATAAAATATAATCTGTATGTTTAAATCATGTACAGGGCATACCATTAGAAAGGTAATTTAGAGACCTTTAAGAATCCTTGGGTCACTCCCGAGTTTGGGAGTTGACTTTAGGTCAAATAGGGATCGAAAGCACCATCGATCATTTGGATGAAAGATTATCGGACGACGATGGATCGTTCGTTCGATCCGTAAGTTTAAATTGCACACAGGGCGGACCATTGTAAAGTTTATGTGAGGTACTTCGATGTTCCAAAGAGCTTCGCTCGGTTCGGAGAGTGACTTTGGCCAAAATGGACTCAAAAGCGCTCGGTGACCTTTCGGAGTAAAATGGATCGTATGTTTATACCGTATGACTGATTCGTGCACAGGGTAGACCATTGGAAAGGGTATTCAGCTCCCTTTAAAGATTCATTCAGTCTCATTCAAGAAGATGAGCTGACTTTGTCCAAACGGAGCTCGGGAGCGCCCGATGGCCTTCGGATCAGTTCTAGGGGAAAAAGGATCGTTCATTCGAACATTTATGCCATTTAATGCATATAGTGGATCGTTAGAAATGGGTTTCATATCCCTCTGAAGATTCATTGATCTTTATCCCTGATGATGAAGTTGATTAGGGTCAAATTTGGGCCCGGGAGTGCCCGGTGGCTTTTAAATTGATTTTTGGTAATAAAATTATCCATTTGTCATAAATGTTATGCCCATTCATGCACGATGTGTACCATTGGAAAGGGTACCCTTGAAGATTCATTGAGCTTTCACTCCAACGATAAAGCTGATTGGAGTTAAACGGGGCTTGGAAGCTCCAGATGGCCTCTAGATCGGTACTCAGATTATGAACTAGGGCTTGCATCGAATGGAGAGGTGCTAGGGACCTAAGAAGAGAATTAGGGGGTCCTATAATGTGGTGTCTATAGATCCCCTCGATGGGTGAGCTTGGAATAAGTGAAAGCCATCGAATAGATACCACATGATGTTTTCGAAAAATAGGTCAATTTTACGGACCTAAAAGGACAAGGATGGCTGATTTAGAGGGATGCGATTAATTATGAGGACCTAAGGTAATGCTGGGGATGGTTAATTCTTAGGGATGCGGTCAATTCTGAGGACCTAGGATGGGAGTGACCAATTCTGAGGGTCAAGGTCAATTTCGAGGACCTTAAGTTGGGATGACCAATTCTGAGGGTCGAGGTTAAATCATAGGACCTTAAGTTGGGAGCGACCAATTTTGAAGGTCGAGGTCAATTATGAGGACCTTAAGTAGGGAGAAACCAAATCTAAAGGTCTAGGTCAATTCTGAGGGCCTTAAGTAGGAGCGACCAATTATGAGGACCAATTCTAAGGGTCGAGGTACATTCTGGGGACCTTAAGTAGGAGCGACCAGTTCTAAGGATTGAGGTCAATTATGAATACCTTAAGTAAGAGCGACCAATTATGAGGGCTGAGGTCAATACTGAGTACCTTAAGTTGGGAGCGACCAATTATGAGGGTCGAGGTCAATTCTGAGGACCTTAAGTAGGAGTGACTAATTCTGAAGGTCGATGTCACTTTTGTGGACCTTAAATTGGGGCTGACCAATTCTAAGGGTCGAGGTCAATTCTAATGACCTTAAGTGGGATGTGGGGAATAGCTCTTCTATGGAGATTTAACTTTACCTTTTCTGATACTCAACTGGAGAAGAGACATATGTCTGTGGATTACGTCTTTAGAGAATAAATAGCTTTATTGGGGGAGCTAAAATTCTTATTCTAGAAATTTTTTTGGGGAAATAGTTGATGACTTAAGGTTTGGGATTCCACTAGGGAATGTGTTTTTGGGAAGAAACGTCTGGCTTAGGACATCTATCTCTACTGAGGACAAGGTTTGGGGGATGCAGGTGCACTAATTTTTAGGTTTAAGGTGGTTATAAAATATGCTATTAATCCGGCTAGGGATTTGGGAGCTTAAAATGATTTTCTTGGTTAAGAAATGTTCCGACATTTATTTAGCAATTTCAATAATTTTTTACGAATTTTTTTGAATTTTCTAAGGGTTTTTTTAAAAAATTTCAGGGTCGTGCTCACCGACATAGATTAGGGGTTTCCAACCGGCAGTGGGACAGTCTTCTAGGCTACCATGGGAAGGAGAAGGGACAGTGCCGATCGGTGGTGTCAAGGGACAATCGATTGGTATACCCTTTAACCTCCTATAAAAGGGGTGAAATCTTCTTCATTTTTCACAGCTTCTAGCTTTCTTATCTTCTTCTTCTCTCTTCTTTATTCTATTCCTGTATTCTTTCCTTATTCGAGAAAAATGGCGAATTTCTCAAGTAGTGAGAGCCACATAGTGTGGTTAGGTGTTGACTATTGGGCGAATCTGGAGTGGCGAGCTAGGGTGCCCTTAGCGTTAGGCAACGTGAACGCTTTCGACTTGTTTGAGCTTGTTGCTGGTGATGGGTATCTTATGCGTGAGCCTTCACATCACCAGTCATCTAGGGTGATGAACCCTAATGGTTATGTAAGTACTACATGACTTTTGGCATTATTTTCTCCGTCGCATTTTCTTGTTTCTTTAAATTTTGATGAAAGGTGTGGTGACAATTATATTCAAAACAAATTAATGAGAAAGAGCAATCACCAAAGAGAATAGAGAATAAGAAATGCCAATCACACAACACAGTATGTACGTGGTTCAACAAGAATGCCGATGTCCACGGTGGTGCTCTCAATATTATTTCTATAAACTCCGGGGAGTGTTTTACAGAGAATATAATGCATGCCTTTTGCCCCAGGCTTAGGGTTTGTTATATACATGTCCGTTCTTGGGGAGTGGGGGTGTTGGACTTCCCCACGTCCATCTTCTACTCCTAGAATATATCCTTACAATATTTTAGGATTAGACTAAGCCATAATCGGATTCAGTTGAGATGCGAAGAGCCCGGACTTTGGGCCGTTTCTATTGGGCTACTCGCCTGGGCCCGTGATGATAAGTCGAGGTACCCACAATTGCCCCTAAAGTTATTGGGCCATAATTCGAGCTCAATAAATTTAATTGATTTGTCATAATGGCTTTCTTGTAAATTATGTAACTTTTCCCAAGATTGGAGTTCTCTACTTGATTTTGGCGGCAGCCTGCTTCGAGTCTCATGCGATATGATTAGAAATGTTTAAAAGGTCACTTGGAGCAGCATTTACATACCATCGTTTCAAGCTTCTTAATATTTTCCTGTCTTCTTCAAGCTTCCACTGTTACGCCCTTCTCTCCAGGTCTTCGTTTACTTTGCATTCAATCTTCTTCATCGTCTGGGCTTGTGATCTTGCGTCGTCCAAGCCAAACCTTCATCACGTAAGTTCCCTTTGTTCTCTCTCTTTGTTTTTTCTGTTGAGTTTACTTCAAATTCGTAATTAGGGTTTACAAATGGCGAAGATAGGCAATAGGACTGTGTCTGAGTTTAGGAAGTTCTATAATATCCCAGACTGGGTAGAAATTGAGTGAGACTCTGTCCCTAAGCATGTTAGAGAGATAGAGGACGCTCATTGGATTCACGTCCTGTTGCTCTCCCAAGGGGGGCTCACTTTCCCCCCGAGTAATTTGTTTTTGCACTTCTTCGGTTACCTTAATATCATTCCCACACAGTGCTCATCAAACATTTGGAAGATAGTTAATGGTGTCCATAGAATAAACCAACTCTATGGCACTAAATTGGGGCTTACTGAAATTTGTTTTTATTATTCCTTCTCTCGAACTAGTTCTGGCCTTCTTTACCTCAAGGACATGAGTCCTGATAAGGTATTGGTAGTAAACCTACCTGATTCCCATAAGGGTTACTGACAAGAGGATTTTCTTGCTAGAAATTGGCAGTTTTCCCCCATACTGAGGGGTCGAGGTCTGATAGATTCACGGTTCCCTTTTATGGGGAGGAGTTCATAGGTAGGCTAAATTTTTGCTCTTCTCTTCGATCTCCCTATTTATGTATGATTTCTCTGATATCCTCTTCTTTTCAGTGAGGAAAATGAATTTGGAATCTTCTCTCAGTGAGGTTCGAGCTGTTGAGCTGATTAAAGCTTGGAACATTAGAGAACCTTTAGCTAACGGCAATCATCCTCGGTCAGCTACCTTTCTTTTGGAGTATAAGAATATTGGGTCTAGTTTCATCGCTCGACCTGTAGATAGCATCCTTGAGTTGGGCATCACTGAAGAAGTTGTTGCGGACCCCATTCAGTTGGATGAGGAAGAGAGTTGCTCTGAAGGTGATAATAGGCGAGGTTCTGAAGGTGGTAATAGTAAGGCGAGCTCCAGTAGTGAAGGATCTTCCAGCTCAAAATAGGTTTCAGAGGCTCAGGAGTCTTCAAGTACATCCAATAGTTCCAGTGAAGAAGATATGGTTCCCCCTAGGAGGAATCTGATCCGTGATGATGATGATGACGTGCTTCTTGCTCAGCGATCGAAGAAGTAAAAGTTCAATAGTGGGGATATTGCCACCAGTTCTCAGTCTGCTGCTCATGAGTAGGAGAAGAAGAGGAAGGAGGAAGAGCTATTGAAAGAGAAAGAGAGAAAAAGAGAGGAGGAGAATAAGAAGGCTGAAGAGAGAAGAAAGGCGGAAGAGAAGAAGAGAGCAGAGAGGGAGAAGAAGGAGAGGGAGGAGGAGAGAAGGAGAGTGGAAGCGAGGATGAAGGCAGGGCAAGCTTTGGTGCTTGTCTCCACATTACCTGAGGGGGCCTCTATCACCATCTCTCCTCAGTTAGCTCCTGCATTGCTCGAGCGAGCAATTTTTCCTGCTGATCGACAGAAGGCAATGGCGACAGACCAGTTAGCTCTGTAAGTGAGTCAGAGACTAGCCTTGGTAAGTCCATTTTCATTCTTCAATACTTGCAATATTCTGTTCAATGCTTCCTTATAATGCTCTCTTTTTACTTGAAGTTCGTGATCGAATTGGTTGTTCTCTACCGTACTCGCGATAAGTTGGTGAGCAAGAATGCCAATTTAAAGCAGTAGAACGCTGAACTGAAGAGGAAAGGCGTCGAGATGGAGGCCAGTTTGAAGGATGCCAACGAGGCTCAGAAGTCCTCTGATCTCGCCCTTGTTTATGCTAATAGAGCGAAGGAGGCAGCGATAACGGAGCTGAATGAGCTGAGGCAGTCATACGACCTAGTTTGCACGAGAAAGTTGGTCGTGGTCGAGGAGAATAAGGTGCTGGAAGAGAAGCTTAAGAGGATGGAGTCTGAGGTAGCCACTATTAAGAAAAATTTGTAGAATTCCGGGTGGGCTGCTGCATATGAGGATATTGATGCTGAGATAGGCTACATTAGTTGTCTGAACTTCAAGAAGGGATGGAACAAGGATCTTCTGGCTACCGGGGTAGATATTGACTCACGCTTATTTGACGATCATGATCCAGGCCCAAAGCCTGTTATAGACAAAACACCTGCCCCAGCCGTTAAAGGTGTTACCCCTGCCTCCCAGACTTTTCTTATTGGTGCTTCTCCTGCTCAGGGAACATCAATTATTCCTTCTGAGGGAGATGTTGCTACTGCTGCTGACAAGGGAAAATAGCTAACCACCTCTGGACAAACCGAGGTTGCTAACTAGCCCGCTCTTAGGACCTTTATGTATTTTTGCTTTGTTTGCACTGTTCTCCTTCATCGATGTAATTTAGTCCTCCATTAATGAAATAAAAATATTTTCTCTTCAGCATACTGATTCTTTTGTTCTTTACTGCTCTTTATGGCTTGTAGTTGATTGATGTAGATGAATATATTCCTGTCACCTCTCAACTGGGAAGGATTCTTGGTCCTAATGTGAGCGATCAAGTTCGCCAAGCCTTCGTTAGGTTTACAAGTCTCTCAGGTCGAGGAATAAAAGCTTAAAAGACAAATCTGAGCTTGTCGCCAAACTGAAGGATAGACTTTAGGAGATGGAAGAAGTTGGCACCTCTATCCAAGAGGAAGTAAATACTT
Organism: Sambucus nigra; assembly: GCA_949130495.1. Taxonomy (NCBI): domain Eukaryota; kingdom Viridiplantae; phylum Streptophyta; class Magnoliopsida; order Dipsacales; family Adoxaceae; genus Sambucus; species Sambucus nigra. The sequence goes on along the minus strand of OX422209.1, from coordinate 411,790,468 downwards.
GAGGGCCAAGCTGCTAGATGCCTCCGAAATCAACCAAGTCGGAGAAGTTCTTCAACAAGAAAATAAAAATCTTAGGAGGGAGGTGTCGCGACTCAAGGAGCATGCACCGAGCATCACCCATCAAGTTTTATGAGGTTCCTCTTTATCGGCTATTTCACGAGCTGGCACAGGGTCGAGCATCGCCCCTCAAGCTTTACGAGGTTCTACTCCATCGGTTGGTTCATGAGCTGGTACAGATGCGGGGGGTCCAGCTAGGGAGATGGCTGAGCTTCGAGAGGACGTTCGTCGAGCCTACGTGATTGCTGCTGGGCTTCAAAGAAACATCCCACGGCTGAGGCAACTGTTCAAGAAAGGTCCTCGGTGAGTATGGGTTGTTGGTTATGAACAAAGATGCTCCGACGAGGCAGATAGGGTTTAAAGAAATATCTTTTATCGGGGGATGGTTGAGCACCCTTAGGGAGCTGCAAGTCCCAAGGAACTCAGTACTCTGGTACCATCACGAGATCTCTACTTCAACTTTGAGGCCTAATCCTTTCAGGAGGGACAACCAGTGGATCCCTATCGATGTAATCCCCAGGCAAATGTTAGAGCCAGATGCGAATGAAGTCGATGAAGAATTGGCTCCTCACCCGGACGATGACCGAAGAGCACAAATGGCTGATTATCTTGTTCAGAGGCCTCAGCCTCATTAAGATTTTACCGGATGTAACTCATTATATATGTAATGAAGTAATGTAATATCGATGTTTTGGGCGATCTTGACGACTAAACTCGTGTTATATATTCTCATTGTAAATGTGACGAAGTAATATAATATCTATACTTTGGGCGATTCTGCCGACTAAACATATGTTGTATATTTTTCCCTTTATTTACTTCTCACTTAACTATCTTGGGCCTTTCGTGGCTGACTAGATTGGTAGGGTTGTTTTGTTGAATGAGTGTCCTCCCAGTCCAGTATGCTTATAAGATACCATTCTGCCTCACTTTACCTTTCAGGTCGTGTCGTCACACTTCCATAGGCCTAAGTGTGGCAATGGCGAGGACACACCTGGCATTGGATGTTCTATCCGATCAGGTTTTCTGAACCAAGCATAGTTTGGTAACCAATTTGTTTTTGGTTTAATTTCCTAAGGGTTCCCTGTAGGGCTTTATATATTGTCGGGGCAATACTAGGAGGTTGTTCGTGTTTCATAATGAAAACCTGAGGAGGGTGAGACCCTAATTTTATGCTTCGAGTAAAGTGCCTATTGCTTGGAAAAGAGGTGCAAGTTATAAAATTCTTAATAAAGAATTAACACTTCATAAGATGCCATTGCCAAATAATCTTTTATTAATCAGAAAATAAATAAGACATGAGTTGCCAATTCAATCAGGGTGGTAAAAGATAAATGAAGGAAAGTTAGAAATAGAATTTCTTCAAATTGGCAGCGTTCCAAGCTCGGGGTATCTCTCTGCCTTCCATCGTTTCTAAGTGATAGGCTCCTTGTAGATCATCTCTTGTCACCTTAAATGATCCCTCCCAATTCGTCCCTAGCTTGTCGTCTGATGATTTTACTGCGCTGCCAAGGACTTTCCCTAAGACGTAGTCCCCAGCCTGGAATGCCCTTGGATTGACCTTTTTGTTATAATGTTTCATGAGCTGTTGCTGATAGCTCGCCAGCCTTACTAAGGCTAGTTCTCTGCGTTCATCAACTAAGTCAAGTTCAGCGAGTAATGCTGCATCGTTCTAGCCTTGGTCGACAAGGGTGGTTCTCATGGTTGGTAGACCTGCTTCCAAGGGGATGATTACTTCCATTCCATACGTTAGTGAGAATGGGGTTTCCCTAGTTACTCACCGTGGGGTAGTGCGATAAGCCCACAAAATATGTGGTCGCTCGCTCACCCATGTGCCCTTGGTTCGCTCTAGTCATTTCTTCAGACCATCGATCACTATTTTGTTGGAAGGCTCGTCTTGATCGTTACTCTGGGGGTAGGCCACCGAGCTGAAATAGTGCCTGATCTTGTGTTCTTTGCAGAAGTTTTGGAAAGGGCCACTCTCGAACTGTGTTCCATTGTTAGTGATGATGGTTCTGGGGATTCCAAAATGGGTAATTATGTTTTTCCATATGAATCTCATCATATCTGCATCTCAAATGTTTGCGAGTGGCTCTGCCTCGATCCATTTAGTGAAGTAATATGTTGCAACTAATAGATACTTGCGGTTGCCAGTGGCGGTAGGAAGAGGACCTACGATGTCCATCCCCTACTAGGCAAAAGGCCATGGGCTGGTAAGCGATCTTAGGTCGCTAGCAGGTTGGTGGACCATAGGAGTGTGTAGTTGACATTTCTCGTATTTATGAGCATATACTGCAGAATCTCTTTGCATATATGGCCACCAGTAACCTTCCTTTATTGCTCGAAAATCTAATGACCTCCCTCCAATATGTCTACCATATATTCCTTCGTGGAGCTCGTGTAGAACTTGCTCGACGTCCTTCGGGTGAACACATTGAAGGTAAGGGCTAGTGAATGATTTCTTGTATAATTTGCCCACATGAGATAAGTAAAAGCAAGCAGCTTTGAGTCTTATCTGATGAGCGGTCTTCTTATCATTTGGAAGTGCACCATATTTTAAATAGTCCCTCAAAGGGTCCATCTAACTAGGTGCTGACTCTATTTGGAGCATATATTCCCTGTTTAACAGCTCGTCGCTCTGGTTGATGCTCGGATGGGCGAGGAAGTCGATTGGGATCGTCCTCTTTAAGTCAGAATCGATTGTTGAACTTAGGGCTGCCAAGGCGTCGACATGGCTATTCTGTCCTCGGGGAAATAGTTGGACACTGACTTCCTCAAAGTTGGACATTAGATCCTTTTCCAAGGCGAGGTAGGTTGCTATTCTTTCGTCTCTTACGTTGAAGTCTCCACTTATCTGGTTGGAGACTAATTGTGAGTTGCCGAATCCCTGCAGCTATTTTTCCCCTAACGCATGTGCCTTCTATAAGCCGGCTATCAAAGCTTCATATCCTGCCTCATTGTTGGAGGCTTCAAATCCAAGCCTGATTCCTTGCTCAAGGATTGTGTCTTCTAGAGTAACGAGCACAATGCCTACTCCTGCCCCCTTTGAGTTGGAGGTTCCATGAATAAACAGTCGTCAGACTCCAACTGATGGGTGATCTTTTATTTGCTTCGTTGGTTAAAGCCGGTCGCAAGGCTATTCACCTGTGAATTCTGCGATGAAATCGGTGAGGACATGCCCCTTAATTGCATTCCTGGGTCAAAATTGGATGTCAAATTGTCCAAGCTCAACTGACTATTTGGACAGTCTGCCAGAAAGATCCACTCTCCGTAGGACTGCTTTAAGGGGGTTTGATGTGAGGATAACGATAGTATGAGCTTCGAAGTAGTGCTTCAGCTTCCTCGAAGCTATCACTACTGCAAAAGAGAGCTTCTCTAGTGGAAGGTAGTGTTGTTCGGCGTCCAATAAGGTCTTTCTTGCTTAGTAAACTGGGTGTTGGACTCTTGCTTTTTCGCACACTAGTGCAGAACGGATGGCATGATTAGAGACGGCGAGGTACAAGTACAGAGGATCATCTTCTTGAGGTATAATGAGCAAAGGCAGTGAGCTAAGGTAAGCCTTGAGATCTTCCGATGCTTGCGAGCAATTTTGATTCCATTCTACTATCTTGTTTCCTTTCAAGAGCTAGAAGAACGGCTTGTATTTCTCAGAGGACTTCAAGATGAAACGATTCAAAATGACGAGCACGCCTGTGAGCTTCAGTACATCTCGTATCGTGTGAGGGGGTTGTACCCTATTGATCGCGTCGATCTGGTCCGCGTTGGCCTCAATGCCTCTCTCTCTAACCAAATATCCAAGGAAATTTCCTGACTGAACACCAAAAGAACACTTGCTTGCATTGAGTTTCATTCGGTATTTCCTGAGGATCAAGGTATTTGATAGGTCTGAGAGATGGTCCTCTTTTCGCTTGCTCTTGACGAGCATATCATCAATGTATACTTCCATAGTATCTCCCATTTGGTCTGTGAACATCTTGGTGATTAGTCGCTGGTAGGCTGCTCTCGCATTTCTTGAGCCCAAAGGGCATAACTTTGTTGCAGTATAATTCGACAATAGTGATGAACGTTGTCTTATCTTGGTATGGTTCATACAGAGGGATCTGGTGATACCCCGAATATACGTCCAAAAACTCATTATCTCGTGATCTGCTGTGGCGTCCACCAATTAGTAGATCTTCGGGAGAGGGAAACTGTCCTTAGGGTAGGATCTATTAAGGTCAGTGAAATCTATACAGACTTTCCATTTCCCATTGCTCTCTGTAACTACTATTGGGTTGGATAGCCATTTAGGAAATTGAACTTCTTCTCGTATGGATCCTACATCTAGTAGCTTCTCTACTTCCTTTTCTATAGCTTTGACCTTTTCGGGGGCAGTTCGCCGTTCTTTTTACGAGATAGGCCTGAAAGTGGGGTCGGCGTGCAACCGATGACAAACCATACTGGGATCAATTCTAGGAAGCTCATACAGTTCCCATGCGAAAACGTTTAGATTACTTCTCAACAATACTGTCAATTCCTTCTTTTCTTGATCTGTGAGAGAAGCTCCAATTAAGAACATCCTATCTATCTTACTCCCACTAGCTGTGATCTCTTCCAGGTTTTTAATAACTCGCTCAGAGGGGAGGAGCTTAGTATCCTCCACCCCGAATCTCCCATATTTTTGTTGCTATTTTGAAGGTATCAAACCTTCTTGCTGCTCGATCTTCTCTTTGGCCTTCTCGGCCTTCTTTTCTGGTTTTGGGGGGATGGCCGTGATGAAGCACCTTCTTACCATCGCTTAATATCCGTGAATCTTCTACTCCTCGCTTAGTTACGTACTTGAGTTTCTGATGGTAGGTCGAAGGGACTACCTTCATTACATATAGCCACCCCATACTAAGGATAGCTTGATATGGCGAGTCGATATCGACCACCAGAAACTCGATCATCTTGGAGACACTTCTTGCCTTTACCGGCAACACGATCTTTCCCAGTGGAATAGTCACTTCTCCAATGAAGCCAACTAGAGGGACGGTGTCTTCCTTCAAATCGGCAACGCTCAGCTTCAACTTTCTGAAGAGGTCGAGATACATTACCTCAAATGATCTTCCCTGGTCGACGAGTAACTTGTCAACATCATAGTTATCTATCCCGAGGGTAATAATTATGGCATCATGATGTGGGGTTCTTACCCCCACCAGATCTTCATCCGTAAACACGATGTGTTTGCTATAATCGGCATCATCTGCTCACTGATGCTTTCCTAACTGTGTCTTCGCTGGATCGATCTAAAAAGCTTGCATTACTGCTGTAAGATTTTTTACTTCCATCCGAGCTGAATTCCCTTGAATCAGTTTCATATCAGATGCCCCATGAATTACTGCAAATTCATGGCCAGCATCGTCCTCGAGTACATTATCAAGCCTCATGTCTCCATTAGCAGCAACCTTCTCTGCCTTCTTCTCCACAAACTCGTTTAGATTCCCGGTCTGGGCCAACTCTTCAAGGTGAGACTTAAGAGCCTTGTAGTGCTCAATCTTATGTCCTCCTTCTTTGTGAAAAGCGCATCTCAGCTCGTTGTTTCTCTCTGAGGGATCTCCTCCCATTTTTCTGGGCCACTTGACAAATGACTTGTCTTTGATCTTTGCCAGGATCTTGTAGATTGGTTCTTTGAAAACAGTGTTCACTGCCTGAAATGCTTTCGAAGCATCGTTCTTACCTCCATTTTTGGAGCCATTTTTGCCCCCATTCTTGCCTCCTTTCTTCTAGTTTTCAACCTTGTCATTGCCCTTGGCAGCGAGCTTAGTTCGACCATTCTCCCCTGCACTGAGGCGGGTCACATCTTCCACCTTGGCGTACTTCTCGATGCGAGCCATCAGGTCATCGATGGTTGTGACCTCCTTCTTCGTCGGGGATTGGTGCAGAAGGCAAGAGCTGGGTAGGCCGATCTTGAAAGAGGCCACTGCTACCTGTTCTGAGCAGTCCTTGACCTCGTTGAATAAATCTCAGTACCTTTTTGTGTAGTCCCGGAGGCTCTCTCATGGCGTCTTCTTGATTGTTAGCAAAGTATCCATCCTCTTTGGATGGGAGCTGCTGGTAATGAACCGAGTCGTGAAGAGCTCGGCCAGGGGCTCGAAGCTCCTGATGGACCTGTGAGGGAGCCTCTCAAACCACTTCTGGGCCACATCATGTAGTCTCGAGGGAAAAATTCGGCACATTAGTGCATCTCGGTGGTTCCAGAGAGTCATGTCTTACCTGTACTGTCTGATGTGGTCGATAGGGTCAGTTTTTTCGTCATAGATCTTGAATCTCGGAATGGCAAACTTCTTGGGGGCTTCTTCTTCTTCTTCTATCTCCCTTGAGAAAGGGGATTTCATCTGGGTCTTGAGATCTCGTCGAGCAAGTTCCCTGGTTGATCTAGCTTCCCGATGAACTGGGTGCTGGTCCATTTCTCTTCGAACCAAATTTCGTATATCCTCATCACCTTGAGCTGGGCTATCATAATGGTGAACTGGTCATTGTTGTTCGAGCAAGTCATCATCCGACTCGTGTTCCTCAAATCTTTGGGATCCGCGTCTTGGGCTCCTTCCTCGGCTGCGAGACTTGCTCGCCTCAGGACTAGGAGTGCAGTATGGACGTCACCTGGTGCTCCGATGGAGTTCCCTCTCCATCCTCTCCAATCTCCTTTTGAGGCGAGCATTCTCAACCTCTTGCTTGCGAGCGATCTCTCCTTGCTCTTGGAACCTTGCCTCATAAGCATCGATCAACCTGGAGATTTATGTGGACCTCGTTGGTCCCTGACTTTCTTCTGAGGCATGCCGCTCTGGGCGACCCCTTTGACCTGAACGTCTAACTTCAGATTTGATCCTACGAGGGGCAGGGTGTTCTTGGATATCCCCCGCTTGAGGGGCATTGCTGCTGTGTCCATACATTCCAAATCCTTTGTTGGTGAGGGCTTTCTTAAAGGAAGACAAACATTTCCCACAAACGGCGCCAATTGCGGTGAAAATTATATTCAACACAAATTAATGAGAAAGCGCAATCACCAAAGAGAGTAGAGAAAAAGAAATGCCAATCACACAACACAGTATGTACGTGGTTCAGCAAGAATGCCTACGTCCATGGTGGTGCTCTCAATATTATTTCTATAAACTCCGGGGAGTGTTTTACCGAGAATATAATGCATGCCTTTTACCCCAGGCTTAGGGTTTGTTATATACATGTTCGTTCTTGGGGAGTGGGGGTGTTTGACTTCCCCACGTCAATCTTCTACTCCTAGAATATCTCCTTACAAGATTTTAGGAGTAGACTAAGTCATAATCGAATTCAGTTGAGATGCGAAGAGCCCGGGATTTTGGGCGTTGCTATTGGGCTACTCGCCTGGGCCCGTGATGACAAGTCGAGGTACCCACAAAAGGTTTCTCTTTTGTTTTGGCAGACTGACGTTACTACTACATACTTCCGTTCTTAGGGGATGATGGAATTTAGGGATGTGTGGGAGCACCTTCCTACTGTGGTGTGTTGGGTAGTCTCTTTCGCGAGTTTTGGTCATTTAGTGTCTGCATTGGATGAGACGCCACGCTCTATGGAAGTTTTATACGCTCTTGGGGAGAGGTGGTGGGACATTCCCCACACCATACACCTAGGATTTTAGGAGATGACGGTGACCCACACTTACGTTTAGCATATGGTGGGGATAGACTGCGAGGGGATGTAAATAAAGGTGGACCGATCCCTGAGGGTGACACCAGCAGCGATGGATGCGGCGATGGGTGATGTGGGGCGGATAATCTCGGGGGACTCGATCCGGATATCTCTTCTTTAGGAGGTTTTGATGAGTCGGTAAATCGATGATACTGATGAGAAGTAGGTGAGGCAGATGACCCGCTTATTTATGCTTTTGCTATTGGGGGGGGGGTTTGGTTGTGTCGAGAGATGACGTTGTCCATTTGTGGTTTTTACCGTATTTGAGAGTATTTTTTAATATCCCTCTCTTTGACAGGGAGGAGCCTGACTTTGGTGACCCTTTATTCTTTTTTGAATGTTTTCAGACGGTGCTACCGACAAACTTTTACTAGAGCCACGTACCTTCTAGAGGTAATTTTCTTTTTGCATTTTTCTTTATGCATTTTATTTCCATTTTAATTTCTTCAGATTGTGGAGTCTTGTCCTTTTGCAGACATGGTTCTACGAGGTGATCGGGTTAAATGCTTGTTTGATTGTTTTGTATGATGAGTAGATGGGGAACTTCTATCAGATGTACCAGTGGGAAAATTCCAATCGACGATCGAAGAAGTCTTTCTCTTTGGTGGCAGTACGTCACATCTTGAATGTCCTGACGAGCGACCAGGTCTTTTTTTCTTTTATCTTTTGAATACTTTTCTTTAGCGTTCTCTTTCTCGTGTAAGTATTGACTATATGTTGGAAAGATACAAGTGACTTTCTATCCCTCAAAGACATTCATCCAACACACAGGAGTGATTGGGATGCATGCACAGATGCATCGGCTGTTAGCGTATGGGTTTGGCTACTCATGGTATCTGGGAGAGAGAGTAGTCTAGAAGATCATGGAGGATGAGGTGGTGGTCCCACTAGAAATGCCCTCGACATATATGAGGCAGGTTCGAGAGATGTCGAATGAGGTACAGGCGAAACCGATGATTGGAGATCCCTATTCATCGTATATGGACACGGTAGCGACTTACGACTACATTGACTTCGTAATGAGTTGGTTGATGTCTTCATGCATCTACGATATGGTGAATATGACTCCGCCTCCTATGGCTTCAGGTACCAATTTGAGTTGACCGGTGGGGTCTGCCCACAGCACTGGTGGTGCATCGACGTTAGCATTGACAACGTCATCGAATGTTCCATTTCTCCATCTTGCTCCTCCTTCTTACAATATTCGACTACCTAGAGGGGGATCATTGATTATGCATCATTACCCTAACGTGATGGACCCGACGATGTTGGGGCTGACGGAGGACATCCTTCAACCAGAGGTATATCTCTACATCTATTTGTCCTTTATCTTTTCAATTTATCTTTTTGCTTCTGATTGACTTATTTGCCTTTATATTTTTCCTGCAGCATGTTCAGGTGTTGACTACCTAGATGAGAGACATTCGAGACTGGGTGGCTTCTACGACGGTTCACATTCGAGTTTTGATCCCGGTTCCTTCATATCTTATGTTGTCTGCTTATTCTGATGAAGGATATGGATCGGGTAGTGGAGGCTCCTTAGCTCGTCACTGGGGGAAGCGTGCGCGTCTCAGTGATGGGGGATTATAGGGGGAGAGAGAGAAAGTTTGGAGGTTTGGGTTGAGTCCTGTTGTTTTTCTTCTTTCTCTCTCTCTCTCTCCCTCTCTCTCTCTCTCTCTCTCTCTCTCTCTATATATATATATATATATATATATATATATATATATATATATGTAATGGGATTTTTATTTATTTATCTTTACTTTAAAAGACTTAATCTACATCTACTTTTTACTTTGCTTGCTAAGACCATAAAAAAAGAATAGAAATACTCACGAGAAAATTTAGGAAGAGAAAAATCGTAAATTCTTTGAAATTTTTTTTAGTTCTTTTTTATTTGGATAAAAAAGGAAATATTAATTTTTTTAAAAATAGGGGGATGTCGATCGGCATGCCCTTGTCCTTCCTATCTGCAGGTCAGTCCAATCAAATCACCCCAAAGCTTTGATTGCACTTTCTTCAGCTACTAGTACTTGATGGGGTCATCTTTCATTCGGATTTTGCATACTCTTTTTTTTAGCTAAAATTTTCAAGTATAAAAGGTGGTACGATGGGGAGGTTTCTTTACCCATTCACATTTTCTTTCTCTTGCTTATTGCTTATCTTGTGTCTTTTTATTTCCAAAATGGCCCTTCCCATAAGTGCAGAATTTGCCTCTTATCTTAATAATTTATAGGTTATGTGTTCGTACAATGTAGACAATGATGCCTTTAACCTGCGCCAGGTCTCTTTATGGCGCAACCGACCTATTAATTGGAACATGCTAACGGTGATAGCACAATTTTGGTACCCCAAGGATCATATTTTTTGTTTTGGCTTGGACGAGACCTACCCAAACTATAAGGATTTTTCTTTTATGTTTGGGTAAATCCAAGTGTGGCAGAGGCCAAGCTTGAATTCTCTCGGTCTCCTTAAGCACTGTTGGCAGAATTTCTCCACATCTCTCCTTAGGTTGCTTGGACATTGGTCACTGGAGGAATGATCTCCCTCCCAGTTATACTGTACTCGGTGCGTATGCGAGATGTCAATGACGCGAGTCATGCTGGAGTCGTTGCCCTTGGCTTAACTTTGAAGCTACTGCTAGTGGTCGTGGACTTGATGGTAGACCCTCAACTGACTGACATTACTGCGTGGATTTCATATCATCACAATCCTGTGACGGTGATTTTGGCAGAGACCCTTAATGGTCTAGATGCTAGGCGAGAATGTCGTTCTGATTTTTTAAGAGGTAGACTGGTTATACTATTCATGTGACCGGCTGAGAGATTCTAGTTGGAGATCCCCATAAATATCCATTGGCAGCTATGCCGAATTTCTTCACCCACTATTTTATCAGCTTTGGCCCGACTATAAAGAACTCGGTAAACTAGTTTGTGGAGCATGGAGCTCGATGTCTGCGCTGGTCTGTGCCCTGGTGGGGGGAGTTATTGCCTATTCTGGAACTAGGAGAATACCGATACGTTCGGTTAGTTGGCCTCCGAAAAACCTCCTTTTATTTTCTTTGGAGGCTCCTACGAAAGTCGAATGGGAGCAGATTGTGCCTTCCCCCACCCTGGACATTTTTCTTGTAGAGGATTTGATGGAAGGCATGCGCATGCGGTTGGTCTCTCTATGGGAGAGTTATTGGACATCAACTCGTCCTTCCCAATCAATTGGCAGGCTTTGGCGTGTCTCTGGAGATTATATGAAATGGTTGTGGAATAAGGTAATGGATAAGATCTTGGCCGAGGAGACCAAGTAGAGATAGTTTACCATATTTGACACTATAGAGGGAGGCGTAGTGGTTTCCTCTAAGGTGATCCGGGCCTACTATTCCATGGAGTGCCTTCAGCGTACTATCCAAGCAGAGGAAGTTTGGGGGCCTCAAGATACAGTTGATGATGGAGCTGGGACTTTTGTGAAACCGATGATATTTGTGAAGCTTTTGTATAACTAGGATGTGTTTGGTTGTTTTTGGTTGTTGTTTTATAGGTGGGAATAAATTTGGGAAGGTTTCGTTAGTTTATTTAGGAGTAGTTCAGTTTTTTTTAGGACAGTTTGGTTGGCAGGGGTAGATGTTTGTCTCCCTGTGCTGATATTTCCTGTAATCGTACTTAAATTTCCCAAAATGAAATAAAAAGGCTTTTAATTGTATTGTTTTGCCTCTTTATGTGTTTTGCATTTGAATTATCTATACTAATTTTTAAGGCATACATAATCATTTTGTTCATGTAAATGATAAAATGAATTATCATTCTCGGAGGTAAGAAAAGAATAGCATTTTGTGAAAAAGAAGGGGGTCATGCCCATGTAAAGAGTATGGGCTACCTACGTAACTCTGGTGGTTTTGAAAATTTTCTGAGTTTCATTTGTGAAAGTAAAAGGTTTTTTAGAGGATCAGGCTCCACGTAGTTCTGAGTAGAGAAAAATGAAGATTTTTTTTTATTTTTTATAATAAAAGTGGGATGAGAGGAGTCATAGCGCGCCAAGATTTTGGACTAGAGATAGGATTTCTTGAGATGTCCCGGGTTAACTGGACATGCCATCTCTTTTCCGTTAAGGTCGGTGAGCATAGCGGTGCCACCGGATAGGAACTTCTAAACGATGTAGGGGAGACTCTCGTTTGGCTTAAAAAAGGATACGCCATCGGGGGTGATTAGGAGTATCCCAATGTCGTATCCTTTTTTTAGCAGTGTTATTAAAGAAACTTTTCCACCGGAGGTCTTCTTAAGAGGTGCAAAGGATATCTTTATCTGAGAATTCGGAGATCCAAACGTCGACTTCTTCCATAGAGTATTCAACAAGGTAGTCAGAGATGACTCTTCCTTTCATGGCTTTGTGCGTGACATACATAATATCGAACTCGGTTAGTAGCATTAACCATTGTCCCATTCGGCTAGACAGGGAAGGTTTCTCTAGCAGGTATTTAATAGGATCCATTTGGCACACAAGTCTGATGGGAAAAGCAAGCATGTAATGCCGTAATTTTTGGGTGACCCGGACAAAGGCGACACTTGCTTTCTCCAAGGCAGTGTAGTTGACTTCGTACCCAACCAGTTTGTGACTTAGTGTAGTAGATGGCCCTTTATTTGTGGGATTCTTTAATTTGTTGGGTTAGCAAAGCCCCAACTATGGTGTTTGTTACGGTCAAGTATAGGAGTAAAGGGAGACCACACTGCCGTGGCATGAGTACCAGAGGTCGGGTTAGGTATTCTTTTTTTTCTGCCAAAAGCTTCTTGACATGCTTTATTCCATACTTTGGTTGAATCCTTTCGGAGGAGTTTAAAGATGGATTCACAAATAGAAGTCAACTGGCTGATGAACCGACTAATATATTATAACTTTCCCACGAATCCTCGAACTTCCTTTTCCATTCGGGGTGGTGGCAATTCGAGTATGGCTTTCAGTTTGGCAGGATCAACCTCAACCCTATTCTCTCTAACCATGAATTCCAAAAGTTTTCTTTTGGTGATGCCAAAAACACATTTATGTGGGTTAAGTTGCATCTGATATCGCCGTAGCCATTCGAAGAATTTTTGGAGAGTGAGAACATGACTTTACTAATTCTTAGACTTGATGATGATATCTTCCACGTAGACCTTGACCTCGGATCATACAAGATGGTTGTGACAGCCCATTAGTAGGTAGCCCCTATATTTTTTTACAGCAAACGGCATAACTGTGTAACAGAAGGTTCCCCAAGGGGTGATGAATGTGTTTTTTTCTTGATGATCAGGGTGCATCTTGGTCTGATTGTACACGACAACCCCATCACCAAATGACTTTAGAGTGTGACTGGTCATGTTGTCCATAATCTTGTTGATATTGGGCAACGAATAATCATCTTTCGGTGAGGCTTTATTCAAATCTCGATAATCAATGCACATGTAGACTTTTCTTCTAGATTTTAGCACAGGTACAATGTTTGCCATCCATGTGGGATACTCGATCACCTAGAAGTATCTTACATTTAATTGTTTGACCACCTCTTCTTTAATCATGTGAGACCATTCGATGCGGACCTTCCGTAGTTTATGTTTGGCCGGTTTACATTCTAGGAGAGTTAGAATCTCGTGTTAGGCGATATTCAGATCAATACCGGGCATGTCATCGTATGACCATATGAAGACGTCCATAAATTCCTTCAATAGTTCTTTGAGTTTCACACACTCATACTCATCAAGGGTGGTTTATATCCTAATCTCGTGCAGTTGGCTACTAGAACCGAGATTGATAACCACAGTTTCATACTCATTAATTTGAATGCGGTTAGGTTGTTTGTTATTAACTTTATTATGATCAACTATAATTTTTCATTTGTAAAATCATCATCATCAAGAGTTTGATTAGAACAAGACAATTTATGTAAGGCACGGTAAGATACTCAAAATATTCATTTATTTTATTCTTGGGTTTATTCTTGGGAAAAACAACGTTGAGAACCTCATCAAAGGAGGTCTCGATTACATTATGATCAGGACAAGGAGGAACGACAAAAGAAGAAAAAATAGTATAAACATATGGGTTAGGTTGCATCTCAGCAAGTGGAACCGGTATAGCATTCCAGTTAAGGAGGGGTGTATCGGCAGTCTTGATTAGGATGGATAAATCCGATGATGTACTGCCTGAGTGGATTATGCAAAATGTCAGCCCAGTGTCTGCAGATCGAATGAGTCCTCGAAGTCACTTCCTTCATTAACCTTGGTAACAATTGTAGTCTTCTCAATGAGCGATTGCACATGATGCTAGGAACTTTCGGCCCATGAGTAGCTATCTTGGAAGAATATCTCTATTTATGGCTTCATCTTCTTGTCCACATGATCATACCACGGTTCGAGAAAGACACAAAAGGGAAAATCTTCACCCTCTTTGACGAATCTCCTGTTTAAGGAATCTCTTGAAATAGTTTTGGCATTTTCTAACCTTCTTTTCAATCGGGGTTGGAGTGTTCTGAGTTCGTCCGATGATGGTTGATAACCCAGGGTACATGGAGGAAAGGCCTTCTTCAGCACTATAGGTTCCAGTATCCGCTATTGTCATCATCCTAACCTTAATCTGAGCATTAAGCACATATTCTTGAACATTTGTATCACGTTGACATTATCGTGAGGGTTATGCTCTGGAAAGACTCTATCTTCAAAAACATCACCTATTGGGAGTACAAGTGGTTTGACTTAGAAGCTGGATAAAAGCATGTCATTTGTCCCATGATGTATCTTTAGTACTAGATTACTTATGCTTGCATTCTCAGTATTATCATCGTCGCCCAAGATGGTGATGACTTGTCCCTTGGCGAAGGACTTCAGTTTCTAATGGAGAGAGGAAGATACCCTCTTGATGCTATGGAGCCATGACCGATTGAGCAATAGATTGAAATAAGTTGATACATCGATGACCTGAAACTCAATAATAGGATTTATAGGGCCAACCCCTATTACAAGAATTATGGATCCCATTACCTCCCGACGAGTATTATCATAACACGCACCATGGCATAAGTTGGAGTAAGTTCGCTTACTTTTAAACCCAAGTAGTTGAATGTTCTTAATGGGCAAACATTAAGTGTTGATCCGTTATCGATGAGTGAAAGTGGGACTGTCTTACCCATTACCTCGACAGAGACAATGAGAGCATAGTTATGATTAGGATCAAACTTAGGGATTTCTTCCTCAAAGAAGGAAGTTAAGGATCTGACCAGGTTCATTACTTTTTCTGGAGTGATGTAAAGAGAGATTGTGGGTCCAGTAAGAAATTTTATCAAGGCATTTCGGTGAAGTTGGGAAGACACGAAGAGTCCCCACAATGTATTATTAGCCTGAGTTTTCTTTAACTGGCCAAGAATATTGCTCTCATCGATGGTCATTTTAGGCATGGGGAGTTTCTCTACAACACCTTTTCCATTATTCGTAGTTATTGAGTGGGGGTTCAGACTCTGGTAGTTCCTGCCAAATCTTATCGTATGGATCACAAAAGAGGGGAAGAATGGAAACCATATTTCATCACCTATCTCGGGTTGTTCGGACATTTTGTTGATCTCTCCTAGAAGATCTTCAAATGATATCATCCCACATACACTAATCATTGGGCTAACCTTTTCCTGGCTTGGTTCTTCATCTGAGCTATGAAATTTGTCCCTCCATTTAGTGGCAACGATGTCATCCTTCCACGAGAAGTCAATGCAATACATAACTTTAACGGCTTCTTCATATAGGTCCTTCCATTCAACGGGGAGATGCAGAAGTGAAGGGACTAATCGCCCTTACAGTTTTAATGCATCAAGTAACTCGAATATACTACAAATATCATCGGTCTATCGTAATAAGTCTTCCATAATCTGAACTGCATCTTCTAAGCTGACTTCGTCAATGGGCACTACCCAATTATCTGACTCGCGATCCCACTTTCGGGATTCCATGAATGAGGTGTTGAACATCTTGTAGTCTAGAAGTTGGTTTCATCCCGAACTCTAGAAGTTGGTTTAGCACTGCTAGCAATTCCATATTTTTTCCCTCAAAACGAGTACGAACGGTAAACGACGGGGCCTAGTTAGCAAAATAAGTAGGGTATAGGATAAAATATGGTCAAACTTTAAGGGGTTTGGGTGAATATATGGGTATAATGGGTGATTTATTAGGTACAATATGGGTAGATGGGTCGAATTTCGGGTCATTTTCTAGGAAGATAGTATTTTCATCATTTGGGAGTGGATTGTTAGTAATGTTTAGTTTAGGATTAGATGGTGGGGCAATAATACCCCGATCAATTAGGCCTTGGTTTACATTTTGGGAATGGAAGCATTGATTAGTGGTATGGCTAGGGGTGTTCACGGGTCGGTCGGTTTGGTTTTGACCGGGTTTTTTGGGCCGAACCGATCATGTCGGTTTTTGGAGGAGGAGAACCGAACCGAACCGAAAATACTGAAAAACCGAACCGAACCGAACCGAATTGGGTCGATTTTTGACAGGGCCGGTTCGGTTTGACCGTCGATTTTTGACAGGGCCGATTCGGTTTTTTCCTTTATTTTAATAAAAAATATATTTTTTTAATACCTAATATAAATATAAAATTAAAAAATATAATATAATATAA
This sequence comes from Sambucus nigra, assembly GCA_949130495.1. Taxonomy (NCBI): domain Eukaryota; kingdom Viridiplantae; phylum Streptophyta; class Magnoliopsida; order Dipsacales; family Adoxaceae; genus Sambucus; species Sambucus nigra. The sequence goes on along the minus strand of OX422209.1, from coordinate 411,774,100 downwards.
TATATCAACACTAATATAAATATAATATAAAATATAAAATTAAAAAGTATAAAAATTAATCCGGTTCGGTTCGGTTCAAAATCGGTTTTTTTATGCCAAAACCGAAAACCGAACCGACCCTGTCGGTTTTATACCTGATTAAACCGAACCGAACCGACCCTCAAAAAAACCCGGCCCGAAAATTTTCGGTTCGTTTCGGTTTTGTCGGTTTGGTCGGTTTTTTTGCACACCCCTAGGTATGGCCGACATTTTGATGGAAATAACAATGGGCGTCGGGTTTGAAATTTTTGGGAAGTGGGTTTGGTAATGACGAGGGTACAACAACTTAATGAGATTTTAGCTTAATAGGGCTTGGTAGTCTTTGGAGAGGGGAACATGAAGCTCGATCTATTCCTTTCTAATCGAGTTATCACAACTTTCTAGTGCCTAAGAGGTAGTAGGCTGTGAGATGTCGTTGATGGTCAAGACTGTAGCAGGATTCTCGTATTTTCTTGGAGTAAACTGTTAGGATACTTTCTTTGGCTCAACTTCTGTCTTGTCAAGACTTTCTTCAATATCCACTCATGCTTCTCAAATGGCTCAAAAATGTGGATAATATTATCCTCCCATCGTCGCTCGGACATGGGGTAAGAAGTTTTTCTTCACAATACTAACTTTCTCTTCTTCAGAAGGCCAATTGGTCATGGTAGTCGCTTTCTCGCTCCACCTTGCTATAAAATTACTAATAGTTTCTCTAGGATTCTTCTTGAGAAGTTATAAATCACGATGTGTAACCTCCAATTCCTCGTTGTACTTGTATTGTGACATGAATTCATGGGCATCATCCTTCAAGCTATGAATTCTGGATTCCTCGAGGGATAGGAACCAATGAAGAGCGATATCCTTCAGAGTCTGTTGGAATATTGGGCCATTATTTCCTCAGAGGCACCTAGGAGAATCATGGCTCGGTGGTAACATCATAAATGAATAATTGGGGGCACGCTACCCTCAAACTTCTCAATGTTTGACATCTTAAACTTTTTTAGTAGGCTTTCTTTTGGGTAAGGAGACATATTATTCGAAACTGGTTAAACTTTTTGCTTAACATCTTAAGTTCCTTCTTGACCTTGTTTAACTCTTCTTCCTTCATATTAGTAGGCACTAGCAAGTCATCCCTTGGCTGGGCAAGGTTTGGCATAAGGAGCTGAGCTGGTGGTGGCCCAATGGCATGAAGGGCACATGGAGCGTGCTGATATTCTTTCGAGATCTAAATAGGCTCAGGTGTGGGTGTACCCATATCACGAGGGAAGAGAACCTCGAGCTCCTTGGGAACTGTGATTCAGTTTCACTGCATCTCATGAACCTCGATTTGAAGGTTTTCGATCTTGGCGGTAAGTTGGATTAGGATTATCATCAAATCAGGTTGCACATTCGGTATTTGGTTTGTTTTCTCCATGAAGTGTTAGTGAAGGTGGATTCCAGACTCGAAGGAAGCAGCGAGAATTAACGGAGCTTCTATATTCCAGACTCGAAGGAAGCAGCGGGAGAACTGACGGAGCTTCGGGCGGTTCGGTGGAAGACCGAAGCCAATAGGGAGCCAAGTCAGGGGTCGGGTATGAGATCGACCTGAGAGGGAAAAATGATTCAAAATTATTTTTCAAAGAGAAAAGGAAGAATAATTTTAGGAAAATAGGAAAATGTTTTTCACATTTTTTTTGAAAGAAAAGGACAAAATGTTTTTGGTTCTTTTTTTATAAAAGAGGAGTAAAAATATTTTTGTGACACTTTTGGTAAAGACGGAGGAAAAACGAGAGAAGTGTCTCAGCATGATTATTATTATGTTTATGTTTTCACTTGTATTAGGTTTACCTAAATGCAAAAATAAATGTCGAACGAGACCCGGGCCTGGAAAAAATTGGGTTTGAAAAATATATAAAACATGGTTTGACTTGTTGCAAGCTCATGGATAGGGTCCCATTTTGGAAAAAGACGAAATTCTACAAAAATTTGGGCGGCATGCCGACTCGGCATTTCAGAAGAGTTTCGAGTAGTAACCGGCAAACTAAATATGAGTGCCCTAGGTTTTGACGCCTATATGAGGGTATGCAATTGTTGGTTTAGCGGAAAGTCTCCCCCCTTTGGCATGAGTTCTACGATATACACCCTGATTTCGAAGGCAATCAGTACGTGTGGACAAGCCATTTTATATACATGACTGTACATGAATTGCCTCACTATATACCTCGTGGGGATAGTACACGTAAGAGCGAATTCAATATAATCGACATACGCGAATGAGTTCCCTGCTATATACCTCCCATCATGACTTCAATCAAGCAATACGTTGCGAAGGAACCGTTCGATATATGTCAAAGGTACTTGGCCAATGAAAGGTGAGAGTTATATTGCTTAGGCTAACTACGACCTACCAGACCAGCGCCCATCAAAAAGTGACCCCCCAGTACGGGACCAAATTTTGGTCAATAGCCATGCTCTTGGTGATGTAATGTGCAAAATGCATAATTCTTGATTAGTATATTATGGAGAGGATATTTTATTTATTATGATGAGCACTATACTAATAAGGGAAAATGTCTAGTATGGATATACTAAGCATGGATATGTGAGAGTGAGTGATGTGTGAATATCTATAAGTGAGTACGGTAGTGAACATAAGCATGGATCACTTACAAGTGGTTTGTGATAAGTGTGAGTGAGCATGGATATATACAAGTGTGATAAGTGGAGGTGTGTGCTAGTGACAACTAAGCATGGATATTCTAAGTGGTGTGTGCAACATGTGGATATAAGTGAACTTATATACAAGTGTAGGTAGTGTGAGGTGTACATGGAGATTATTTACAAGTGTGTGAAATGAAATTTGAGTGAGAGGTGATATAAACATGAGGTAGATATATACAAGAAATAATTGAGGAGAAAAAAGGGAACATATAGGTAGGTTCGTACGCACACAAGTAGAAAATGATAACACCCATGAAAATAGAGTCTATCCCTCTTAAGTCACTCCCCAGTGGAGTCGGCACTGTGGCCATCCTCGATAATCTTCCCTGGCTGCTTTTGGGGGAAAAGAGGGAAAGATAAAGGTCTCGCGCCCCTCTCTGCATCGTGGGGTGCTTTGGCCGTCGTTAGTTTTGGAATGATGTAATCAAAGACAAACTGGTGCTTGAAAAAGCAATAGTTCAGAGGCTCGGGAGCTAAGTTACAAAATGGAAAGATGTTAGGAACCCATCCCTACCTTTCTATCTCTCATGGGCTTATGTTATTATTTTTCTTAATTTCTCCGTGCAGTGTGCGTGCTTGTATACATAAGTAGAGATTTGAATCGCTCGACTCACATCATGGAAATGATGGAGTGAGGTCATACATAGGAATGCTCCCAAAATAATAATCAGAAAAATATAATGTGTGCGCTTATCGAGATATTGATCGTTATGATGAAATGATAATATATGTTTAGATAAAACTCTCAAGTATGAATCATGAGTATGATATATATGAATAGTATAAAATAAAACAAATGATAAAGATGGGAAACTAGGAAAATATGACTGGAGTCTCGAATTTTAGTATGATATACCTACGTAGCCTATAAAGGCATCAAAGTCCACGTAATTCTCATGCGGCACAAGGGTGGGGTTTTATCCCAAAAATTCAAATGGGAGTTTTTTTATGTGTATGTGTGTGTAGAAAAGACATTTTTAGTTTTGAGAAAATGTGATGAAGAATCCCATTGGAATTTATGGATGCAACCCTCTTTCTCTTTGTTTTGGTTTTTTATAGAAAATAAACTATTTGAAATATAACTAATAAAGGATGAGATATTAATGTGTATGATCTAAAGTAAAAGCTAAATTGAGAATTTATATAACTAAGGCAAAAATAAAGAAATTTAAAGATAGAATGTTATTTAGATCTTCTTTAGAGACTTGAAGCTTGTCCTTGATCCTTGATGAGCTTCATTGCAAGTTGGAATGAATCTTGGATGAGAGAAAATGATATTTTTGCTAAATTGGGTATGAGAATGATGGGAATGAAAGGTGGAAAGGAATTTCACACAACGAGACCTTGTTAATTGCAGTAGGATGTTGCTGCGATCACTGATATTGATGGATCTAGGTTTTTTCTCGAAGTGGGATAGGGGGACTATCGATTGTAACTATCCTTGTCCTGCCTATCGGTAGGTAACCCAAGACACACTGCCGATAGGCAGGGACATGGGTCTGCCAATTGACACTTTCATGCAGATTTCTCAAAAAATGGTGGTAAAATGCAATTCGTAAGTCCAAATCATGCTCGGGGCATACCGTTATAAAGGTAATTCAAAGGCCTTTAAGAATCCTTTGGTCCGCTCCCAGGTCCGGAAGTTTACTTTGGGTCAAACGAGGCTTGAAAGCGCCTGTCGGTCCTTTAGACGAAAGATCGTCGGACGAACGATCCATCATCATCAAAATTGTAAGTTTGAATTGCGCATGGTCTGTATCACTGGAAAGGTTATGTGAGGTACTTAGACATTTGTACGGACATTTTTGTCCATTGCCAATATGTATGTTGTACGTCGTTACACCGTTGAAGAAACATCTACATCAACGGATCCGAATATCAAAGCGTCTTCAACATCATAACCTTTGTGAGGATAAACTTGGTAAAGGTTTGTTTTTAAGTCCCTTAAAGTTTCATACTTAGTATTGGGAAATTTTTATGAAATGTTTTTTATAAAAATAAGAAGTAAGTTTTTTCAAGCAAAATGAGGCTTTTAAAAGATTTTTTATTTTCTGGTAAACCGGACCGGTCCGCCCCTTTTAAAAGCGAATCGATCCGCCTCCATACCGGATCGATCCTCTTTGCACCAGTAAACCCCAGATCGATTGCAAATCAAAGAGGACCTGTTAAAAATGAACCGATAGGAGGTCGGACCGATCCGCCTCCAAGCCGAACCGGTCCGCCTGAGATAAAATCAAACAGTTCCGTGAGTGTTTTACCCACCAACTCAAAATTCCTATAAATATACCTATTTCGGTGGTGTATTTTCTAAGTCTTTGAGAAAACGTTTCTAAGAGTTCAAACACAACAAGACTTCTATTTTTGATGCGCCAAACATCTTTTTGATTCACACACAAAAATTCCAATTACTTTTGTGAATCTTTTGGAACCCTAGAACACAATCTTTGCTATTATTCAACCTTTGTGGGGAGATATTTGCAACCGAGGGCTGCATGTCATTGCTGAGGGAGTCTCTACAAAGTGTAATGGCTGCGTGTCATTGAGGAGAGCTATGGTTCTTCCTTTGTTGTTTGGTCTACAAGTCCTTGGAGGGTGCTGCGTGTATTCTCTTGCTGAGTTCAAGACTGCGTGTCTTTGTGGGTTGGTTGCGCATTGATCAATTGCAGATTTCTCTATGTAATTGTAAGTTGCGATTTATATATCATAGTGAAATAAAGGTTTTACCCGAAAGGTTTTTTTTTCCCGAAATCTGTGTCTCAGCATATTTTTGTGTCACATGCTTTATTTATTTATGGGTTGACACACGCACCTTAGATGCATGTTTAGGGACTCTAATTAAATAAGGGGTACTTGGAAACATGCAAATTTAATTTAAATCAATTATCACACAGTCGCACTTTTCAACATTCCAAAGAGCTTCGCTCGGTTTGGAGAGTTAACTTTGGTCAAATAGGGCCCGAAAGTGCCAATTGACATTTTGGAGTAAAACTGGTTGGTCGTCCATACTGTAAAGTTGATTTGTGCATGAGGAGGATAGTTAGAAAGGGCATTCAGTGCCCTTAGAATATTCATAGAGTCTCATTTTATCTGAAGAGTTAACTTTGGTCAAACGGAGCTCGGGAGCGCCCGATGGCCTCTGGATCAGTTTTTGGGGGAAAACGGATCGTTCGTCCAAATGGTTATGCCGTTTTGCACACGAAGTAGACCGTTAGAACGGGGTTTAAGATCCCTTTGAATATCATTGAGCTTTCTCCCTGACGTTGAAGTTGATTAGGGTCAAATCGGGGTTTGGGAGCGCTCGGTGGCCTCGAGATCAATTTCTGTAATAAAATAGTTCATTCATCCAAACCGCTATGATGATTCACACGCGAGGAAAATCGTTGGAAAGGAGATTTATATCCCTTCAAATATTCATTGAGATTTCTCTCTGATGATGAAGTTGACTGGAGTCAAACGGGGTCCATAACACCCGATGGACTCTAGATCGATACTCGGAGTATGACCCAAGGTTTGCGCCGAATGGAGAGGTGCTAAGGACTTAAGGAGATACTTAGGGGGGTCCTAGAATGTGGTGTCTACACAAATCAAGTCACACTATCCTATATTATTACAAATTACAGTCGAGGCCCAAATAAGTCCAAATTTCTAAAGTGCAAATATCAAAAGTCTAATGTTTTAAAAGTGGTACAGAGCATTCTAACGACATTGGCCACCCCTAGGGATTTGCTCGCATCTTGTACAACATTTCTACCCATGGTACATGGTGTGGGGGTGGGGGTGTGGTTTTTAACAAAAAGAAAAGTATGTATGAGCAAATTCTCAGCAGGAAGTTAATACTAGGCAACACATTTTCTACGAATTATCGAAAAATAAAATGGATATTTTTATTCAATTACAAAAAACATGGAGAGTTTAACTACCCCTAATGCGACCATATGTCATGCACCAGAGCAATGAGATCATACTCACACTTAATCCATTTTACCACCCTTTATCGGGTTTCGAGACTTATAATTCACCTTTTACCATTAGTCTCAATTATTGCTTTTATTAGGTGGTTTATTTAAATTACCTATACAACCCTAATTTTTTCCTTATTTATTATTTCTCAAAATCTTGCAAATACCGCGTGCTTTAACGGGCTCCTCACCGCCGGCGATGCTGCCATATGCTCTGGCCAATGGTTTTGGGACATTCACCCTAGGTATTCGGGCACTCCTTTATTTTTCCAGTGTCATCCGAATCCTTATTCTTTATGTGTTTAAAATTTATCCAATGTCCACATTATTTCTTTTCCCCATTTTATCATTTTCATCATCCATGGTTTTGAAACATCGTGCTTTAATAGTCGTGCCAAAATTTATCTTTAATCCATTTTCCACCATAAATTTAGACAGATGTGGTCCTGAGAGGAGGCCTAACCCCTAGGATCCTCAAGTTTATTAAAAATCCCCTTTTTACCCTCTTTGTCACATTTTGTGAAAAACACTCTTTATTTTATTTCTTTAGTGGCACAACATTTAACTATTTTCACAATCTCAACTTTATCATTTCATGTTTAAAAACATATCCTTCCACTTTGTGTTTTTCCATATAAAATATTATTAAATCGTGATTAAGACCATTTTTGTCAAAGTTCATAGTCTTCTCTTATCATTTCATGTTAATTCCAACATTTATCCTATTTTTACCACATTAAATCCTAACAAGATTGGGGTTGTTTTTTCTTATTTGTAAGTTTGGGAACAAAAACCATTTTAACATGCTTGTTTAAGCTAATATTAACATATTTTAGCATACTACGTGTTTATACTTGTTTATGGGATGTTTTTCACCCTAGAAATACTTCAATCGTGTGTTTACTCTACATAAGTCATGACTTTAAAATTTTAACTTGCTTTCTTCCCATTTATCAAGGTTTAAAATACCATCTTCTTTATGCATGTAAAAACTCACTTAGGGTTTATTTTTAAAATGTTTCATTTTTACAGTATAAAATATATTATGAATAAATTTACATTTTTATGGCATAAAACTTCACTTAGCATTTCTCACCTCCATATCATAGCTAGAAAGACCTTGAAAAACTTGGAAATAAACCTACCTTTGATTTGAAGAGGAGAACTAGTAATGGATGACTTAAAATCTCCTAAATTCCTAGCTCCAAGACTTTGTGTCCACAAAAGCTCCTCCAATCTCTCTCTATAAGAGTGCTCCACCAACTTATTCTTCAAGAAGAGACATTGGATAGCAGAGGAAGGTGTAGAGATAGGTATAGGTGTTGAAGTTCTTGGTACCACTCCAAAAATAGAGGGAGGGCTTGAGGAAATGGGGATGAATGGGGAATCTCTAGAAAGAGGGGAGAAAGATGGTAATGGTGGTTGTTTATCATCCTCCCATACCACCATTAAATAAACCACCAAAATACATCTTTAAACAAATAAAATTGCCCCAAAGAATCATCAGCTCCGTCAGTTCCCAAGGGGCTGACACGTGTTTTCATCAAGGGCTGATATAGTGACAGCATTTTCGTCAAGTTTTGACTCCGTCAGAGTCGTTCGAACGAGATGAACGTCGTTAAACTGACCATAGCCTATCGTTCAATGCTTCTCTGGTCACAACCGTCTCATGACTTGCCCCTGTAATCCTCTCTCCTGGTCTTTTGAACCTTCTTTACTAACAACGGGGACACACATTCGAGCAAAGATGAAAATGTCGATTGAATGACTTCAACTTCATTTAAAGTGCTGATGTTTTTAAAAAAAAATCACATGAGCCCAACAATAACTTAAATTCATAGATAGTTACCAACTAAACCAAATGAATTGATAGAATTATTAAAACAAGGATTTCCTTTATTTTAATTCTTATAATTATGAATTACACGAAAATGAGACACAACATTGTGTCAGGGTATTACATTCTCACATGCACAACATTATCTCTTTTTACATTCGGTTCGTTATGAAGAAAAATTGAGATGAGAATATCGTATTCGACAAGTGACAAGTAAGTGCAATGTTCAAATAAGTTTGTTAGGACGAAACAACGAGTACTCTGATACCACTTATTTGTGCGAAAGTAAATATACTCAATAAGGATTCGAATTTGAGAGTGCACAATTTTTATCTTAAACCAATTATCTTTTGATCCTAAAAATACATATATGTGATAAAGGAGATAAAGTAAACCAAAAATTCAACAAAGACAAGGCTTCAGGAAAAAAAACTTTGGGGTAAAACCTTTTATTCACTTTAGACATCTACAAGACAGTCGATTTACAAACTACTTAATAACCTACACAAATATAATGTGCTAATCTTCACAAATTATAAGGATGATATTTTTGTCATTGTCCGATAGAATTACGGTATTGTCTGTTTCATCCTGGATCACATAAGATATGGCGTATCCCATTACATTGGCATGTCTTCACAATCATCCACGACTTCCTCTATCCGAATCATTGGCAATATGATCACCATCATGCACCCATCATCTTCAACGTGCGTCACGTTCAACTTCAACCATTAGACAGAACTCCACTTCCTTAAGGTGTAATTCTATTTGGAGTTCTTATTTATTTGCAAAATATATATGGGAGAATTTTATTCGATTTAAAGTTGATTTTATTTAAATCAAAACGAGGCTTGATTTTTAAACAAAAAAAATTTGCTTAAAGTCGTTCAAATGATCAAGCATTATCATTCAAATGACATTGCCATGTCATTTGATAGGGTCGTTCGAAGCCCTTGTTCTCATATAAATCAAGTGAACCCGTACTTTTTAGTTTTCACTAGGTCGTTTCTTACGTTGTACGAAGGGTCTTCTAACGAGATCCATATCTTGTTCTAACGACCTTGAGATGTTGTTTAAATGACTTTGCATCTCCTAGATTTTCGTGTTTGCCTATTTAAACCTACTTCTTGTAAGTTTTTCATAAGACTTTTTAAATCCGCCTCCAAAAGACCTACTGCACTTTAAGTCTTCCCTTTTAAAGGCTAAAATTCATTTTGGTTCACACCAACCTCCCATATTATATTTATGAATCATTGAGAAACCCTCATAGACTATATTCCTATATTGGAGTGGTACTTGTTGAGAAGTTGTCTCCATTGCTGATCTTGGAGTTCTTGCGGGAGATCTTGCTGAAGAAGATGAACCGAAGCCTGTGGGATATTCATCTATCGTTGTATATATTTCTCTATTTTTGTAAGTTGAATTTTCATATATAGTGAAATAAGAATTGGTTTTGCCCAGAAGGAATTTTTTATGAATTTGGCCTTCTTGAATGTTTAGTTTCATGCTATATTGATTTACTGCTTTCAATCACTTAGTTTGATGAAATTGGTTTAAAATTGGTTAAAAGTTGACCTTTAACTAAATAAGTTTGACCATTAAACCGTAAAGCACCCTCAAATTGGTATCAGAGCCATTTACACAAATTTACCGTGTAATTTTTTTTCATAAAATTTTTCTTGATATCAATTTTTTAGAAAAAAAATAATTTTTAAAAAAGCTAAAGTTCAAATGGATAATTTATATAATAGAATGCTAACTTTTGATGGATCTAATTATGCCTATTGGAAGGCTAGAATGAGATCCACTTTGAAGGCTATTGATGAAAGTGTATGTATTAAATTGCAAGAGGGTGGACACCACCCACTATGGTTATAGGTAATGATATTAATCCTAAACTTGTGAATTTTTGGACCGAAGAAGAATTTAAATGGAGTAACTTTAATTCACATGGCCTTAATGCTATTTTCGGAGCCGTCACACCCCATGAGTTTTTACGTATTATGGAGTGCACCCCATTAAAAGAGGCACGGGATATCCTGTAGCTTACATATGAGGGCACAAATGTTGTTAAGGCATCTAAATTGCAAATTTTAACTACTCGGTTTGAAACTATATCTGTGCTTGAATCTGAGAGCTTTGATGAATTTTATGCTCATCTTTCAGATATTTTTAATTCATGCTTTAATCGTGGTGAAAAAATTCCTGACACTAGAGTAGTTAAACAAATATTAAGATCATTGCCTGCTTGTTTTATCCCAAAAGCCACTGTGCATAATTCTTTAGGAATGTTAGATTCCCTTAGGTTAGAAGAGCTCGTAGGAGACTTTCAGACTTCTGAAATTGAGATGTTTCCTAAAGAGATAAAACCTAAATAGAAAGGGATCGCACTTAAGGTCCAGTCTAAAAAGAGTGAGGATATGTCCACAAAGAGAGGGGAGGTAGCTAAAAATAGAGAAGAGGTGTCGCTCGATTCTGAGTACGACTTTGATTTAAATGATTTAGCTAAAAACTTTAAGAAATCTCTCAAACATAAAAATAATGGCACATATAAAGATAAAAAGAGTTTTGAGAAAAATAAAATTGGGAAGAAATTTGAAAAAGATAAAAAGGACGCCCCAAAGAGAGAGGAAGAGAGGTGTTACGAGTGCGATGGGAGAGGTCACAAAGCATATCAGTGCCCAACTACATTAAAACGTCAACGCAAGGGAAAAGCCGCCTTAAATGCCACCCTTAGTGACGAGAGGGAGGTCGAATCGATGGATTTAGAAGAAGAATCACCGAGTGAATATAACTTCACCACCATGTGAGTATGTTTAGTGCACCTCGCGACGATGAGGAAGCTACTTCACATGGACACCTTGATAGTGAAAACGACGCGAGTAAGGGTGAGGATGCAGTGAGTAAGAGACAAAGTGACCTACAGTGCACGTATGCCAAGTTATAAGCCGAGTCCTTTAAAATAAGAAGGCAAAACAAAGGGTTAGCAACTAGGATAATTGAGTTAAAGAGGGATTTAGGAGAGACGGGAGAGAAAGAGTCCTTTATTAGCATGTCTTTGAGAGAGAGAGATTTTGAAGAGAGGGGGAGGGAGAGAGAGTTTTTATATAGATAGAGAGCCTTTGGAGAGAGAAAGTGGCCCTTTTAGAGAAAGTGAGAGGCTACTTGACCAAACAAGTGTCTAGTCTTACGAGTGAGCTCCTTGCATCCGTGGAGACTAAGAAGAAACTTGAAGCCCTTGTATCCCAACTCGAAAAAGAGCTTGAAAGTGCTAGGGAGGTCAAGCTAAGGATTGAGAACACATTTAAGAAGATGGGTAATATGTTCCTCGACCTCGTGTTAGGGTTTAGTAAGAGGCAGGAAATAGGTTTCAATGACACTTCCACATCACATATCGCATCAGATACGGTTCATGAATTCATTATGAATCCTTATGGACCTCAACCAAAACCCTAAAGGAAAGTTCGTCCAAGAAAAGAAAACCAAGGTCAGCCTAAGACTATTTATTTCTCTACTTATTGCAAGAGAAAAGGCCACCTTAGGGAGTTTTGATATAGTTTAGGTCGGACTCGATGTACACATACTCCATCACACCACTTTAGTGATTTTGCTAGCCTTAAAGAGCAGGTTGAGTTTATGGTCGCCACTTCTCACAGTTTGATGCAAGTGTTCAAGTGGATGTCTTTGTCGTTAGTGGATACTTCCAACATTTCGACTGGACCCAACAACGACAAGGGTAAACAAAAGGTCACCACTAATTGGGAGCCTGAACAAGAAGAGAAATCCGTTGTTGTCCATGTTGCTCTTTAGGCTCGTAATATCTCCTAGTGGTATTTTGACAGTGGTTGCTCTAGGCATATAATTGGTGATATCTCATTTTTTACCAGCCTTAAGGATCACAAGGACGGTAAAGTCACCTTTGGAGATTGGAGTAAATCTAGCATTATAGGATGAGGTATAGTAGCGATACTCAAATTTCCTAAGCTAAATAATGTTTTGTACGTCAAAGGTTTGAAAGCAAACCTTATCAACATTAGCCATCTATGCAATGCAAACTTTGTTGTAAAGTTTGATCGGAACAAGTGTAACGTTTATGATCAAACAGATATTTTTTTACTGCAAGGGGTGAGGATAAAAGATAACAGTTATGGGATTGTGTCCAAGTCCTCATTTGTGTGCAACAACATCGCGATATCTTCTATGAATCTGTAGCATCGACGTCGAGGTCACGTTAATTTAAGAGATTTAGAGCATTTAGAGAAGAAAGACCTAGTACGTGGCTTGTCGTCGCTTGGAAAGCCAACTTCCACCATTTGTGGTCCTTGTTAGCAGGGAAAATAAGTATGTACTCCCCATAGGAAGTTAAATTCCATTACCACTTCACACGTACTACGAGTTTAGGTGGTAAGAGGTATATTCTCGTGACGGTGGATGATTTCTCTCTCTATTCGATAGCTGGTTTCTTGAGAGAAAAATTTGATGTTATAGATTTTCTTACGACCAAGTGTCATGTCCTGCAAAATCAACATGATGTCATTATCAACAGAATAAGTAGTGACAACGGCACAAAATTTAAACATGAATTTCCAGCTGTGAAAACTCCTCAATAAAATGGGATTTTTATGAGGAAGAACCGGATAATTCAGGATATGGTTAGATCTATGCTTCAAGGTCGTAGAGTTTCTAGGAGGTTTTGGGTAGAGGCAGTGTCTACCGCATTCCACACGATGAATAGTGTATATTTTCATCCACGCACACTTCAGATGACATATAGCCCAACCTTTCGTATTTTCGTGTCTTTAAGAGTAAATATTACATCCTAAGGAATAAAGATCCATTAGGAAAGTTCAACTCCCGAAGCGACGAGGGAATTCTGTTGAATATTCATCGACGAGTAGATCTTACCGGGTTTTTAACCTAAGCTCTAAGGTTATGGAATCAATACACGTCACTATTAAAGATGACGAGCCATCGGCATTTGTTAATCCTGATCATTTTTTTGGGATGATGCACCCCTAGTGATGATCCCATTATTCCTCACACACCTATGATGGACCCTACTACTGACTTAGGGGACACACCTACTTGGGTTCACAAGAGTCATGACCATTCCTCTATTCAGTTAGAAAACGTGGTTAGCTTTCTGTGCTATTTTTATGTATTTCTAATATTTGTCGACTAACTTTGCTATTTTTTTTATACAGAGGAAAGTGAGAAAAGGTGCACCAAGGAAGGTGAAATCAACCTCAATGATCTTAAGTTTTATAAGGTTTGAACCAGAAGATTGGAGAAGAAAATCCCAGGGTTGCATCATTGCTGTTGGAATATAAAAGTTCCATCACTTATTTTTATTTCCCAACCTGCACTTGCTCTGCCCCAAATTGCTATTAACCTTAAGGAGGATCAAATACTAACTTCTTCAACCACTGAGTCTGCCGGTGCTGAATTCATCTCAGGAGGAACATTTTCCTCGTTTGAGTCCTTGGACGTTTCTGAGGTTCCCCTTTCTCCTTCTGTAAATATGAATAAGAGGAAGATGCCCAACTTGATGGGTGGTATCCTATCTCATACCCCCTAAAAAAGTAATTGATACTAGTAAGAAGTTCGCTGGAAAAAAATCCCAGGCTAGTGATAAGAGGCCTATTAGTGCTGATGAGACTTTCGAGCCCGAATTGAAGAGGTTTACCAGATTCTTCAAAATAGGTCCAGAAAAATTGAGTCAAGCAACAAGCATTAGCTGGAAAAAAGACCACCGACTAATAGGAGTTGGTGAAAAAAATTCAGGCTGACCTTGATATTGGGTTAACCTATGTTGCTATTAACTTACGACTAGCTGGGGGGTTAATTAAGTCTGGGATCCTTCTTGCTGACAAAACTGTGTCAGTCGCCAGTGTCTAAGTCCAGACTAACTGAAAGAGCTTGCCATAACTTGGCTCTGGTAATTTTTTTTATTTTTCTTCTTTTTTCTCTATGATGATAAACTATTTCTGATGTCTAATATTTTGTCATTCTTGCAGTTACTAGTTAATTTTAACTAATTGATCGAGAAGGACGATCAACTATGTTCTTCTTCAGGAAAAGTTGAAGAGGCCTTTGAAGGTCGAAAGCATTATTTGAAAGAATCCCGATGAGATTTGGAGCCAAAGCAGAAATCCTGGGAATAGGATTTAAAGAAGGCCAATGATAGGGCCAATGTTGGCAAAGGCAAGATAAAGTCTGCCGAGGAAAAAATGTAAGCTGCCAAGAAAAAACTAAATAATGTTGAAGGCAAGGTGATAGACAGGGTTTTACCGCGGCGCGAGAGTCACCTACGCGCCGGTCATTTTGAATTTGGCTCACCTGAACTATACAAAAACCTAAATTACGACTACACTCAATGAGTGAGTATAGTAGTAAGTCGGGTATCGAAAATCCACAGAGACGAGTTGCTAGAATTTATAAGGTTTAATATTCCTGAATAAAAGTGTAAAAGATGATTATACACAAAAAGGGAAAAGATGAAAAAAGGGATATGTTTAATCTAGGCGAGGGAAAATAAAGTTAGATTAAGAAAGCGAGTAAAAACTATAGGTTGCGTCGAATATCCCTCGCCCCGAGTTAATTAGTACAAAATGGTTACATGGGTCGACGAGTTATTAAGATTGCGTCTCGTTTCGGCAGTTAATTAAATCAAGAGTTGTCACAACCCTAAATTCGCATAAAATTCGAATATGATTTTGGCGTCAATAAATACCCCCAAAATTATGCACACAAGGTCGTAAGCATGGAGCATACATGATATACCCCATCAAATCCTCTAGGCGTAATAACTAGGACAACACACTCGAAATAGACCCGTAAACTCCATCACCAAAGCAAAGCAACACATCAACCCTAGGTGAGTTCAATCCGACACAACCTAGACTAAACTAGCCATTAATCATGATAAACAACATAAATAAACCAACTAATTAAATTACACTACACAAATTAAACTAGACTTGAAGTAAATGGAAAACATGAAAAACTAGGGCACAAAGCATAAACAAAAGAAAAGAGATAATGAATAGTAATAGGATCTTACATTAAATGGATACACCAAAGAAAATGGAGGAGAGGGTCACTCCACAAATATCCCCAAAGTTCTCTAACCTAAAATGAAATGTATATCCAAAGAAAAGCCCATAACACTCTATTTATACCCCAAAACAAACACCCAACAAAACCAAGCCAAAAAATCCAAAATAAGTCAATTTTCATCCATATCTGATGGGACTGATCGATCTCATGTTTGGTACCGATCGACCGCGGTTTTGAGATTTGCCTTGGGCTGGATACAACCCACTTTTCCTCTTTGAACCAATTTTGATGCGTTGCACGGAAACGGCTATAACTCCCTCATACAGAATCAAAATGAGGTGTGGTCGGAACCAACGCGAAGCTAATTCAATTATATACATGATTATGTTTTGAAACACTCCAAATTATGCAGTATGAAATTACCAAAGTGCCCTTGAAGTAGAAGAAAATATCGAAACCTTCCAAAAATGGCCATAACTTCCACATACGTAGTCAGAATGACGCACGGTCAGTGGCCACGGAAAGATAATTTGATGATATACATGTTGGTAACTTCATTACATAAAAAACAGTGAGTTTAAAAAGACCAAATTGCCCTTGAAGTAGCATTTGACGATGAAACTTCTCTAAAATACAACCGAACCTCACTTTTAGCGTTCCAATACCTACAAAAGCACAATTAATTCCTACAAAACATATATATATGTCCAAATCCGAGGTTTTCTGGCTAACGAGCATAAATATAGACATTAAGAACGTAAAAGTGCTATAATGCATAAAGATAAATGGCGCAAATATGCAATATTCGTGATGGATCACACCCCCTAACTTAGACATTGCTAGTCCCTAGTGATGAAACAAACAAAACCAGTCCACAGAAGGAAATACAAAACGTATATATGCATGTAGGGAAAACGATTGCATTTAGCATATGCAATAAGCCGTTAAACCCCTAGGTTACCCTAATGGACGAGTGTCATCTCGTGATGGTTTTCAGGGATGATACCCACAAAAATCATATAGTTTCCTCAAAATATGCCCAAACCAACATGCGACAAGCCCAACAAAAGCGAAAAAGATTTCATATGCATTATTAGCAAAGTGAATGAATTCACACAAAAGTCTGAATCATTAACATTATAGAATGCACCTCATAGAATTGAAACCTTAAAATGTGGGAGGGGAGAGAGCACATGCAAAGTGTGATTTGGCAAAAACTTATATAAATCGGATAAACATTAAAGCAAGCATATATTTAATCCTCACGGGCATTACACTCATCAAGTGAATTCACTCGAAACAGGGAGCTAACACACGGGACATGCGGGCATAAGGAGTAAATGTAAATGAAAATTAGGCCGCACACATGTCACAAATGAAGAACGCTATATATAAAATGAAAAATGTAATCTCAATTAAAGATACCGCACATTAAAGGAGGCGAAATGCATTTTCATAGATTACCAAAACTATTATGACTTTTAAATTAAATACACTTTAAGATCACATAGGACTTTATAGGGTTGTAATGTAGGCTAGGCTAGGGTACGAAATGAAAGGAATGTATGTATGGATTCAAAGTGTTCGGGATGAAAACTCGGGATAATGGAAAAATGCGGGCAATATCAAAAGTTGGAAAATAAGTTCCAAACCAAGCATTAAATGTATGAATTGGAGAGCGATAAAAGATTATTGAACTATATACAACGTTTACAACTTTTTCTTTCTTTTCTTTTCTTCTTTTTCTCATTTTTCTCTTTTGTTTTCTTTTGCTTTTTGTTTTCTCTTTCTCACACTTTTTTCACATCTCTTTTCTTTACTTTTCAAACTCTCGTATGCCTAAATTGCAACCGACATCATGACATCATCATTCAATACCAAGTAACATTCCAAACAAAGGCATATAAAGTGTATGTATGGGCTAAAACTCCAATTTAGAGTTGGTTATGGGATTTGGGTTATGAAACAAAAGGTTATATTTAGGCTCAAAGAGGTTGACGAGGGTAAACATATAAGGTGAGGTCAATGTCAATATGGGTGATATAACAAAGATGGCCTATGATCATTTCCAAACGTTTACGCAATTCTCGAGTCAAAACAATATATGAAAATCATGATCAAGTAATACATTTCAAGTATAAACTCAATCAATGAACGATCAAATGAAAGAATAGTGAGATTACCAACAAATTCAACGTTTTCAATGAGAAAAGAATAGTGTATACACTCACAAACGACGAAAGGTACAAAGGTTACTCGGTGTAAGTATATACAATGCAACAAAAGATTACTGAGTTATAAAAATCTTAAACCAAATCAATATAACCATAAAAGTGCATGTGCTCATGGGATTAAAGTTTAATTCATGAAGTTATTCATACTATCAATAAGTGAGACTAAAGACTAATAACTTCAAAAATCAAGAACATGCATCATTGGGCCGTCTATTGGATCGGGAAATTATTAAAATTTATCATCGGAAACAAGGGCAAAAAGCCCAAAAACGGAAAAAAAAGAAAGAAAATCTTTTTGAAATTTTTAATTTTTCCAAGAAAAGCTTACTAAGTAACTAACATGTGAGCAAAAACATGGACTAAAATAAGAAATGGATAGAATATCCCACACCCCCTAACTTAAAACTTGACATTATCCTCAATATGAATTAAGCACCAAGTTAAAGAGAGGAAAATAGCGATATTACCCAAAAGTGGAGCGATCCCCATAAGAACATACAAAACAAGTTAGTACCGAGCATAGCAAAAACAAATAACAAAAAGTTAACTAATTACACTAGACTAAATTAAAAAGGAAAGAAATGATAAAAAGCTAACTATATACAACCTACTATTTAGACTTCACACTAACTGTATTATAGAAAATTATTAGTATAAATAAAACATATATTATTTATATTTATTATATACATAACTATATATTTTTATACATATTACTTACATGTTATATTGATAACATATATTTATAAATATATATAAATTTATAGTATATGTATATATATTTAAAAAATAATAATGTATAATTCGGGTCGGGTCTTCGGGTCTGGATCTTGTATAAAGATCCAGACCCTACCCGTTTAATAAACAGGTATTCGGGTATTCGGATCTTCGAGTCTCGGGTCCAAAAAAATATGCTTAGACCCTATTATACGGATCGGGTCCGAATCCAGACCCGACCCATTAACATGCCTACAGCGAACTAAGTGTCTCTGAAGCCAATTAAGTAATGTGATTTGTTACATTAGAGAACATGTGTACATTCATCATTGATCCACGTGAAAATGTAAATTTTACATACAACAATTGTTCTGCCCATATTCAACCTGCCCAATTTCTGCCCAACCACATTAGAGTGTCCAAATTTCGCCCCGCCTCCATTTTTGCCTCAGGGACTATGCCTAATTTTAAAAAAAAAAAGAGAGAGAGAGAGAATGATGAGTAATATTGACATTATTTTCGGCAAAAAAAAAAAAAAATAAAAAAAAAAAAGCAAAAATGTTGAAAATGGTGGAGCCAACATAGTGAAGACTACGATATATTGATATGGTAGTGTGAGAGTGAGAATCGAAGTATGAGGTATGCGGCGTCGCTTGTTGGGCTTCCCTCTCTTATTACCCTAAACAACTCGTCTCTCTCTTCTAACAATGGATCATCAGTAAACCCCTCTCTCTCTCTCTCTCTCTCCCTCTCCCTCTCCCTCTCTCTCCACACACACACACACACACACACACACACTTGCGTATACATTTCTAAGCAGAGGTTAATTTAAATGGAAATTTAAGCAGAATTGGGGTGGTGGAGACGAGGACCCTTATCAGCTGGCCAAGCTAACAGCACCACCGCACAAATGGCGCTTGCTTATATCATACGACGGCACTCGATTTTCAGGTTTCTTTCCAAATCCTCATTCTAATTTCTGATTTGTTTTAAAAAAAATGTTTCTTTTTTGTGTATATAAAACTTCTAAATGGTTGTTATCTTCTTGGGAATGCAAGATATATGCTATTTGGACTGACTTACCATTATTATTAGGGTGTGTTTGTCAACCCAATTCCTTGGAATTGGAAAATTTTCAGTTCAAATTATGAAAATTTTGTAGAGGGCAATGCTGTATTTAACTCTTGTTCAGCGTTATGATATTCTTATTGCTTTTGATGGGTTACAAAGTGGTATTGGAATCATCAATTGTGAATAGAAAAGGTTAATATAACTGAATGCATTTATATAAGCTTCAATTTGCACAATGCTAATGAACTCTTATTGTTGTTTCATTTGCTACTTTTTTGGGTGACCTCAAAATTTGTTTTTTTAGTTGGACAGGGACTTCTTTAGATAACCATAAATTGTAGGTTATAGTGGATTCTAACTCCTCAAGTGTGAACATACGAGGCTTGTCTTCCAACTACCCTAGTATATGCCAGATCAAGTTCAAACAATTCCCCGCCGAACTCGGTCTTATTTGGCATAATTCAGCCAATTTCTGTGTTGGGTCCAGCCTTGTTAAATAATGGCCAGTGGCCTAGCTTATGTCACGTCAGCACCGATATTTCTCTTCAACATCATCTTCTGTGGAAAAGGAGCAAAGAAGAAAGAAAGATAGGACATTTTGTTATTTAATAATGTGGAAGTTTCATATGAGATAGTGGTTGTGTACACACACACACATAGCCTGGTTGTATGTGCCTCTTCCATTAGATAAGAACAACAGGTGACTATATATTAACTATTTCCATCCAAATGGTTTCAGTCCATCTTCCTGGTCTATTTTTACCTGCGACTTGGGTGTACTACTACTTTTTGGTATAAATTATTCATAACGTTGGATTTGTTTGTAAAACCCATGAACGCTATAAGCAGCCCTTGCTCAAACTGTAGAGTGGCTCTTCCCATATCTCCTATTCCTAAAAATTACATGTTCACAACATCGGAAACAGTTTAATGGTCACTTTTGTTATTGTATCTAATCTCATGGTATCATTTTTTAAATATCCTATTTTTTATTACTTTCTTATATTGTGTTTTGCCAATACTTAGTTCCAAGCCTTCACTTCAGTGGATGGAGAGATTACTTCACATAATTACCAATATTCAACATCTCTCTATGATGCAGGAGCGTGTAATTTATTTATGTTATGCCATTTATTTTGCTCATTTACTTATTGAGGGTATTTTTCATCTTTTTGGTTCCTTGTGGTTATAAAAGGACCCTGGTTGCTTAACTTTCATTATTATCATTTTGTTTTAGAGAGAGTTTAGAGAGAGAATTAATGGAGATTTCATATTTCGGCATTTCATTCATATTTGTGTGTAATTAAAGTGTGTAACTTCCGTTGCGTTTAACATCAAATTGGTATCAGAGCCATGTTCATTCTTGGATCATTTATGTGACGATTGGGAGTACGGGTGGTTACATCCATCGGAGTTCCGTTGATTCAGGTCCTCGTCCGCATCTAGGGTTGGAAGCCTAGATGCGACCAGTGTCCACCATTGAAGTGAAGCTGTTGCTTGAACACCAGCCCCATGCCTGGCGTGCCAGCCTCCTCCAACCACCCTTTAAACCCCATCAAACCCATGACCCGACTCCGCACCCTCTCACCCCAACCCAGTAGAAACCCTACTTGCTCTCGCGCTCCCTCACAAGCCTTCTCGACCCCCGGCTAACAACCCCCAGATGTCCGACATCTCCAGTCGACCCCTCCAGCCTCCAACCACCTACCCCCACTAAGCGACGATCCTCGACTCAGCTGGAGAACCCTCTTCTAACCCAGACCCACTCCGGCACTCCCTCAGCAACCCTCCACCGCACCATTGAACCCCCCCAAATTAACAAAATTTTGCCCATCTCCAACCGACCTGAGTAAACTCTCACCTAAGTGGCCACAAATGGCTTTTTTCGGTCTCCGACCACTCGTTGAGTCCCGAGCCCATTAACCGGATGGTCTCCTCTAGCGTTTGTGCCTCCATTTATCGTAGGCCCATCACCCACAATCAAACTCAACTTCGTTTGTTGAATAAACAGTCTTTTTCCACACCCAAAACAACCCCAATGTCGGCTGCCCCAACCTACGGCCCCACCACCGAGTACCCATCAATATGCCCTCATCCTCCCATTTGCCCTTGTATCCATTTCAACCGTTACGTCGACAGGCAAGTCGCAACGGCATAGCTTATTCTACACGTAGTGTGTTGCGAAGGGACGACTGTGTAAGATCATAATTGATGATGGCTCTAGTGTCAATTTGGTCTTTCAATAGATGGTGGAGTGTCTGGGTCTTCGTGTCCAACTCTTCCAGAATTCGTGTAAAATTGGGTGGCTAGGATCCAAGGATGAAGTGCGCCCCCCGGGACAGTGTCGCGTACCCTTCACCATTGATCCATATTCTGATGAGGTTGTATGTACGGTAGTTGATATGGACGTGTGCCACCTCCTGTTAGGCCGACCTTGGTAGTTTGATCCATAGTTGTCAAATCGCGAATCGTTTACCCCTCGAATCGTGAATCGAATCGGAATCAAATGATAAAAATGTCGTAAAACATACGTAAATGGGATTTAACACTACAGAATTGGTAATTAAGCGTAACATGACAAAAAACTAATCGTAGCACATGATAATATACCAAAATATATCACAAAAAATAACCGTAGCACATGTTCTCATTCATTTTAAGCTTAAAAATGTAAAAAACAAAAATATATCATAAAACAACCTACATATTAATTTAAAACATCCTATATATTAATTTAAAACAATAAAATAAATACTAAGGTTAATTTAAAACAGTAAAACTGTAAAACAAATACTCTCAAAAATTTTAAACAGCCTACTTACTAAGATTAACAATATTAATTTAAAACGACCTACAAAATTACAACAAAATTAATTTAAAACAGTAAACCATGTTAATTTAAAACAATAAAACATATACTAAGATTAGCTATAGAACAATATTAATTTAAAATAGTCTTCATATTAATTTAAAGCAACAAAAAAATATACCTTCAAAGATTTTATAACAAATACAAAAGTTTTATAACAAAAAAAAGCAAAAGATAGAAGACACTCAGCCAAGAGAATAGACAAGAAAAGTCAGTTGATAATAACTGAGCCAAGAGAACATGTTTTTTCTAAAACTCAGTATCTTAACGGTATCCTTTGTTGTTTGCTTCTTTTTTTATTTGTTTTATTAAAACACATGTATGATTATAAGGTAAAAAAAGAAAAAAGAAAAAAAAAAGGTTAATCGGACCCGAATCGGGAATCGAACCTGAATCGGAAGATTCGAATCGTGAATCGCTGATTCGGTCCAATTCTTTAGACAATTGCGACTCTCCACTCGATTCGAATCGTTCTATGTGTGAATCGAATCGAATCGTACGATTTTGACAACTATGGTTTGATTATGCTATCATGCACGATGGTCATGCTAACACGTATTCATTTATACATGAGTGTCGGGAAGTGGTCCTTAACCCCATGTCGCCGCCCAGACTCCCGACCCACTTATGTCCATTATCTTGAAGTCTATACTCCTTGTCGATGCCCCTCAAGCAGAGGTTATGTTATGCCCTTGTCAATCCCTTAAGTCTGAACTGACTAGTATTCTAGAGGCCCTTCTTGATATCTTAGCGTCGTTCCAAGATGTATTAACACCACCTGATTCCCTTCCACCATTGAGGGACATACATCACGCAATTGATTTTCTGGGAGTCTAGTTACCCAACCTACCCCATTACAAGATGTCACTAGCCGAGCACGTGGAGCTCCAGCGACAGATGTAAGAGTTATGCAATTGTGGCCCCGTACGAGAGAGTATGTCCCCTTGTACCATGCCTGCCTTGTTGACGCCGAATAATGATGGTAGTTGGTGGATGTGTGTCGACAATCGAGCTGCGAATAAGATGACAATTAAGTATCATTTTTCCATCCCGAGGTTAGAGAATATGGTTGACCGGCGTCACGGGGCTACCATGTTTTCCAAGCTTGATTTGAAAAGTGGGTACCATCAGATTCGTATGCGATCTGGGGATGAATGGAAGACTGCCTTCAAGACGAAGGACAGTTTGTATGAGTGGACCGTCATGCCTTTCGGATTGTACAATGCCCCATTCACATTCGTGCGCATTATGACATGGATCCGCCCTTTCTTGGGTAAGTTCATCGTGGTGTATTCTGATGACATTTAATTTACAGCTGGTCCACGTAGGAGCACAAGGACCATGTCAAGCATGTATTGGAGGTTCTTTAGCGTGAGAGTTTTTTATCTCCAGTTGAAGAAGTGTTCTTTTATGGTGCCAGAGGTTACTTTTCTGGGGTATATAGTCTCGGGGAGAAGTAGTGCGTGCTAACAGCGAGAAGGTTCAGGTGGCCTAGACCAACTATTGCCTCCCAGGTCCGCAATTTCCACGGGTTGACTAGTTTTTATCGACGATTCATTGAGGGGTTCAGTTTTGTGATTGCTCCTGTTACAGCATTGATGTGAGCGTTCCTGACTGAGTTTTCTTAGACTGATGAGGCTAAGGCGACATTCCACATCATCAAGTCTAAGATGACGCCTGCTCCTATTCAAGCCCTGTCTGACTTCACCCAGTTGTTCGAGTTGACTTGCGATGCCAGTAATCCGGGAATAGTGCAGTTCTCAGTCAGAATGGCGGCCCCATTACTTACTTTAGTCAGAGGGTTACCAATTCTGTTAACATCTATTCTGCCTATGACTTGGAGTTACATGCAGCGTGCAGGGGGTCAAGCATTGGCAGACCTATTTCATTCATCGGGAGTTCGTCTTTAAATCGGATCACGAGACCCTCCGTTTCATGAACTCTCAGAAAAAAGTTAGCGACCGATACGCCAAGTGGACTAGTTTTCTGCAACAGTTCACTTTCCACCTACAGTACAAGCTTGATCGAGAGAACCTGGTTGCAAATGCCCTGAGTAGGAGGTCCCATGCTCTAGTCACCATTCATGGGTCAATTTTTGGATTTTCAGAGATTCGAGATTTGAATCCGACAGACACCTTCTTTGGGTCGATTATGGAGGCATGTGCCCGTCAGCATGGCGTTCAGGGTGACTACTTATTGCACAATGGTTACTTATATTGTGACACATCATTGTGCATCCATGCTTCTTTTCGAGAGAAGATCATCACAAAGCGCCATGGTGGGGGGCTAACTGGTCATTCGGGTGTCGTCCGTATATTAGCTACAATGCATGAGCATTTCTATTAGCCTACCATGAGGAGGGAGTTAACACCCATGTTCAACGTTGCTATACTTGTCAGACGACAAAAGGGGCAACACACTAATGTCGGTTTCCATACACCCGTGCCCGTCCTTGATCGATTGTGGCTTGTTGTTTCTATGGACTTTGTTCTGGGATTACCTAAGATAGCGAAGTGGCATGATTTTGTGTTCACAGTAGTTGCTCGATTTTCTAAGATGACCCATTTCATTCCATGCTCGCGGACTTCTGATGCTTCACATGTAATCACACCCTACTTTTGCGAGGTTGTCTGTTTACATGGTGTACTGAGTATTACGTTCGACAAGGATGATAGTTTTACGAGACACTTTTGGCGGACCCTTTGGAAGTTGTTGCGACACACACTTAAGTTTTCCACATCTTTCCACCCACAGACCGAGGTGGTCAATCGAAGTTTGGAAGATCTTTTATGGTGCTTAGCTGGTGAGTCTCGCTCTTGCTCAGGTGGAATTTTCTTTCAACAATTCTGTCATTCGGTCTACTCTACTGGCCTTTCACCTTTTCAGATTGTTTTGGGGTCCTCTCCTTCATTGCCTGACGGAGCCCCTCCCTACTATGACAGTGAGCCCGACAACTGCTGATTTTGCTACCAAAATGCTCTATATTTATGACGATGTGCGGACACGTTTACAATGTATGTATGCTTCTTATAAGGAGCAGGCAGATTCTCGTCGTTGGTCCCTTGTTTTTCAGCCTGGAGATCTTGTATATCTTCGGCGAAAGCAGCGGCAGGTGGGCAAAGCCATCAAGTTATAGATGCCCCGATTTGGTCCCTTCCCTATTCTCTGTCATTGTGGCGGTAATGTGTATGAGCTCGCCCTACCCGAGGGTTTTAGGACACATCCTACATTTAATGTGGTTAATTTGACTCCATATCGGGGATCACATGTTCCCCCAATACCCCTATCCGTACATTTGACACAGCCAATTTGCTCGCATGTTGATCATGTCGAGGGCATTTTTGGACTCGGAGACGACTTTGACGCTCACGAGCACCCTTGTTCATTATCTGATCCGTTGGTTGGGACGCCTTGAGAGTGACGACTCTTGGATTACTAAGACTACGTTGCAGCGGTTTGACCGCAACTTCTATGACCATCTCCAGGATATTACGGCGATGCTTCGTAGGGGGAGAGAGTGACGCAGGAGCGTGTCATTTATTTATGTTATTTCGTTTATTTTGCTCATTTACTTATTTAGAGTATTTTTGTCTTTTTGGGCCCTTGTGCTTATAAAAGGAACCCTAATTGCTTAGTTTTCATTATTATCATTTTGTTTTAGAGAGAGAGTTAATGGAGATTTCATATTTCAGCATTTCATTCATGTGTGTGTAAATTCCGTTGCGTTTCACGTCTCTCTCTCTCTCTCTCTCTTTTTCACAGACACACACACACACCCCTTAATTTCAAAATAAAGATTTTGCCAAATTACTTCTAGCATTCAACATCTTGTTCTCCCTCTCACCCTCACACGTGTCCACCCACCTTAGTTGCTCCCTCTTATTGAAAAGATATTCTTCGTTAGGTAGTAGGAGTTACCAGCAAGTATCATTCCCATCTCTAGCCTCTTCCTTTCAACCTCCAACCTCAAATCCACTTTGCCTCTTTTTGAATTGATGTATATATGTAATTCAACTAAAAACCTACATTTTTCACAAAGTATTAGAGCCTTAGTTGTATGACCTTAAACGCTCTAACCTCATGAAGTCTATCAATGATGTGATGAATATTAGTACTCGTTCAACATTATGAAATGTTGGAATGTCATGTCCTTAATAGTGAGGATCTTTGTGATTCCTTTTTATCTTTTTTGATAAGTGAAGTCTATAAAACTGAGAAAAATCGAGCAAGGGGACGAAAACCATGTATACATGATGTATATAATAAAAATGATATGAAAAGACAGCACAAAAGCCACCATCAAAACAGGCGTACAAAAAAAGAAAACATACACCCTCAATGTGAGACAACCCAAAACATCACCAAACGAAGAAAGAAGCTAGGGTGCTTCTAGCTGGACCAAAAAAGAACTTTATACAAGTAATTTCATCGTCCACACTAGAAAGAGGAAAGTCAATTTACTCAAAACGTCTCTTATTATGCTCCCTCCAAATAGACCACATAATGCCCAAGGGGCAGCCTTCTAACACTTCAACTCCTTCTGCACCCCTCAACCCTATTAACCTGTCAACACCTTCGAAACTGGCATCAGCTTAACCAAATGCTTACCAAAAAGTTCGAGCTGAACAAACCATACATCCCTGTCCACCTCATAGTTCAACAGTATTTGCTCGATTGACTCTTCTTTTTTGCACGAGTAACATCGACTAGCCATTATCTTTCCTCTTTTCTTCAAATTATCCTGCGTCAGAATGACACCCCGAACTGCCGAAAAGGCAAAACATGCCCCTTTTCAAAAGGCTCCATGGCAAGGTTGTCAAAACATGTATCAGAGTGATTTCCAAAATTATTGTATCGTTTGTCATAAGATACGCATGTTATATGAGTTTAAACCTTTTGATAAAAAAAATTGTTGAGACTTACAAGTCTAAAGATGAAACAAAAATGACAATTGAATAGAAATATCATGGAAGATTAATTAGTTTGTGACGTCTTAAACATAACAATCAAAATATCCTCAATTTGCCATGAAAGTTCCCAAAAGATAGAACCTATCATCATTTTGATCATCCACGCATTATTCATCTTTTATGCTTTTTCCAACTCTCAAATATTACCGGCATAAACTTCATTACACACCCTCCATCTACTATCTTCCACAATCCTTGTATAACTTCTTATCTTCATATCTCTTTTTAACAATTTCGTGCTTTCAATTAGTGTTTTTATTAACCAAAATACATGCAAACGCTATATATTGAATCATTATACACCATGTGGTATATAGAATGAGTTAGTTAATACTTAAAATTAATGATTCACGCTAATACCTCTCTTTCCTTCCCTTTTGTTACATTCTTTTTTTGCTTCAACTTGGAGACATAAAACTTTATATGCATCCATCCAAGTGAGCTCCAAAGGTAAAATGGTGTCTTTTTAGGTGATCTATTTATTTTTGTAATCGATTTTCATTTCTGATAAAGATTCGGGATTCTAGGTCTTGCTGAGATTAGGTGCAATTAAATTATCACCAAGGATGGGTGTCCTAAATGTTCCGTTTCTCTAGATCTCTCTTACTGTAATGGTTATAATAGACATTTTCGATATATAAGTCGAAAAGATAACCTCAATCAATTCTCTCAAATGATTTTTTTACTCTCTTCACCCTTTTGCACAAATTTCCTTGTATCATATGTATTGTGTGTCGTAAGAAACAACGTAAAAAGATAAAGTCGACATATACCTAGCGCTTTAGGCTTGTATCTTGTCCCATCATGTGTATCCACTACACCAAATCTGTCGGATTGTCACGGTCATTGACCTTGACAAGTTGGATTTGTCAAGGTCAATGACCGTGACAATTCTGGGGGTGACAACGTTTGTCTGTGACAAGTTCATTAGACTTGTCACGGTCCTTGACAAGTTTTGTCACGGTTAAGGACCGTGACAAACCCGTGACATTTAATAAAAAAATATCACGGCCAATGACCATGACACGTCCGTGACAAGTTTCCTTTGTCACGGACTTGTCACGGTCAATGACCGTGACAATTCTAGGCAGAATTGAAAAAAAATCTGTTGGGCAGTATGGCCACTGCCACTGCCACTATCCAGCAGTATATTTGTACCTGTTATAGCCACGTTGTACCTGTTCATACATCATATATCCAAATAAAATAGAGGTAATGCAAATATACATTTTAAACAATATGCACTACGTTATAATCCAAATATAATTCAAATGTAACAACTTAAAACAATTCAATTCAAATAATGTCATTACATGTCTGGGGTAGGGGTAGCTCTGAGGAGGTGAGTAGACCACACGATATACGAATTGACACACCCAGCAATATACATCGTGCCGCATTATTCGCGCAACCACAATGGGGAGTTCTCATTCCCGGGCATTACATGCGTGACGAGCACCTTGGACTCGATGTCTTGAAGCAAACGTCCATGAACTGGCATACCCTGGACGGTATTCGGGTCCCTCAACCCCCGCCCTATCAGCTGGCCATCAAATATGTCCGGTATAAACACGCTCGGCCAATCAAGTGTCGACATCGGTCGGTCGAAGGGAGCCAAATAGGGGACTGGATAATCAAAGTCCACACGTGTCGGCGATGAAGCAGCGAGGTCCACATCCTCGTCCTCCTGCACCTCATCCTCCACCACCTTCTTCTTCCCTTTCCCCTTACGGTTTTCGCCCAACGAATGCTTCATGAATGAGAACATATCTTGGACCGTCACCTCCAAACGGGACAACTTCGTGTCATGCGAGTTCACCGTTCGAGCCAACCCGGTGTCGCTCGTCTCCAATCCGATGATTCTAGATTTGGTCACCCGCGAGCTCACCCCCCTTGTCCTCCCCTTGCGATCAGCGCCAAGCACTTGGCTGAGTGCGTCTGTGGACAAAGATGCCTTGTCGGCATCAGACTGCGACTCATGCACTTCCTTAAGCTTTGCCTGAAACGACAAAAAGCACATGATTAGTTAAATAAGTAAATAAAAAAATTATAACGTAATTAACAAAAAGTAAACTGTCGGATTACTTACAATCGTGGCCGCGACGCTCGGGGACACCTCCTTATCCTTCCCCTTCTTCGTCCGAATAGCCACATAAGTATCGAACCTATGTGGCCTACCCCTAGGGCCACTCCCTGTCCCCTGAAATAAAATAATGCAAAATTAGTATCGGCCCCGCAAAGTAAAATAATGCAGAATAATATATTTCTGTAGTTATAGAAAAATTAAATCTTACCATCATCCTATGCTCCACCTCGGCGTAAGACGTCCGAGCGGAGTAGTGCACGTTCCTCTTTTTTGCCCGATTTTCCCTCCCCGATTGGTGAGATGTCAATTGTCGCTCCCCGATCTCATTGTCAATGAACTTTTGCCATTGTGCCAATGAGATCGGCTCCTTCGGCGGGACGGATTCACGCATTCGGATAACGGGCTCTTGGGTCTTCCCAAAGTACCGGGTTCACATATTTTTCTTTCACGTCTTGTGTTGCTCCCTCAACTGCTCCAAGACGGAATCGCGTAGCTTTGGATCCAGGCTGAATTGTTCATGTCCAACAAATACAATGTTAGTTGCGAATAAATATAAATATAAAATGAAATTGAAATCGAAATCGAAATTGAAATTGAAATATTCATATAAATATAAATATAAATATAAATATAAATACATTACCTGTAGTGCCACCCAAATAGCTAACTTGAGCTCATTTGGCACCTCCCTCCAACTAGTGTACCCCGGGTCGATGGTCGTCTTTACCAGCTCGAGGGATCTCGCTAATAGCCCCGTCTTGTTCTCGATGGCCATCCCCAATTTTTCATATTTGGGGAGCCTAGGGGCCTCGTCGCCCTCGTCGCCTCCGCTACCACTGAGCCCAAACGACATCATCATAATCCGCATCATTATCCTCGCCTTAATACCTGAAGGAGACTTTTCTGTAAAAAAATTTTATTAGTACAAATCGAAATGAATTAGAAGAAGATATGCAAATATATACAATTACTACAAATCCAAATGAATTGTTACTGTTTAACACCTCAATTCTGAATTCCAAAACAACAACATCTAACTCATAATATGTACAATTACTAAAAATTCGAAACATCCCCACCCCCACCTCTACTGCCCACACACACGCACACTACACAAGAGTGAAAATGATAAAGTGCAAATCAATTAAAAGCATTAAAAATGGATTGATAAAGTACAAATTGGAATATTTATTACAAGTTGAAAAATTATTTCAAATTCGGGTTATCATAAAAAATGGATTGATATTCGGTAGGAGAAGCCAAGTCATACACAGACGCTTTGGCCCGTGTAGGACAATTGACCACGGCTCGTTGTTGATATACTCCGAGTAAAACACTTGGTTAACCTTTTGAAATGCACAAACAAACGGCTCATCGCTCACGTGGTCGTTGCTCTTCAACTTGGACAAGTCAACCGTGATCAAATTGGTGACATGATCAACTTTACAAGCATTTTTATCCTCAACTCTTACACAGTCACAGTAAAATACAACCTCTTTGAAGTTTATATAATCCAATTCAAATATATTTCGAATTACACCATAGTAAGTCATTTCAGCTTCAACGAGGTTTTTATCTTTTGCGCTCGCTCGAAAGAAAGTAAGAGTCTTGTATGAAATGCCCGAGTTCTGTACATTTGTACTTTCCTCGTACACTTTTGCGCTGAATACGTAACCGTTCAATCGATACTTTTTGTACTCTTATGCCACAAACAAGAGTCCAGTGGCTAGACGAGCAAGCCTTGATGTCGCATCACCCGTCTTTAAGAGCTGAGAATATAGATAAATTAATTAGATTAGTTGTAAAGTTGTAATGTAACGTTATATAACGGCCATTTTCATTATAATTACCTCTTGTGACAACCACAGCGTAAATTCGCTGTCTGGTTATATCATTGTTTTTCGTCTTATATTGTTCTCACAGGCTTCATATTTTCTGCATATTACAAAATTAATCATGTATAAAATAATCTAAAATATTCTAAAATAATGTAAAACTTAAAATAATTTAAACTTACTTTTTCCGTTCTTCGACATCTTCATGTGTGTCAAATAGATAACGAGCTACTTGTTAATGTTGCAAACTCGTTAATTTCACTCGTGTTCCCATCACATGACCACCATCATCGACGAACTAATCAGTGTCATCAACGCTGTTCGAGTCAGGCATATATTCCCGAGTATATATTGATGACTTCACGGTGATGTATTCCTCTGCAATTGATTCTGCAATGTATCGCGTATTCTTGACGTAATCTTTGAAAACTTTCATCAATCTTTCAAACGGATACATCCACCGATATCTAACTGGACCACAAAGAAGTGTCTCGTCGCATAGGTGTACCAACAAGTGAACACTTATGTCAGAATGCTGGGGGAAAGTACTTCTCCAACACACAAATCGCTTCGGTCACCGCCAATTTTGCGGCCACCATGTGTTCTCGATTGGCTACCTTCTCACACAAGAGTGAGAAGTAATACTAATTTGCATAATAGCCTTTCACAAATCCTTGTGCTTGGAGAAACAGTGCTTAAACAATAGAGGATCCAATTGCATCATCACATGCCAATCGTGGGACTTGCACTTGTGTAAATCATGAGTAGCATAATTCACAATCCTTTGCAAGTCGGACAAAAAATTAGATGGGCCCTTCAAGTTATATATTGTGTCTAAAAGCGCCTTCCTTTCCCTACTCGTCAAAGTAAACGCACCAGGGGAATTATTGTCCTTCCCCTACTATCTTCTTTCAACCATAGTTGTGGCTTAAGTTTCAAAGATTTAAGGTCTTTTCGTGCATTTTCTCCATCCTTCGAATGACTCCCCCCAAGGCAAGTGTCCACAATATGTTCAACGAGGTTCTTCTCTGCATGCATCACATCCAATACATGGCGCACCGGGTTATTCTTCCAATAAAGCAAGTCAATTAAAATTGACCTCCTAGACCATGCCTTTCTTGCCTCAGTTTCATTCCCAGTTGGGGCCTTCTTATACCTGACATTCTTAAATTTGGGGTTCTTACCTGGCATATTAGGGCCACATTCAGAAGATTTACTTTTAATTTCTGAACCTGAAAGTTGTCTCGGCGGTAGCATATGTTCAACCCCGCCCAATAAAAAATTGGAACGTTTCTCAAATCTGAAACTATGAGCCGAGGGTAAAAGCCTTCTATGACAATGGTATACATTTTTTGAGCTAACGGATAGACGAAGAGATTCAGTCTCCTTTCCACAAATAGGGCACCCCAAATAACCATGTACTACACAACTGGATAATGTTCCATAAGCTGGAAAATCATGAATTGCCCACATCAACATAGCTTTCAGCGTAAACTCATCTTTTCTAAAAGAGTCAAATGATTGCACACTCTCTTCCCACAACTCATTTAATTCTTCTACCAAAGGAGCCAGGTAGACGTCGATGTCATCACTTGGTGCCTTTGTCCCAGGTATCAACAAAGACATCATCGAAAATTCAGATCTCCTTCACTGTGAAGGAGGGAGGTTGAGTGGGGCTAGGATCACTGGACATACACTCTGATTGGTGCTTAGATTTCCAAATGGATTGAAACCATCTTTTGATATAGCCAAACGAATGTTGGGTTGTTTTCGAGCAAAATCGGGATATTCATAATTCATCCTCCTCCAAGCTGTAGAATCAATAGGATGACACATGAGATTACCCCTACTTCTGCCCTAGCATGCTAAGTCATTGCCTCCGCTATCCATGGTACTGTAAAACATCGCTTTAATCTAGGCCCAACGGGAAATATTTCAACACTTTTTGAGGCACTTTTGAGCTTGTGCCTTCCTTACCAGTAGATTGGACATATCTAGGTTCATCGCGTACTGGACAACGATCGAGATTTTCATACTCCTTTCGGTATAGCATGCAGTCATACACACAAGCATGAATCGATTTATACTTCATTCCCAAACCTTTCGAACTGTTCTTCATAACAGCATAACTATTTGGAAGTGTATTCTCTTTGGGTAGTAAGCCCTTCACCCAATTCAGAATTCCTGTTACGCTATTGCCAGGCAAATCGTACTGTGTTTTCAAACTGTGCAAACGAACCATGGCATGAAAAGTTGTTTGATCTTTCTCACAGCCAGAGTATAACGGTTGGGTCGCCTTAAATTTTAAACTTTGATAGTCATCGTCAAGGTTTATCGTGATATCTTCACGAGCACTTGAACCTTGTATATCATTACTAACCTCATTCTCCTCCGCTTCATAAACTCCGTACGCATCATCAACTAAATCCTCTAACATATTATGATCTACGTCGTCCCCTTCTACATCTGTCCTACTTGTTGAAGGTTATTGTGAAGGTTGTTCGGGGACAAAAGGAACTTTCAATTCACCGTGAAAACTCCAAAATCAATAAATATCTTGCATAGTCCATCTTAACAAATGTAGTTCAACTGTTTTCCACTCAAACACCTTACCATTCTTACACCTAGCACTCGGACACAGAAACTCTTCATCATTATGATATCTCTTTGGGTATTTCACAAATTCATTAGTACCTCTGCGAAACACATCCCCCATTCTATTTGTCTCACCCATCCACTCTTTGTATTTCGAATATCCCATCACAGCTACCACAACTAATCACCTATTAAAGGTAAGAAGCGTATATTCATGGATTAGTATAAACAAAACTTAGATTTATAGTATGTTTCATTTAATTATGTCTTATTTATATTCGATTTTTAAATTTCAATTTCAAATTCAATTTATAATAGAAATTCCTATTTCCTCCATCTCCTCTAAAGGTGAGTGGTCCTATCCCGTTCAAGACCGCATATTTCTATAATATACTTAATAGCTCGTGCACATTGTTACGATTTGAGAAAAATTCGGCAGCATAACCCCGTAGTTCTCCAAGTACACAACGTAGATTGGCAAGTGTGAGTATTATTTCAATTGATCAATTGAAATAACAGTCACACTCGTCAATCTAGTATGTGCCCAGAGAACATAAGGATACGACTGCAAAACTTCCTCCAAAAGTAATAACTTAAAGCCACTAAAAATATTATTATACAGAAATTATGCAGTCCCAAACTGTTCAAACGGGACAATCCGAGAGATTTCATTACAGGTGTAATGACTCTCGAACTGGTCTAAGGGGGGCTATTGAATGCGTACGCATAAGAACTAGACCGCTAGTATCTATGCGCACTATATGTAATTTGAAGTATGTTTCATTTAATTATCATACTATATATATATTGTTCGTTATACAAAGTAATTTTCAAAAAAAGTTGAAAAATCCCATCCCCATATGG
The DNA here is from genome assembly GCA_949130495.1 of Sambucus nigra. Lineage (NCBI taxonomy): Eukaryota > Viridiplantae > Streptophyta > Magnoliopsida > Dipsacales > Adoxaceae > Sambucus > Sambucus nigra. The sequence goes on along the minus strand of OX422209.1, from coordinate 411,739,280 downwards.
ACAATAATCCAGTGGTCATGCCACTTTTAAAATTAACCAACCCAACATCGATTCACTATAATCCAACCGCAATGGCAACAACAAATGTGTATCCCGTACTCCTAATTCATCTACTCAATTAATTCTTTTCATCAATTAAACTAGTATACAATTATTAATTTACTAATTTACAATGAGGGGCAATCCTACTTGCATATGAAAGGGGGACTAATTATTAATTTACAAAAAAAATTAACAACCAATCTATATTAAATTAATCAATTCTTTTACAAGGGGCACTACAATATGAGGGGAAATATCTAATAAACCAATAAAAATTTAATTAAAAAAAATACACACGCACATATAAACACACCCAGCACCACCTCCCTGCCCACCCCCAGCCCTGCCCCCCCCACTGCCGCTGCCCACCACCACACACACACGCACACACACACATGTACACACGCACATATACACACACACGCACATACACCCCCTCCCCCCCCCCCCCCCCCCCCCACACACACACGCATATAAACACTACACACACGCACATGCTCATTTACACACACATATATACACACACGCACACACTCATTTACACACATATATATACACGCACATATACATAAGAGTGATGCTATGGGTACCAAACAAATCCCCCAAATAGAATTAATGAGTTGTGCCTTGGCGGGACCCATACCACAAGGTATAACACTTAATGCTATTTGGGGGAGTTATTTGGGACACAAAGCATTTCCCTATACATAAATGGAGGAGAAATAGAGAGAAAACGTACCAAGGTCATAGAGAGAGAGAGTGTGCAGTCGCTAGAGAGAGAAATGGAGGGAATTAGAATCGGTGGGAAAAAAGAAGAGGGAGTTTTTTTTTACTGACGGACATGTCACGGTCCTTGACCGTGACAACTTTATAGGATTGTCACGGTCATTGACCGTGACAAGCCCTTGTCACGGCCTTGTCACGGTCAATGACCGTGACAAAAAACGCGTGTTTTTTTTGTCATGGTCAATGACCATGACAAGGCTGGCTGGTTGAAAGGTGCCAATTTAACCATTTTGGTGTAGTGATTCAGCCATGCTCCATGGTACACCAAATACCTCTTCAAAGAAACCCTTGCTCCAAAATGCCCTAAGGGAATAATAAGATTTCACGGTTAATATGCACTTTAATGACCTGGCCACCTACCTGGATCTCTACCCCGTGCTAGGAATTCCAACATCATCTGGAGTCTCCAACAACGCAACAACCTCTAACTCTCAATCCTGAAAGTTAACTCTGACATGAGGATTCCAAGCATAGCTTTCCCAGCTCCTAACCTAACTATCCGCCACACTGCACTCTCCATCTAAGCAAATGCAAAGCAGAGCTGGAGTGCGGACCCTCCTCCCATTTCCCACCGTAAAGAATTTGTGACTACTAAAGTCCTCCCATCCCTCTCCTATGAATTCCCACAAACCCATCCCGTATGGAAATTTTAATACGAGGCTTTCCAGTTTAAATTCGAGAACCCAAATCTGGCTGAAATAGCACTATGCATAACCCCTCCTACACTGCAAATATCCACAGCACTTATCCAATAAAACATGATTAAAGATACTCAAATCTCTTCTGCCCAAACCACCTTGACTCAACGACCTAGAGCAATCCTTCCATCCCGCGAAATGGCACTTTGACTCCTCACTGTTGTCTTTCTGCAAGTAGTCTGTCATACCCTTATCTAAAAGAAAAGGTGGCTTCATCCCCTGATGATAGGGGCATCTAAATGGCTTCCAAAAGGTGACAACTAGGGGTGGTAATTTGGGTTAGTGGGTCATGTTTGCACACGACCCGACCCAGCCTAACAGTATTTTGGCAAACACTACACGGCAAGCTGGCATGTTTTTTTCCCCTTAGCCTGAACACGACACAATACGATAAACAAGGCAATTAATTTGAGTTCAATTGGACACATTTAAACTCAACCCGATCTCCCGACAAGCCACTTAGATTCAATCACATTTCCACCAATATGGCAATATATTTTTTTAAAAAGTGATTTCAGTTCATGTTCATTATAAGTTCTATGAATATTGCAATCAACTGTGAGAAGAAGTATTAGGATTATGAGAAAAGAAATTTAAAGCAATGCAAAAAATCCCAGCAAAAACAAGAACAAATTATCTCAAACGATAAAAAAATTCTCAACTGAACAAGAAAGATAAATTTGCTCAAACAAATTTAAACTTGCCTCGAAATGGTGAGATGGTGAGGAAGAGCCAAAGATGGTGAGGGTGAGAGACGACAATACGTCGCCATCCATTGCGTGGGAGAGATTGAGTGAGAGATCAATGAGAGAATCGTGAGAGATGGTGTGAGAATTGAAGATATGGTATGAGCGGCGGGATGATGGAACGACTGAGTGGAGTGAGAAGATGAGATTAGGTTGAGGTTTGTACCTTTCTGTTTTACATGGATAAGCTCGTGCATTAACTTTTTTTTAAGGACGCATATTGCTAGTATGGTAGCAGCGGTTTAAGTATAGTTGGGTTTGCAATTGGGTCTTAATGGGTCTTTTAGTAGGTCATAATTATGGCTTAATGGGTCTAAAATCGTGTCTTTACAGGTCATTGTTGGGTCAGTTTCATGGCAGAAATTGGATACGAGCACGACATGCCCTGATAGCGAGTCCTAAAATTGGGACACGATCATGACACAAACACAAATAGCCACATCAATATCGTTTTGTTTCGTATTGTGTTATCGTTTTGTTCCCAAAATGGCCATCCCTAGTCACAACCCCCTCAAATAATTAGGAATCTAGAGGGGTGTGAAAACTAGGAGACAATTGAATAACTAAGTGAACTAAGGTACTGTTAACTCTCTCTCCGTCTGATATATACCCCCCTCTCCCCGAGTTTCTTGTTAGAAACCTTTGTTGTTATAATAGTAACTCTCTAAACTTATGGGGAAGCTTGTGATTTTCTTTTACCATGTGTATTAGGTTCTTCACTCTTTTTTTTAATTATTATTTATCTGGTCTATTAAGCTCCTGAAATTCCAATATTTGTGGTCTTACTTTTCTGTTATGAAATGTCACGACACTAAGCCTTTTCTTTTTCCATGATCCTGAATTTGATTTTTTTTAGGTTGGCAATACCAGCCGTCCCCACCAACTATACAATGCATTGTAGAACAATCCTTGATTCAGGTTACAAAACTAGAGCGCAATGATCTCCAATTAGTTGGTGCAAGTAGGACGGACACTGGAGTTCATGCCTGGGGTCAGGTCTGCGTTCCTCCCACTTGTTAGTTATTGATTATGTAACACGAATTACTTTTCTATGTGTGTGTGTGTGTGTCTATATATATATATATCGTTATGAATTGAAGCAACTATCAATGTAAATAAACTTAAAAGTAATTTCAGCTTTCAGGTGGCACACTTTGTTACACCTTTCAACTATGACAGCTTGGAAAACGTTCATGCAGCATTAAATGGTCTTCTTCCTACTGATATCAGAATTAGAGAAATTAGCCCAGCGGTGCCTGAATTTCATGCCCGTTTTTCAGTGAGAAGCAAGATTTATCAGTACAAGATATATAATGACATCATCATGGACCCGTTTCAGCGTCGATATGTGTACCATAGTACATATAAGCTCAACACTTCTGCCATGAGGGAAGCTGCAAAGTATTACGTAGGGAGACATGACTTCTCTGCTTTCGTCAATGTATCACGCAATGATCGGTCACCAGATCCAGTAAAGCATATATTACGCTTTGATGTAATTGAAACGGTAATTGTTTATCCCTAAGACAATGTTATTTTGAAGGCATTGCCCTGAAGTAAGGATAACATCATTCTCCCTATTTTGCTCCTTTTATCTGTTTATCAAGTTCACACAAGTTAATGTTTTGAATTTAATTTTGATCCTAATTGTGTGAATTATATCATTCATGATTCTTAACTTAGTCGATACTAATCGTGTGTTGAATCTAAAATGAACATGAATCGTTGTGAATCTTATCATTCGCGATACCATTTATAAGATTTGATTCAGTTCCATTCGTTTGATGATCCTTGAATGAGGTGCAGAATCTTTGACTCCTTATTTATCATTATATTTTATGTTTTTTTTCTTGACGGAGTAAGTATTTGCGTTGCGAATTGGGATCACTTTGGGGATTCATATTATCTTTTATCTTAATCGCAAAGTTTTACAACTAGATGATGCAATGATATCCTATCATTGATTTCACGTGATAATTTGTTATGTTATTTAAAATATTGTGTTCTTTGCATATTTATACATTATTTATTTCATTTGTAATTTCTACCAAATTTACGATTCAAATTTAAGTTACTATTCCTGTTTCATAGTTTTCGATTCGCTATACACTTCACGATTTGACAATTACAGCTGATTATATTGTTATTCAGGGACCTCTTTTACAACTTGAAGTTGAAGGCTCTGGTTTCCTTTATAGACAAGTTCGCAACATGGTAATGATTTTCTTTCTCTCATCCTCTCGCACACCTAGGTTCAGATTCAACAATTTTGTTCAACATCATCATCCCATGTTTAGAATCGGCTCTTGTCATGTTGATGATTATTTTAATGATCAGTGTTATAACATCCGGGAACTTCATTGCCAAAAGTAAATTAAGCCTGTGGAAGATGGCATGTTATATTTTCTTACAATTTTTCCTTTACAGGTTGCTTTGTTGCTTCAGATCGGTAGGGAAGCAACTTCACCCGATATTATTCCCAAGATTCTGGCAACTCGTGATCGGAAGGAGCTTGCGAAGTTCGCTTATTCAGCACCACCTCATGGTCTATGTCTTGTGGCGGTTAAGTATAACGAAGAACATCTACGGCTACCAGTTGGTTCCCCTGAAACTAGTTTTGGTAGGTATCATAGCATAAGAAGATGTAAGTTGTCCTATTTTTGACAAATTTATTTGGAGTAAAACAAGAATTTGAAAGAAATGCAAGTCGAGTAATGTACACAAAATTGGAAGAATGGTGTTGGTGGTGGTTGTATTGGGAGTGGGATTTGTCTGTCAGCTGCATGTATTTATATTGGTTTGTCGTTTGGTTTTTGACACATGGTTTTAGGAGAATAAATCTTGTGTTTGGTGTTTAGCCAGGTGTTTGTTTGTTTGGGTTTTGTATTTCCTTTGTACTGATATTTTGGTTTGGTTTTGGTTGGGTAGTTTTGTTAGGTTTGGGCCTGCGTGCCTTTATTTTGTTTGGGCATGTGTGCCTTGGGTGTTGCGTTTGGTCTGAACTGTTGTATTCTTTTGGGCTTTGCTCTTTTGGTTTAATATATTACATTTTACCAAAAAAAAATTGATTAAACAAGAATTTAAAATAGTCAAATTTTAAAAGCTTCTTGGATGGACAACAAGATCTTCAAACCGAAGAATTGTTAAAATAATCTTACCCCTTCCTCCTTTTTTCAAACTTCCCGTCACAACAAAAATACTTCAAATACATTTGTTCTGGAGAAACATTGATGTAAACTACTAGGTAAAAAATATCCATGGGTAATTTCTGAAGCAGCCTATCCTACATTATTCTGATTAATATTTTCTCTCTCACAATTAGTCAGTTATTTGAAGGTCAAATTTGATGTAGGAAAGTTTCAAATTTACCCTCCAGGTTCACAAAGTTCTATTGTTGATATTCAATTGAGTTCCCACTTCAATGAAATCAAAACGTACTGTTAGATATCATATTGAAACTTGCTTTTTAAAGCATTTAGAACAAAAAGAATTTTGAAATTGCAACTCTATTTTGTTTTTTTTGGAGAATCTCGTCAATCGATTTATCATCAATATTAAAGTTTAAATGAAATTAAAATGGGCTTTTCTAATGCTATATTTGGGAGTTTAGGATTGAAGAGAAAAGAAGGAAAAGTTTTAATGAGGATACGGAATAGTGATTTTGTTTCCTTAGTAAGTTTATGCGAGAAGAGAAAGTCACGTCCTTTCCTCAAAGTACGTTTGCGCAAGTTCTATTTTGGAGAGAAAAAAAAGAAGGGAACGTGTTTCTTTTCTTTCGTTTGAAAGTATCAATAGGAGAGAAATGAAACACTCTCTCGTTTGGGAGTTTAAAAGGAGAAAAAAGAAATGAATTTTTTCAAAAATTCGCTTCCTCTCTCCAAAATTTTCTTTCCAAATCAAAAAGAAATGGAGGGAAGGAAAAGTTTTTTAATGAATCTAACTTTCTTCATCTCAAAACTTATTTTCCTCCCAACTCCCAAACAACAAGAAAGTTATTTTCTCTTCTCTCCCAAATTCCTAAACAAATGAAGGTGTGTTAATTTATCTTTTTTTCTCTTTTCTTTTATTAATTTTCTCTTCTTTTCTTTTCATCTCTTCTAATAAAACTTCCTTTTATTTTTTCTCCAAAACGCCCAAACATAGCCTTTGTATGCAAGTTGAGAAGAAAAGAAAGTAGAACAAACCACTATAAACACGCCTTATTCATATTGGTTTGGCAGGAAGGAAAACCTATGTCTAGAAACTCGTGTGTGATCTCACAATAGTTGAGAACTATGAGAGCATAGGGGCCAAAGTCCTAACCGTTTGGAGACTATTATCTTTATTTGTACAGTATATTACACACATGACCCTTGAACTTTATGTTTGTAACGATTAGGCCTTAAACATTAATGATTATAATAATTTAGCCCTTTGACTTTGGCAGGAAAAAAACCCAAAATATTCATTAACCCTCATTTTTTTAGCCATACTGTAAAGGGGGAGTTTTGGCTTTTTATATATGGATTTGCGGCTCTTTTTACAACAAAAGAAAACAAATAGGAGAACTTTTTGGAGGAAGGTTAGCCCTTTTTAGGAGCAAATAAATAAGAATGCTACTAACGGCACCTCATATTTTACTTCAAAATACCACGGTTCAAATTTTAATTAAAATTTGTACAATTATTTATATACACGTTGTGATATTTTGGAGTAAAATGAGGGGTGCCTTTATCACCTAGATATAATGATGATACATTTAAAATACGCTGTAGAAAAAGTTAATATCTGTATATACGTTATAAATTTAGTTTAATAATAAATTTTGTCCAACTATTCATTAAATTTTCTAAACAATTTTGTGAGCCAAGAATTATTATTTAATAAAGTTTTGCGTCTTTTTATCATTATTGTTCTATTAAAGGGTCCACTTGAACATTTTGATTATCATAATCCAAATTAATAAAAATAATGAAAATAGAAGAAACTGGGTGGGGGTGGACAATACAATGATTGTCCTCTTCTTTATCCTTCACTCTGGGTGACAATTTGTGTTTTTGGGTTATAAATTTAACATGACACGATAAATACTATTTTGCTATGAACACGACATAAAATCGTGTTTTTTTAACATAACATGAACATGAGGGGTTTAAACTACTACTAACAGTTACAATAATTTTGCACTCAATAAAACATGAGTAAAAACAAGAATAGAATGACAACATGATATCACAAATCATAATTTTACCACCGACATGACAAGACACAACTTCGTGTCATAAAATCTCGATATGAATGCGATTTATTGTGTCAATTTTGAGTAAATTTCATGTTGTGTCATATTGTGTTGCAACAAAAATATAATTACGATTTAACTTTGTTGAAAAATGAGCCACAAATCTATAGAAAGATATTTAGGTGTCTCTATTTATATTTTGGCACTAAAATGGGGTTTAAGATGGACATTTGGGCATTTTTCATCTAAGTTAACGAAAAATGTAGCATAATGGTAAACTTACACTAGTTTATGGGCTAAATTGTTATAATAAAATAGTTAGGGCTAAATCGTCTCAAAGGCTAGAGTTCATTTAGGGGCATTAGTTGTAATTTTACTCTGATTTACAATTGTAAATAAACGTCATGTATCAAATAAATGAGTTTAGGGTGTACCTTTTGCATAATAACCCATGAATCGAATATATATTTGTTGATGCAAGCTAAATGTTGCTCCATGAACAACATGAATGCGTCTAGAACGAGATTGTCTTCTAGTATATTTCCAACGTCGTGAGTAGTCGTAAAATGGCTACAAGAGTTCCTCATTTGATTATCACATCAACAAAACCAAGGGCTATGGACAAAACCCTAAAGAGAACTTATACACACACACACACAGAGAGGGGGATAAAGAGTTGATTCTTATATTGAATTAATGTGTGTGGTCATTATTGAATTATTTTCATACTTCCCTTTTATATAAACAATGAATAAACTCACTGCAATTGGGTTTAGGAGATCGTTATCCAAATCTAATAGTATTTGGTGTAAGGATAGAATATTAAGTCTACTATAATAAGGAAATTTAATCGTATCCAAACTCTTAAACAATCTTGTTGGGTTAAGATCCACTACCCATGCGGGTGGATCAAGAGCATATGTTCTTAGTAATTCAACCCAAATATTAACATCTCCCACCCACCCAAATAGGAAAAGTCCAAAAACTCTCCGAGTCTTTAGTTCTCTTACATCCTCATACATGTAATGGGACGTGCATCCTCGTGAGAAAAATGCAGTCTTAGGAGTGCACTTAATAAGTTACCACCAACATAATAAAAGTACATCACTCAGTAGCATCTTGCATATGACCCATACAAATTAACTACACCATATTTAGCACTCTTAATCCCTCACAAAAAATAGTGAAACACCCCCAAATAAGTAATGTACACATGACACATTGAAAACAATTACAATACGGCCGTGGGCCTACTATTAGTCACATGACATGGTGTAATATCATATAAGCATCCAAGTCCTCAATAACATCTTGCATATGACCCATATACATTGGCTACACCAAATTTAGCAATCTTAATCCCTCACAAAAAATAGTGAAACACCCCCAAATATGTAATGTACACATGATATGTTGAAAACAATTACAATACAATCATGGGCCTACTATTTGTTACATAATATGGTGTACTGTTCTAAAAAAAATCGCTTAGGCTTGAGGGTCGGGAAAAACGCCACGCTTTAAGCTTTTCAAGCCTTATTCTTGGTAAAACCCTTAAGGCGCATTTTTTTCTAAAAACAACAATGCTTTAGTGAAACGATATCATCTTTTAAGGATTTTTTTTTACAAATCGAACCATTATATCATTCAAAATAATCAAATAGTATTTTAATTCGCAAATATTCAGACATATTTTTATGATATGTATAATTTTAGTATTTTAATAGCCTTGTTATGGTTAAAAAATATTAAAATATATCAAGAAGGCCTAAATGCCTTTTTACGCCTAAGTTTCTAAGGCTTAAGGCTTGACCTCCACGCCTCGCATTAAAATATATCAAGAAGGCCTAAATGCCTTTTTACGCCTAAGTTTCTAAGGCTTAAGGCTTGACCTCCACGCCTCGCATTTTTTAGAACCTTGATATGGTGTAATGTCGTATAATCATCCAAGTCCCGGAGTCAATTCGGTTAGGCCCAACCACTTTCCTTGATGTGCCCCTTAGATGGCATCTTCCATTACTCAAGGTAAGCATCCTAAATTAAAGACATTGAATATCATACCCATGACATGGTCAAGGTCAATAAAAGCCTAAGTAGTATTTAATGATCCTTGCGACTCACATAAAGATGAAGCAGATATTCATTCGTTGCACCCATTGTCGATTTGTATTACCCATACAAAATGAAATGTATGATATGATGTTAACCCATGAACGTTTATATGAAATTATGATAAAAGCAAAAGAAACACTGTACGAATCCAAGTCTAGTCACTATCAAGTGTGTAACTTGAGTTTCAGAGCAGTCACTCTCACATCCCTTGACTGAAATCTCAGATTAAGCTAAATATAGGCTCCATAAATTTATGGAAATACTCTATGACTGACCTAGTATAAGCTATCATCTTATACTATCATCTTAACTCTAACTTGTGACATGTAACATAAATTTCTTAGGTATATTTGTTTCTCACCATTAAAGTGCCAAAGATACATGTTTATTACCTCTCTAACCAAAATGCTACAGATGTGAATGTCTTATTTTGATCTCTATTCTAATGTTAAAGCGAATTACCCGCATCAGTGGAGTGGGTCAATTCAAGAGACACATCTATAACATGAGCACACAACGATATTTATTCTGAATAACCTATACAGGGAATTAATTAACCAATAATTTCAATCTCAAAAAAGTGTCAAAATATATCGCATCCCATGGAATCTCATACTCCATAAAATAAATAATTGCCTCATTGGTAGTATGCACAATCTCAAGATGGATGGTGTTGATACCAAATTTAGTCTGTTGATGTGGATCAGTTAAGTGAAGGCACGTGTCAATCTACATGACACTTACAAATATTTCTGAACAAAACCTTGACTTTGAGGAACTCAACCTCCCCGACCAACTCAGACACTCCGAGCAACAGGTGCTCTCCGAGGAACTTTACTGTACCGAGCAACTCATGAATACCGAGATACTTGGGCGGTCCGAGCTGCATCTCGTACAAAGCAGTAATGACCGGATAATCAACAAATCGACTGCGCATTAAATGCTCATTATTATCATACAGATGTATACGCCTATTGGACAGCTATGTATTACCCTTTCACATTTACAGCCTGAGGGCTATAAATACATTGTATCATCCTCATTGTAAGAGGACTCGGAATCTCTTGGTAAAATCTGTTATCGAGAATTCCCAAACAAGTCAGCAATAACAAAATAGTGGACGTAGGCCCTTCTTTCAAGGCTGAACCACTTTAAAAATCTCTTATCTTATTTATTTTTTATCTGTGATTAAATAATTAGAGATAATCTAATTTTTTACATCAACAGATTGGCGCCGTCTGTGGAAAACGACTGAAATTCTCGTTTTTCACCAAAATAATTTATCACCAATGGATGATAATCCTGAATCCAGTAATAGAAATGCTAGAAAATCCTGAATCCATCCGCTCCTCCAAAGGTCCAAGATCTGGCTGGAATTATGGCCAATTTGGCTCAAGGATAGACGACTATGCAAGAGACTATGCGACAACTCATGCAAACTATCCAGGGTGGAGCGCCGACCCATTCAGGACAACGAAGTGTTCAAAGAAATACCCGTTTAGTTTCTTCGCGTATTAGGCAAAGCGATTCATATCGCACTGAGAAATCTGATGATTTTTCTTATCAACCGGGTCGAACTTCGTCATTATGAGCCATAGATACTGAACAACACATCACTCTCTCTCCAGAAATGACTAGTGCGTTGGAGAGATTAAGTAGGATCTCTCCTTTCGATCGATTGGGCCCTAGGAAGAATAAAAGTCCTCCTAAGGCTGTGTCGAGAAACTTTCGACGACCATCTGATCTAAGAGAGGGTTCTGCCTAATCACAACCAGTTGCTCGACAAGATAGATCCCAGGAAGCGACTTCAACACGATCAATTGCTCGAACCAATAGGCCCGAGGAGGGAAATGATGCATGGAAAGGCTCTATTCAAAGGTTGGAGGATAGACTAGGGGAAATGGTTAAGGCCAAGAATCCTCTACAAAGAACTTTTGTCCAAGGGACGCCTTTTATACAGGCAATTGTGGATTTTCTCACACCATCGAAGTTCAAAGCACCTGTTGTGACCCCTAAATATGATGGAAAAACTGACCCTGTCCTTCATATAGAACAATACCAAGCTGCTGCCGACATCTATGCCGTGCCAGACGAGATGAGATGCAGGGCATTTTCGAGAACTCTTACCGGATCTGCACAAATATGGTACAATAATCTTCCTCAGGGAAAGATGTAACAACCTGAGGTTTTGGAGTCGACAATTTATTTATTTTGGGAGAAATAAATAATATTTTATTGGAGAAATAATTAAATTGGTAATTGAGGTCAAAATTTAGAGTCGTTAGAAAGAGTGTCGAATGTCGATTCTGAGGGTACCATTGTTTTCGGAAGGGTCGAGAAAGTCGAAATGACTGTACTTGGGGTCTATTTAGGTTTCGAAATAAATTAGGACCGTTTGACTCGAATTAAAGTCACCGAGTCATTTAAAGTGTGTATTGTCATTTAAAGATGTGTACATTGGGAGTTAAGGCTTAAAAAGCCTACGGGAGATATTTCTCCAAAAGAGAGAAAGAGAAATAGAAAGAAAGAAAGAGAGAAGAAGAAAGAAGAAGAAAAGGAAGGAGAAAGGAAAGAAAAAGAGGATTTCCGGGCCAATACGCGATTGCAAGGCGGATTCAGACCCTACGAACCCGAGGCAAGTGATTAAACATGCTAAATAATTGTTGTGTATCAATTATTGCATGATTTGTGGATTGATATTTTGGGTTTTAGGTTAAATTTGTCAAAACCTAATTTTTGGGAAAAACCTTAGATTTGTAGTGCATAAATGGATTTAAGGTTAGAAATTAGTTTATATGTATTCTAGGATGAATATTGTTGATATATTTGTGATTGGGTTGAAGAAAAATGGAGAGAAAACCATAAAAATGATTTTTGGGTATTTTGGCTTACTAAAAAAATAGTCATTTTCGAGGTTCAGCAGGGCCGAATCGATTCGGCCCCCTAGTCGAATCGATTCGGAAATATACAGGTGCCCAGGTCCGAGTGACCGAATCGATTTGGACTCCAGCCGAATCGATTCGACCTGAGACAGAGTCCCAGGTCTGATGACCCGAATCGATTCGCCTTCTTGGCAGAATCGATTCTCTGGGCCGAATCGATTCGGAATAAGCCCGAATCGATCCGGAAACAGGGCTTTTGGAGGGATTGTTTTTCTAAAGATAAATTCATCCCGTTTTGTTCGAGGTTATTGATTGGGGATCTCTATAGGAGATATTTGGAGCAAGTTTTGGAGACTTTTAGCGAGTTTCCCCTAAAAGAAATTTTGGAGTCATATTGACTAAATTTGAGGAATACCGATTAGAGACTTTGGTATTTTTCTAAGTGGGGAAGCCCACTTTTATTTGAGGTTTGTTTGGTGATGATAACAACTACACGATTTGAAAATGAGGTTGACTTAGAGATAATGGATTTTAGAATCCAATCCCAAACGGGATAACTTTAAAGAGGTTCATAAAATGAATTGAACCCTATTATGAATGGAAAATAATAAATGCTATTTAATGTGCATATGGATGTAGAAATATCCTTATTGATGAATTACTTGGGAGATATCTCATACAATGATAAATTGCTAATTGAGGTGCAATAGGATATAAAATATCCTTAACTTAAATCGAATTGAAAGACAATTTATACTAGAAGCGACATGAGAGCTTCAAGCGAGAATTAGTATAGCATATACTAAGTGGGGTTAATGTGCGAGGTGGAGCATTAGTATATCTTGAGAAGAAATATACTAAACAAATGATGTTAATCAAATTACGTCTAAGAGCGTATAATGAATATGAAAATGAATATGATGTTGCAGGTGTACCTTATATAAAATGGTATATCTTTATTATGTGGGATGTATGTATACCTTATATGATTGTGTATATACATGTTAGGCATACCCTCTCCTTGCTATCATTGGGAAGTTTCGTGCGTAGAGGGTGAGCATTCTGACTAGAAAAGCAGGATGTGGATATTCCCCAGGTCATAGTCGTCCTTTGTGGTCAGCAAATGACATTTATGATATATATATCTATTTATTTTAGGGGTGAGAGGTCGGGGGTATGTGACGCTCTCACTTGCCGGTTAGGAACTATGACCGTTTCCCGGGACGTTGTGTGCGTGAGTTGATCACGAGGTGGGTGTCGTTGAGCCCCACCAGGTGGCCCCAGTTTGCTACGTATATGGGCTGCTGGAAAATGATAACATGTGAGCCTGCGTCCTTCGAGTTATAGCTCGGTTGGATGGTTATTATTGCTTGTGGTTGTATTTGGGTGTCAAGGGTGTAATGGACCTCAACGACCTACATTGCCAGGATTAGTGTATCGGGGGGGTTCCTTGTTTGGATTTCGCTTCGGCGAGATGTCCCACGCACGAACCGCAGTGTAATGTTGGAACTTGGGGATAAGTTTAGTCCTTAATGCTCATCATTATATATATACATATATATCACCTATCCCGACAATCGACAGTGCCAGGAGTAGTGTAACGGGGGGGTTCCTTGTTTGGATTTCGCTTCGGCGAGACGTCCCACGCATGAAACGCCGTGTACTGTTGAGAATTGGGAATATTAATTAATTAAAATTGGATAATAATCATTTGGGTTACATGCATCTTGCATTGAGGGCATAATGAGCCCCGAGGATTGATACGGTCAGGAGTAGTGTAACGGGGGGGTTCCTTGTTTGGATTTCGCTTCGGCGAGACGTCCCACGCATGAAACGCAGTACCGTGTTGAGAATCGGGAGGAGTTTAGTTCTTAACTCTTGATGCTAATAACTCATCTATAATAATTATATATATGGTTTCATGCCTTATATGGGCATCACTAGAATATAAATTCTAGTAAATGATATTGTTGATGTATTGTGATGATGTGGACATGATTGGATCATGTAACTTTATATGTTCAACAAATGAACATTATAAAGATAACTGTAACTATTACCTTAATGTTAAAGCATTTAACTTAAAGATAATTGAGATAAATGTAGAGTGGGAAATAGGTTAGACGGTTTCACTTAAATACTTCTTTTGGGTTTAAGCTAGAATCCTCTTATCTAATTAGAATCGGGCATCCATTTGGAGATCACGTGCAAACGCTTAGTGCGCGTTTTAGTTGAGAGGTGAGATGGTTTTTATGGAGAGATCGATTCCAACTAAATCATGTACTAATACATTTATAATTATTATGCATTTTAATACACTTGCTATAAACTGTTTTTCAAAACTCGGGCTCTGACCCGTTTATATTTTCCTCCTCCATGTATATATTGTATTACTTCAGGTGTTCCTCTGGAAGGGCGCCTTTGATTTTCCTCCATTCAGGATTTGTGGAGCTGTGGTAGTAGCGGACTGTTGCGACACTTTGCTTTAGTCGATTCCTATCTATTGTACATCTAGATTAGGATTCAGTTGCATTGAGTTAGTATTCAAGTGTTGTAGATTAACACTTTCATATTTTATTTATCAGATTATTGTATTGTCTGTTGCCCGACAGCATATTCGGGTATTTCATTGTTGAGATTTTTGTTGTACAATGTATTGTACTCTTTCATATTATTGGAGCATGCACTTTTCACTCATCATAGTTAAATGTATATTGTTGGTTATGTGCATTATTGGTTTTGTTGTTGTTAAAAATAAGAGTTTTAAATTTTTTGACAATTTGCACTTTATGATTTCGGGTAGTTAGCCTTATATTATAGTGCTTAGTTATTGATGTTGAGACTGTACCATCTGAGATAACTGATTTATGTAGTATAGGGCTGGCCACCCGTTATTATTTGGAGCGGGTTGTCACAAAAGATTTCAACTTTCTTTCAACTGGCCGAGCTCTTCATTGGAAATTTCTGTTTTGGAGCAAAACCAGTAAAACGATTGGCACATTTGTTAAGTGTTAGACAAAAAACAGGTGAGAGCACCAGGGATTACATAACTCGTTTAAATAACGAGAAACTCGAAGTTATTGATTACGAGGAAAAGACATCAATTACTGCTTTGATGAGTGGACTGTTGCCCAATAAATTGTACTATACTTTGGCTAAAGATCCACCCAGAACTATGTCAGAACTAATGGAAAAAGCGGTAAAGATCATGAATGTCGAGGAGGCTATGGCTGCGAAGAAGAACATGGTGAAGCCCTTATACCTTTGACTCACTTGAGTCTACATTGTATAAGTGCTCATCTAGTTTGGAAATTGTGACAAAATTGTGTCTGCCTAGAAACCAAAGAGCCTCAGAAGTTGGATTGCCTATTCATCTCTCTTTCTTGTTATGATCAAGAGACTATTGCCAACACTCACACACTTAGAATTCATCTTTTGCACATCATATTGCATAAGTATGTGTGTACATGTGTTGTGTGTGTTTAAATCCCTAAGTTTGATTTTTAATAATTTTTTGGGATTTTTTAAACATTTTTAAATCACGTTTTTAATAATTAAAACTTGTTTTAAAAAGTTTTGGGGTCAATCTCTTAATATGTGTTGTATACTATGGCCTAAAGTTACCTTGGGTAGAATCCGAAAGCGGTAGAGACTTTAGGGTAGTCTTTGTAATTAGTTTTGACGCGCGTTTAACATCCCATAACTGGCCAACACCTGTCTGCCTTTGATTGGTTAGATTTGTGTTTCTTTACTGAGACAACAGGAGCGTGTGTTATCAGCCCTTGGATCATTTCTTATCAATGGTCTGCATGTTGCCTTGATGGATCCCCGTGTATCTTTTTAAGCCAATCTGCGCTCGTTTAAGCACCGCCTTGTGTGAGCCATTAGATTCAAGTCAATCTAAATTGACTCAATCTCAGCCCTTCGTTTGGATCAGATATCTCGAACCTTCCTCTCACCCTATAAAAAGGGGCCTTCTCTCATACTTCGAAGATTTTTGACATTTCATTTCCTCTAAGTTTTGAGAGAGAGAAGAGATAAGAGAGAAGAGAGAGAAGAGAGAAACTAGAGAGAGAAGAAAGTTAGAAACCCTAACTTCGTCCAAATCCTCTTCAAATCTAACCCAAACACTTCTCCAAAACACCATAGCCAAAAACACCATCCTGAGTGTTCTTGAGTGTTTGAGAGTTTGAGTTGAGTTATTTTGGTTGCTGTAACCTTGTGTTCGTGAGATCTTGTTTCCAACTTAGACTTTTACTTAGATCTAGTTTCTGTTTCCATAGAAATCTCAGATCTGAGTTATTCATGTTACATTACACTTAGTTTCATTTTATTTCTCATCTTGAGAAATATATTGTTGATTGTTTTCTCTAAAACGTTTTCTTACTTTGAAATCAACAATAAAATGCTTTCTGTTTCTTGTTCTTGTAAACTAAACCTTTGACCTAGTTTGGAATCTCACTTGGAGGTTTTCAATCTCAAAAAGTTTTTGTTTTAAATTCTGAGATTGATTAAGACCTTGTCTGTCTTCCTAGCAAGGTATCCGTGGATTCTGGGATAGTTTGAAAGGTCAAAAAGGTTTAAAGTTTTCTAAGAAGAAAGAAAAAGAAAAGATCACTGCATATAGTGTAAACTGTAATTTGTTAGGACTGTTTGTACTTAATAAGTGTGTGTGTGTGCATGCATGTGTTAGAGAGCACCTTCACAAACACTTACACCCTACAACACGAAAAGTGTTGGTGATAAGATCTTGAGAACATAAGTCGACGTAAAGTGCTGGAACAAATCAAAAGTTGACAAACTGGGAGAACTACATCTACAATCAGAACTGCAGAGAAGTTTAAGGACACCAGAGGGTACATTCCTAAACTTATATAGGTCTGAGTAGTCTTCATGTTAGCTATATAGTTTGTAACTCATATATTTTCTTTAGTGAATTTTATTTCTTTTTACTCCGTATAGGGAGTCGTGGATGTTTCCTCAATTGTTGAGGTTTTACCACGTAAAAATTGTGAACTTGCCTTCTACATTTTCTCATCTCATTCTTGGTTGTGATGTGTTTCAAACTGGTTTAAATTATTTTTGAAACTTGTTTCTTAAATCTTGAATAAATCTCGTACATACTATTTTATTAAACACATCTTGTGATTAATCCTTTTTGATTTAAGAAAAGAGTTTCTTCAAAAAACAACTCGGAGTTACTTAAATAGTTTATTTTCATAAACGGCTTTAGTAACGCATTTTTCAATTGGTATCAGAGCTTTGTAAACTGATTTTAAAAGATCTTGTGTTTCTGAAATTGTTTTATGAAAATCAAATATGGACGAGAAAAATGAAAGATTTGGTAACTTGACCAGACCTCCAATCTTTGATGGAACCAATTTTGCTTACTGTAAAGTAAGGATGATTGCTTTCATTCAAGGAACTTTGGGAGATGATGTCTGGGACATTGTTGAAAATGGTTTTACTTTTCCTACTAAACCAGCCAACGAAGGAAGTAATGAGAGCGTTAAGAAATCTCTAAGTGAGTTCACTCAAGAAGAGAAACAAGTTTCTTGAAATAACAATAAAGGAAATAATGCTATATTTATGTCTATAAATGAACATGAGTTCAAAAGAATCTCATTCTGTACCACTTCTAAGGAAGCTTGGGGCACCTTAGTCACTACTCATGAAGGAGACACTAGAGTTAAGGCTGCTAAAACCCAAATGCTTATCCAGCAGTATAGCTCCTTAATTATGTCTGAAACTGAATCATTTGATGACTTCTATATGAACCTGACTGATATTGTGACCAAACTTCATGCTAATGGGATAACCTATGATAGACAAGAAATTGTATCTAAAATTCTGAGATCATTACCACAGAAGTTTGATAATAAAAGATATGCTATTGAGGAAATGTGTGATATAAATCTCACTCCTGAATTACTCAGTAGTAAATTAAGAACTGTGGAAATGGAACTGGAATTTAAGAAACAGTTAACCCAATCTCATAGGAAACAGACTAGTTCCAATCTAAGCTTCTCCTCTAAATTGATTAAACCTGAGTTTAATAATTCCATTGTTGAATCTGATGAGGACTGCGATATAAAGAGCTTGGACAATCAGATTGCCTTAATGACTAAACAGTTCAAGAAAATCATTAAGTTTAGAAACAAAGTGGCAAATAAACAAGGCAAGTCAAATTATCCAACTCCCTCTAGTCACAGACCTCATGAGAAAAACAATGACAAAAATCACAAGGACTCTCACGCTAGACCTAGTAGAGACCTTAAGAAGAATGAATGCTATAGATGTGGTAAACTGGGACACATTGCACAAGATTGTAGAGTTAATTTGAACACTCAAAACAAACACACTAGAGCTAACATCTGCAAAACATGGGATGATTCAAGTGACTCTGAAAATGAGGAACCTGAGTCATCAGATGCTTTTGATCCTTGCATGTCCTTCTTTGCTAAGATCATTTATAATGATGACATGCCCATGTTTGTTAATGAGGATGAACCAAATAATTCTATGACTGATACTTCGAATGTGGTTATTACTGGTTTAGATGCTTTGATTACTTAGAATGTTGCATGTACTACCTCGGGGTGTGTGAGTCAAAGGGATGGCGATAATGACGATGTCAATGGGTGTGTGAGTTTAACAAATGAATCATTAGGGGTCACTCCACACACCACACTTAGTGATTCGGACAATGAAGACCTCCCAGACATTCACACACTTTACACTAAGACTCTCAAGAAAAGCGCTAGACTAGAGAAGACTGTTAAAGATCTTACCAAGAAATTGGAAGATTTAAGCCTGATGGTTAAACTGAATGCTGAAGAGTACACCACCCAATGTTTAACTCATGAAAGTGAAATTAAAGTTTTTGATGAAAAACTGAAAAATTTGACTGAGACAAATGAAATTCTAGAGAAAAAATACAAAGGGACACTGTTAGAATTGGAACAAACCAAAGAAAAGACAACAACTGTTTTCAAAAAATTTACAAAATTTGAAAATAATTCTAACTGTTTTGATGAATTTGTTGCTGAATCTAAAACCAATTCTGATGATCGAACTGGTATAGGTTTTTGTCCCAATTTGAAAACACAAACAAAACATTTTGAACCTATGAAGTTTGTGTGAGGAGGCAAAAGACCCATTGAAACATGCCCAGATTTTCATTCCATAAAAACTGAGTTTGATTCGAAAAATCAAAGTTTTAACATTGGGGAATCAAGTTGCTCTAAGCTTAAAAGTTCAACTAAGGCTAAATACGTCTGTCCTTCTATTAGGAAGAATGAGTCTGCATTCAAACCTGTACCACCTAGAAATAGAGTTCAGCCTCAAAACTCTATTAAACCTTTGTTTAGAGACTTTCCTAAGGAGACCCCCATCTTGAGTAATCTTTATTGCTCCCACTGTGACATATATGGTCATTCTTTCGATGGTTGCTATGCTAGGAGACTTCTCAAACCTATCTATAATCCTCGTACTTACCAGAACTATAACTATTCTAGGAGGAGTCGAAACAATTATATACTTCCTAGATAGCCAGATAAAAACTCTAACTATAGAAAGAGAAAGACCAAACATAAAAGAACATTTCCTAGAAGGAATCCTAAGCATTTTCCTAAACCAAATGCTCAAGTATTTCACAAAATTCAAAATCATGCGCAAAACATTTTTTTAGCAAAAATCTAATGCTCGCAAATTCTATGAGTTGAGAGGTAATAAGCGCAAGTTGAAAACTAGAGCAATTTGGATTAGAAAAGATGATCTATTACCTCAGATGAAGTGTAATATTGTTGTTACTGCTTTAAAAGCCGAACACACATCATCTGGTTGGTATTTAGACTCTGTATGTTCTAAGCATATGACAGGAGATGAAACTAAACTTTTAAACAAAACCAGATATGCTGGTGGTAAAGTCATTTTTGGTGATGGAGCTTCATCTCAAATCATAGGCAAAGGAACTCTCCAAGAAGATGGGCTTCCTACTCTTAAAGATGTTCTTCTAGTTAAAGGTCTAAAGGCCAACTTACTTAGAATTTCGTAATTTTATGACTCAGACCATACTGTTACCTTTTCAAAGAACAATTGCAAGATTTTAAATGAAAAAGGTGAATGCATAATTATTGGATTCAGAACTCCTGACAACTGTTACACTGTCAAGAACAATTCTGAAACTTGTAATGTTGCTAGAATGGATGACAACGAGATATGGCATAACAGAATGGGTCACATAAATTACGATAATCTTAGTAAATTGTCTACTCAAGACATAGTAAGAGGAATTCCAAAAATTAAACCCATTCATAATATTGTTTGTGGTTCCTGTCAAGAAGGTAAAATTGTTAAGGCCCCTCATAAGAAAGTCAAAGACATTCTCACCTCTAATCCCTTAGAACTCATCCATATGGACCTAATGGGTCCCTCCCAAACTGTTAGTCTTTGTGGACACAGTTACATCCTAGTTATGGTTGATGACTTCACTAGATTTACTTGGGTAGCCTTTCTAAAACAAAAGTCTGACACTTTTCAGACCTTCCTAAAAATTCTTCTCAGGATTGAAAATGAAAAGGACATTCAAGTAAATCGAATCCGTAGTGATAGAGGTGGTGAATTCAAAGACATCGGTATTGTAGAATACTGTGACTATAATGGTTATAAACATGAGTTCAGTTCTCCTAAGACTCCTCAACAAAATGGAATCGCCGAGAGAAAGAATCGTACCTTGCAAGAGATGGCACGTGTCATGTTACATGCAAAGAACTTACCTAAATATTTTTGGGTAGAATCTATTCGTACTACGTGTCACATCATTAATAAGGTCTATGTTAGAAAGAATTCCAAACAAACCCCTTATGAACTTTGGTACAATAAGAAGCCTAATCTCAAATATCTTAGAACCTTTGGCAGTACTTGTTATGTATGAAAAGATAGGGAACACTTATCTAAATTTGAGAGCCGGGGAGATAAAGCCATATTTCTAGGATACTCGCCTAACAGTAGAGCTTATCGAGTGTATAATCTTCGTACTAAAACCATGATGGAATCCATAAATGTAATTGTTAGTGACACTACTGTAGAAAGCAAGACTAGTGAATTACCTATTGAGGAAGAGTCCTAAAATATTTTAGAAAATGACCCTTCTGCAATAGATAATTCATTACCTATTGAGACACCTGATGTACCTAACTGGGTTTCTAAAGATCATCCCATAAACAACATTATTGGCAATCCTAGTGAGCCAGTGCGTACAAGATCCCAACTTAGAAATTATGCACATTATGCATGTTTTGTTTCCCTTGTGGAACCAAAGAATGTAATTGAGGCATTGAATGACTCTCACTGGATTTCTGCTATGCAGGATGAACTTTTACAATTTGTCATTCATGATGTATGGTATCTTGTTCCACGTCCTGATCACAAAAAGGTTGTTGGTACTCGTTGGATTTTCAAAAATAAAACTGATGAAAATGGGATGATAATTAGAAATAAAGCTAGATTAGTTGCTCAAGGATACTCCCAAATAAAAGGAATTGATTTTAACGAGACCTTTGCCCCTGTTACTCGTTTAGAATCAGTTCATCTGCTTTTCGCTATAGCTTGTCACATGCGTTTTACATTATATCAAATGGATGTCAAATCTGCGTTCCTTAATGGTATACTGGCTGAGGAAACCTATGTAGAACAACCTAAAGGGTTCATTGACCCTAAGCATCCAAATCATGTATTTCGTCTGAAAAAGGCTTTATATGGCCTTAAACAAGCTCCTAGAGCTTGGTATGAGCGACTTTCCAATTTTCTTTTGGATAAAGGGTTCAAAAGAGGTGGAAATGACCAAAATTTATTTGTCAAACATTTTGACAAACACATTACGATTGCTCAAGTTTATGTAGACGATATTATATTTGGATCAACTTCTACCTCAGAAGTAAAATCCTTTTCTAAAATTATGAGTAAGGAATTTCAGATGTCCCTTATGGGGGAGTTCCAGTTCTTTCTAGGTCTACAAGTCAAACAAAATCCTGAAGGATTATTTGTTTCGCAATCTAAGTACGCTTTAGAGATCGTTAAGAAATTCGGCCTTGAGAGTGCTAAAAATGCTAAAACGCCCATGAGTAGTACGCTAAAACTTTTTAAAGATGACAATGGAACATCTGTAGATCCTACTCTATATCGTAGTATGATAGGCACTTTACTATATCTTACTACCTCGCATCCTGATATTATGTATGCTGTGTGTGTATGTGTTAGATATCAAAGTAACCCTAAAGAGAGCCACTTGAATGCTGTTAAACGTATCATTAAATATGTAAATGGCACTCTAAATCTAGGTCTTTGGTACACTAATGACACACCAAGCACTGTAATTGGGTACACTGATGCTGACTGGGCTGGGTGTACTGATGATAGTAAAAGCACTTCAGGAGCATGTTATTATATAGGTTATAACTTGGTAGGATGGAGTAGTAAAAAACAAAACTGCACATCACTCTCAACAGCTGAATCTGAATACATAGCCGCTGGCAGCTGTTGTGCTCAATTAATGTGACTTAAACAAATGCTAAGTGATTATGGTATTCAAGAAAAACAATTACATCTCTATTGTGATAATCAAAGTGCGATTAATATTTCTAAAAATCTTGTTCAACACTCGCGAACAAAGCATATTAAAATAAGACATCATTTTATACGTGAATTGGTTGAATCTAAGGAGTTAGAAATCAATTATCTTCCTACTGATCTACAACTCTCAGATATGTTTACCAAACCTCTAGATTATAATAGATTCATTTCATTACGTAAATCTATTGGTATGGTTTATGCTGATTAATCTTTTTGCTGTTTATCCAAGTTTTTCCCTTTGTCCATTTGAGACAAAATGGGGGAGAAATTTGAGTCTATTCAACTCCTGCATATTCTAAATAGCTTGATCTTAGTGAATTATTGCAGGTTGTACAGTTACTCTTTACAGTTGTAATAGGGTATTCAAATGTACTTAGTTGAGTTATGTACTTTTTGATTTCTAGGATTTGGGTAGATAGAATTTTGATAGGAATAAGTTTTTATTTTTTTGTTGCCCTACGAGTCCAAGATGACTCAAAGGAGATTTTATCTCATATTTCCAAAGGGGGAGATTGAAGCCCTTATACCTTTGACTCATTGAGTCTACATTGTATAAGTGCTCATCTAGTTTGAAAATTGTGACAAAATAGTGTCTGCCTAGAAACCAAAGAGCCTCAGAAGCTGGATTGCCTATTCATCTCTCTTTATTGTTATGATCAAGAGACTATTGCCAACACTCACACACTTAGAATTCATATTTTGCACATCATATTGCATAAGTATGTGTGTACATGTGTTGTGTGTGTTTAAATACCTAAGTTTGATTTTTAATAATTTTTTGGGATTTTTTAAACATTTTTAAATCATGTTTTTAATAATTAAAACTTGTTTTAAAAAGTTTTGGGGTCAATCTCTTAATATGACTTGTTGTATTTTATGGCCTAAAGTTACCTTGGGTAGAATCCGAAAGCGGCAGAGACTTTAGGGTAGTCTTTGTAATTAGTTTTGACGCGCGTTTAACATCCCATAACTGGCCAACACCTGTCTGCCTTTGATTGGTTAGATTTGTGTTTCTTTACTGAGACAACAGGAGCGTGTGTTATCAGCCCTTAGATCATTTCTTATCAATGGTCTTCATGTTGCCTTGATGGATCCCCGTGTATCTTTTTAAGCCAATCTGCGCTCGTTTAAGCACCGCCTTGTGTGAGCCATTAGATTCAAGTCAATTTAAATTGACTCAATCTCAGCCCTTCATTTGGATCAGATATCTCGAACCTTCCTCTCACCCTATAAAAAGGGGCCTTCTCTCAGACTTCGAAGATTTTTGCCATTTCATTTCCTCTAAGTTTTGAGAGAGAGAAGAGACAAGAGAGAAGAGAGAAGAGAGAAGAGAGAGAAGAGAGAAACCAGAGAGAGAAGAAAGTTAAAAACCCTAACTTCGTCCAAATCCTCTTCAAATATAACCCAAACACTTCTCCAAAACACCATAGCCAAAAACACCATCCTGAGTGTTCTTGAGTGTTTGAGAGTTTGAGTTGAGTTATTTTGGTTGTTGTAACCTTGTGTTCATGAGATCTTGTTTCCAACTTAGAGTTTTACTTAGATCTAGTTTCTGTTTCCATAGAAATCTCAGATCTGAGTTATTCATGTTACATTACACTTAGTTTCATTTTATTTCTCATCTTGAGAAATATATTGTTGATTGTTTTCTCTAAAACGTTTTCTTACTTTGAAATCAACAATAAAATGCTTTTTGTTTCTTGTTCTTGTAAACTAAACCTTTGACCTAGTTTGGAATCTCACTTGGAGGTTTTCAATCTCAAAAAGTTTTTGTTTTAAATTTTGAGATTGATTAAGACCTTGTCTGTCTTCCTAGCAAGGTATCCGTGGATTCTGGTATAGTTTGAAAGGTCAAAAAGGTTTAAAGTTTTCTAAGAAGAAAGAAAAAGAAAAGATCACTGCGTATAGTGTAAACTGTAATTTGTTAGGACTGTTTGTACTTAATAAGTGTGTGTGTGTGCATGCATGTGTTAGAGAGCACCTTCACAAACACTTACAACCTACAACACGAAAAGTGTTGGTGATAAGATCTTGAGAACATAAGTCGACGTAAAGTGCTGGAACAAATCAAAAGTTGACAAACTGGGAGAACTACATCTACAATCAGAACTGCAGAGAAGTTTAAGGACACCAGAGGGTACATTCCTAAACTTATATAGGTCTGAGTTGTCTGCATGTTTGTTATATAGTTTGTAACTCATATATTTGTTTTAGTGAATTTTTTTCTTTTTACTCCGTAGAGGGAGTCGTGGATGTTTCCTCAATTGGTGAGGTTTTACCACGTAAAAATTGTGAACATAAGCCTTCTACATTTTCTCATCTCATTCTTGGTGGTGCTGTGTTTAAAACTGGTTTAAATTATTTTTTAAACTTGTTGCTTAAATCTTTAATAAATCTCGTAGATACTATTTTATTAAACACATATTGTGATTAATCCTTTTTTATTTAAGAAAAGAGTTTCTTCAAAAAACAACTCGGAGTTACTTAAATAGTTTATTTTCATAAACGGCTTTAGTAACGCATTTTTCACATGGACACCAAAGAGACCAAGGTGGAGGTTGATAAGGCTAAAAATAAAGAACATAAGAACAATGGTGGTGACAAGCAGTCAAAAGCAAAGCCATCATGGGAAATATTGAAGAAATTTGAAAATTATACTCCTTTGAAAGTAGACATAAACCATGTCCTGGAAGAGATCAAGAACAGCGAGGAACTAAACTGGCCTGAGAAAATGAAGTCTGATCCTGACAAGAGGAATAAGGCCAAATATTGTGAGTTCCATAAAGACCATGGTCACACGACCAAAAATCGCATAGCTCTCCAGAATGAAATCGAAGCACTCATCAGACGAGGAAAGCTGGCCAAGTAAGTTGATCGAAGAAATGAAAGAAAAAGCAACGACCCAGAAAGACAGAGGTCTAGATCTCCTCGTCGAGCAAAAGAAAACAAGAAAAGAGATCATGAAGACGATCTAGAAGATGACCCCGATCTCCCCAAGAGACCAAGACAACCAGAACATGAGGTATTTTCAATTCGTTTTGGATCATTTGATTGTAACGTTATTACAGGTGGAGATGCAGGAGGTGGGGACCTTACTGCGGAAAGGAAAGCTTACCTCAATGAAGCTCAAGCTTATTCATACATTTAACGAATAAATCTAGCTAAGGATGATTGCCCGAGGAAGGTGAACAAATAAAAACTGGTCATTGGTTTCTCCAAGAACGACCTCGCAGGTGTACTATATCCTCATGATGATCCACTGGTGATCAAAATGGGGATTAAGGAAGTAATAATCTCAAGAGTACTGGTGGATAATGGTATCTCAACGGATATCATGTTCTACTCATGCTTCAATAGTTTAAATCTAAAGTTGTCTCAGTTAGAACCTTATCACAGGCCCTTCCTCGAGTTTGCTGGCGAGAAAGTTTTTCCACTTGGGACGATCAAGTTGGATATGTTCATCGACACATGGCCTTCTTGTCGAACATAAAGAGTACGTTTCTTTATTATGGATAAGAATGTCTAGTCAGCTTACAATATCATCATGGGAAGGGTAGGTTTGAAGAAGTTCGAAGCAGTACCATCTACTGTGCATCAATGTCTGAAGTTTCCCACTAATTTTGGAGTAGGAGTTGTAAAGGGTGACCATAAAGTTGCTCGGGAATATTATTACTCATCTGCCGAGCAAGAAGAACTGGAGGAATCTAGGAAAAAGACTACGACCTACCAAGTGGATGAAGGAGAGATTGAAACATTGGATCCTAGAGACGAATCGCAGCTCGTGAAAGGTCAGGTGGTGGAAGATACTGAAAATATTATTTTGGACGACGAGCACCCAGAACGAACAACTCAAATAGGTTCGTCGTTAGATGCCTCACTAAAATAGGAATTGATAGTTTCTTAAAAAGCAGAAAACAAACTTTTTCTTGGAGTCATGAGGATATGCCAGGAATTGATCCAAATTTCTTATGTCACGAGATCAATGTGAATAAGGAGATCAAGCCAGTAAAGCAGAGACGAAGAGTGTTCAGCCCCGAGAAGAACCAAGCCATACAAGACGAGGTCGAGAAGCTCCATAAAGCTTGCTTTATTGACGATGTTAAATATCCAGACTGGTTGGCAAAATGTAGTAACGGTGAAGAAGAAAAACAACAAGTGGAGGATGTGTGTAGACTTTACCGACCTTAACAAGGCATGCCCAAAGGATTATTTTTCTTTTCCCCGAATTGATCAATTAGTGGATGCCACTTGTGGACACGAGTTGTTGAGCTTCATGGATGCTTATTCTAGTTACAACCAGATTAAAATGAAACCTGAAGACAGGGAGAGTACCTCTTTCATTACCACTAGGAGAACTTATTGTTATAATGTTATGCCTTTTGGTTTGAAAAATGCAGGTGCAACATATCAACGGCTGGTGAATAAGGTATTTGCAGAACAAATCAGTTGAAGTTTATGTTGATGATATGTTGACAAAAATCAAGAGAGCTGTTGACCATCTAATTGACTTAGGCCAGACCCTTGATCAACTAGATAAATATCAAATGAAGCTGAATCCCACCAAGTGCATATTCGGATTACGAGAAGACATGTTCCTTGGGTATATTGTCAACCAATGAGGAATCGAAGCATACCCAGAGAAGATCAAGGCTCTATTGGGACTACGATCTCCAACGACGAAGAAGGAAGTACAAAGTCTCACTAGGCGAGTTGCAGCACTTAATAAATTTGTATCACGAGCAACAGATAGATGCCTCCCATTCTTTAAAACACTCCGAAAAACGTTTGAATGGAATGACGAATGGGAGAAGGCTTTTCAAGAATTAAAGTAATATCTGGGAGCACCTCCACTGTTATCCAAGCCAGTGATGGGGGAAAGATTGTACTTGTATTTAGCAGTGTCGGAGAATGCAGTCAGCTCGGTATTGATAAGAACGGAGGATGGAGTGCAAAAACCAATTTATTACACTAGCAAAGCCTTCCGAGGAGCAGAGATCAGACATCCAAGACTAGAAAAGTTGGCGCTAGCTTTGATCGAAGCGAGTAGAAGGATGAGGCCATACTTCCAAGCTCATACCATAGTTGTGTACACCGATATGCCGTTGAGACAGGCTCTTCATAAGTCAAAAAAGTTAGGACGATTGATGTACTGGGCAGTAGAACTTGGTGAATATGACATAATTTATGAGCCTAGATCGTCACTTAAAGGGAAAGCAGTAGCAGACTTTATAGCAGAGTTCACATATCCTGACATGCACGAGGAGCAAAAGATGAATACCGACCAACCTGTGGATGTTACAGGATCATCTAATTTAAACCCCGATCAACTTACATTGGTCGACGAATAAAAGAAGTTGGTCGACCAGAAAGAGAAGTTGGTCGGCGAATAAGAGAAGATGGTCGACGAGCAGCAAGAAGTGCTAGATGAGGATAAAAGGAAGCAACAAATATTTCACCGAGGAACTCTGTCTGATCAAGAATTTGAAGACAAGGTACCTATATGGAATCTATATGTGGATGGCTCATCTTGCACTACAGGCTGTGGGGTAGGGATTATTTTGAACAGCCCGGATGAAGTCGATGTGGAGTATGCTTTGCGCTTCTAATTCAAGGCTTCTAATAATAAGGCTGAATAGGAAGCTATGATTGCAGGTCTTAATTTGGCAAAAAACATGGGGGCAGAGCAAGTTATTATATTCAGCGACTCGCAGTTGATTGTAAATAAAATGCTGGGAGTATATGCAGCCAAAGGAGAATTAATGATCAGGTATCATGCAAAAGCGATGGAAGTTTTATCAAGCCTGATTGCGATACAGATAATTAGAATACCAAGATTAGAGAATGCAAGAGCAGATGCCTTAGCTCGGTTAGCTTCAGCCACACGCATCGAGCTACGAAGAATAATCCCGATAAAAGTCTTGGCTAGTCGGAGCATAGATGAAGATCTGATGACAAACTTTATTACCCTCGATTTAGAACCATCTTGGATTGATCCTATCAGGGCGTATATTGAAGAAGGGTATTTGCCAACTGATAAACTCGCAGCCCAGAAACTGAAGTTTAAAGCTTCTCGTTACGTGTTGACCAACGGTGTTCTATATAGACGAGGAATTATAGCTGGCTTGCAGAGATGTGTACATGCCACCGAGGTGAAAGACTTAATCGAAGAAGTCCATGAAGGGTCTTGTGGAGCCCATGTAGCAGGTCAGACACTTCTGCAAAGGATAATGACGCAGGGATAC
Source organism: Sambucus nigra (assembly GCA_949130495.1). NCBI lineage: Eukaryota > Viridiplantae > Streptophyta > Magnoliopsida > Dipsacales > Adoxaceae > Sambucus > Sambucus nigra. Next base: position 411,709,922 of record OX422209.1, on the reverse strand, counting down.
TATTGGCCGATAATAAGGGCTGATTGTATAGCCCATGCCGAAAAATGTGACAAATGTCAACGCTTCTCCACTATCCGAAGAACTCCCCAAGCATTGTTGACACCAATTACTTCCCCTTGGCCATTTGCCATGTGGGGAATTGACTTGGTCGGGCCACTTCCAACGACTAGAGGAAGGTTTAAATATCTCATCGTCGCAGTGGATTACTTTACTAAGTGGGTGGAAGCCGAGCCCCTTATCGATATGACATATGACAAAGTGTATCAATTTATATGGAAGAACATAATTTGTAGATATGGTCTTCCTCATGCATTCATCACAGACCATGGAACCCAATTCGATAACGAGGAGTTTGCTGCGTATTGTCATCAGTCGAACATATTGAAAACCCACTCTGCACCAGGCCACCTTCAAAGCAATGGACAAACTGAAGTGACAAACAAAACGCTGCTGAATGTCTTGAAGAAAAAATTAAATGATGCAAAGGAAAATTGGATAAATGAGCTACATTATGTACTATGGGCTTATCGTACTACTCCACGAGCAACCACAGGAGAATCTCCATAAATGCTGGCATTTGGAAGTGAAGCTGTTATACCTGCCGAGCTGGGTCTCCCCACACACAGGGTGCTGAATTTCAACTCTCCTATCAGTGACTTGATGAAAAGATTAGATTTGGATATGCTCGAGGAAGTTAGAGAAGAAGCAGCAATCAGAAATGCTGCATACCAGCAACGAACAACTCTGTTCTACAATAAGAGAGTAAAGAAATGCGACCTGAAAGAAGGAGACTATGTGCTAAAGAAAGTAATTCAAAAGCACAACAAACTGGAAGCAAATTGGCATGGGCCCTACAGAGTAACAGAGGTTGTTTGACCAGGGACGTATAGAATCGAAACCTTAGAAGGAGAGGAGTTTAAGAATGCATGGAACGCAGAGCATCTGCGCAAATATTATCAGTAATTTAATCTCTATGTAATGCCGTTTTCTTCGATATGAATAAAGTTTTGGATATTTCGCCCAATTCTCTCCGTTTGTTGAATTTTTTTTCGGAGTATTAGTGCTACACACTACGCATCAAGCCCAGAAATACCAACTACGGTTGGTTGGGAAGAAAATCCACCAACTATAGTTGGTCGGGAATAAAAAATTTCCCAGAAATACCAACTACGGTTGGTTGGGAAGAAAATCCACCAACTATAGTTGGTCGGGAATAAAAAATTTCCCAGAAACACCAGCTAAGGTTGGTCGAGAATAAAAATCCACCAGCTAAGGTTGGTTGGGAATAAAAATCTGCCAACTAAGGTTGGTCGGGAACAAAAACCACCAACTCCGGTTGGTCGAAAATAATTGGTTAAACAAATGAAAGTCATTTCAGGGCTTAAAATTAAAAAGTGATAAATTTCTTGATACTTATGGAATTTTAAACTACCACCATATTTGGTCGAGAAACAAGATATCACTAACTCTGCTTGGTCGTCAAATAATTATCATCAATTTTCACCAACTCTGGTTGGTCGACAATAGCTTTATATTTTCAACAAGATATACATGCACATTCATTAGAAATGTCTTGCAAAATATTTCCAAAGACAATGACAATTAAGATTACAAAGAAAACTAGAAGTTTTTCATTATATCCAAAACAAAATACATTGAGAATGAAATAAATAAAAATTGTTACATCAAGAAGCCTATTCTATTGGTTTCTTCCCCTCTGCCTTTGAAATAGGTTCTTCACCAGCGGGAGGATCGTCTAAGGCATAGGGGGAATTGATGAAATTTATATCTTTAATCATCCTGACATTTATTACTGAGGGACGATCAAGTAGGTGTTCAGGGCGAGATATCTCGAAATTGGAATGAAGACTGTAGTCACCGAGATACTTTGAAATCAGACATTGAGGAATGGCCCGAGCAGGAATCCAGCTCATATCTAGTTTGAAAGGTGGCACCGGCAACTCGAGCAACCCAGGGTCATAGTAATCCCACAAATAGTGACCCTGTTCCAACTGCAGCACGCCCAAGGCATTCAGCCATCCTTGCTTGTAACCCACATTATTTACATTTTGGATCCTATCATCTAGATGGTAGAGGGCTTCATTATAACCAGCCATCTAGAACTCTCTGGGCTGCTTGTGGAATTAATAGGTTAACCTCTCCAGTTGCTCGTGGAGGTTCTTCGTTAAAAGTTCTTTACTCTCCAAGGCAGACTTTTGTGCAGAGAACTACTCGTCCAGATTCAGAATCTTCTTAGACATCTCAGCTAATGCTTGATTCTTTGCCACCAACTGGAATGCTTGATTCTATAAGGCTGCCTGTGTTCTAGCTTCTTCAATAGTATCTCGAGCCGCCCTTGCTCGTCCTCGAGAAGCTCTTGCTCGTCTGCGAGCAGAGGTAGAAGGACCAACTCTCTTCAAGGTTTCCAATTCGTCTCTCAGATTGGCATTTTCGACCTCCAAGAAAGAAAAACCTTCATCATTGATAGGAACTAAGGCTCCCGAGGTAGAGGCTGCAGATTTCAGCTGAGATATCTCTCCTCACAAATTATTATTTTCCTGCTCTAACAATTTGGTGATCTACCGATGCTCTTCAACCTCGGTCTTCAAAGTCCTTTCCTTTATATCGTAAGCAACAAACAACTTATCATATCCCTTATCAGTACTTAGTTGCTGATAATTTTTATCATATCCCTGATGCAAAAGGGCTGTAGACTCCTTGTATTGTTGTTGAAGTTCCTCAAGAGTACCCTGGAGGTCTTCAATCATCTCGTAATATGTTACATTATTGGCCACTGCACGGTCGAGCAAGCATTTCAAATACTGGTAGGCTTCCACTGCTCGCTCTAAAGCATCTGAACCGAGGATATAGACGATTTGAGATTCATTCAAGTCAGCATGGCCAGCCTTGAAGTAGTCGTTACATTTTTTCATCAGTTCTGTATCATGGGCTGACAAGAGTTCCATTCTAGCCATAAACTAGTAAAGAAAAGAGATGGAAAGAATCAATAAAATGCAGATAGAGCAAGAAGAATAAAAGCAGAGCAAGAAAAAGGGAGTTAAGTTACACAATCAAAAACTTCAAATTTTATTACATCATGAAAGAAGTACATAGTTTAGAGTTACATTTGACAAAAATAAACAGAGAGAAAAGTCCGAACAACTCTACACCTTCTCCTTATTTCCCAAAACTTTCTCGGGAGGCTGGGACGAGGAGGTAGGTTGCTCGGATGGCATAGATGGTTGTTCGATGGGTGCTGGAAGCTGCTCGACTAAAATATTGGTTGGTTGAAGCTGCTCATGGGAAGTCTGGACAACTGGGGCATGAGAAATCTGATCTCCAATTACCATGGAGGATTCCTCGGAGGCAGCTTCGTCCTCTTCTTCTTCCCCAGAAGATGGAGGGGGGCCAGGGATGTGTCGCTGAAATAGGTCTGAATTCTCATCAACATTCGTCTCTCTCAGAGAAGCGACCCATCCATCCCTAAAGTACTCGAGGCTTCCATATTCCATTTGTGAAATCATGGAAGCCAAACCCTTATTCCACCCCTTATCCCAGCCAGCGCTGAAGGGTTTCTTAACAACCTTTCTTCTTTTTTCTCTCTCTGAGGAGTTCCTTTCCCTGAGGAGCTCCTCGAAAGCCTTCAATTTATTCTCCATTTCTTCCTTCTGACGACCAACGTCATGAAGTCTACTTAGCTCTTCCTCAGAAGATTTGAACTTGCTTTCAAACTCTCCAGCATGTTGGAGCTTCCCCTAGAGCTCTATGTTTTTCTTCTCCAAGTCTTTTATTTTCTTCTCTAACCCCTTGGAGACTTCAAGAGCCTGATCCCTCTCCTGCTCGATGGAATTGAGCTGCTTCTCCCAAGCATCTTTATCATCGACGTACTTCTGACGAGAATCCTTTAAAGACTATGTCAGACCTACAAAATCCTCCTCCACACCTGACGAGGAGCTTGAATCTTTAATAGCTTCATCCTTTTTCAAAATTGTATTGAAGAAAGTTACCAACTGGAAAAAGAAAGTACAGGGACATAACATTGAAAAATGAAAGTTTAGAGTAGTAATACTTATTGAGGCAATGTGTTGAGCTGCCAAGGTGGTAATCCTATCCCAAGAAAGACTGTCTTCAATACCTTAGATCTCGGTGATGATCCAAGACATGGCAGAGCTCGGAGCAACAAAAGTGGGAACACCACTTCGAGTAGGTAGAGGTTGAGAGATGGATTCAACCAAATTGTCCGAGGAGCTTTTCTTTAACTTCCTCGTGGGAGCAGGAACATTCTCGACCAAGGATGTCGTCTTGGTCGGTGATATAACTGTAACTCGCTTGGAGGGGAAATAGCTGCAATCTTGCTTGGAGCCACAGGGGGCTTCTCGGCAACCTTCTTAGTAGCAGCTGGAGGAGGTGCCTCAATTTGTCTTGTCCCTTCTTCTGGGACATCCTGCTTACTTTTCTTTGCCTCTCCAGCAGTAGAGGTAGACTTATCGAAGAGGGCAGGAGCTCTTCTTCTCTTTATTCTGTCACTGAGAGGAATATGCGATTCAGGAGAAGAACCTTCAGAAACTGGTGCTGGTTCTATGTTACTTATCACTAGACGAGTAGTAAAAGACGAGGTGTAACTCTTGTACTGCAACAAGTATGAGGCTGATCTGATATGTTCGTCAGCGACAGTTTGATGCAAACCCCAGATAAGTTTCTGATGCTTTAAATTAACTTCTGTCTCCTTTGGAGACCTTCTTTTGCTGTCAACTGCAAATAAATAAAAATCAAGATATCAGTGACGCATTTTATCGAATATAAAGAAAACATGATTTCAAAAACTAAATAAAATAAAAATAACCTATCCCATTGCCATAAGGAGGACATATAGGACCCTGATATACATCATTTTCAGTTAATGGAGCATGTTGCCAATTTTTCATAACAACCCCATGCTCGAAGTAATCCCTGTTGGCATCTGGGAGATTGACAACTAAAGCCCTATTTAAAAACATAGTTTTCAAATAAAAAGTACTATCACTGACAACCCATCTATAGCAAAATATAATCTCTGGAATTCCTAAACGGGTTCCATGAATCTGATTTAACCTATGGATTCCATTAACTATTCTCCATCTATTGGGGGCAATTTTTGCAGGTACTACATCAAAATATTGACATAATTCCAAACACAAGGGGTTTGGAGGAAAAGAAAAGACACATTCGGCTACAAAGAGACTGGGGAACCAATGTCCCTCAGCCAAACGAAAATAATCAAAGGAACCAGAAAATTCTTCCAAAATGACCCAGGAAGGAATAAAAAAATCAGAACGAAATTTATCATGTGACTCAATAAGGTAAACCATTATGAACAAAGAAAATAAAAGAGAATGAAGAAGATCTTACAGAAGAAGGGTAGATCAGTTGATAATGAACTATGGAAGGAATGAACGCACAAGATGGAGAAGAAATGGAGAGATCAAAGATACAGATTTGAAAAAGTAAGAGACGATAGGATTTTCTGCAATGCTTAAATACCTTACCTTGGGAAGGGGTAAAAATAATGATTCTAAAGAAAGACGTTAACGCTACCGACGGCTAAAAGGACAAAAAAGGCACGGAGACCAAAGCAGTGGGAAAAATTCAAAAAGTCTGATTCTATGAATTCGAAAGGAAAATTAAATACAAGGAAAACACTCCTAAAATTCAGGATGACTATTTAATCCCGCCATATTTCAAGAAGAATGTTCCACACTCCTCAACCTCGAACTGTGAAACATTGGGGGCTTCTGTTGATACCAAATTTAGTCTGCTGATGTGGATCAGTTAAGTGAAGGCACGTGTCAATCTACATAGCACTTACAAATATTTCTGAACAACACCTAGACTTCGAGGAACTCAACCTCCCCGACCAACTCAGACACTCCGAGCAACAGGTGCTCTCCGAGGAACTTTACTGTACCGAGCAACTCATGACTACCGAGCTACTTAGGCGGTCCGAGAAGCTTAGGCGATCCAAGCTGCATCTCGTACAAAGCATTAATGATTGGATAATCAACAAATTGACTGCGCATTAAATGCTCATTATTATCATACATATGTATACGCCTATTGGACAACTATGTATTACCCTTTCACATTTACAACCCGAGGGCTATAAATACATCGTATCATCCTCATTGTAAGGGGACTCAAAATCTCTTGGTAAAATCTGTTATCGAGAATTCCCAAACAAGTCAGCAATAACAAAATAGTGGACGTAGGCCCTTCTTTCAAGGCTGAACCACTTTAAAAATCTCTTGTCTTATTTATTTTTTATCTGTGATTAAATAATTAGAGATAATCTAATTTTTTACATCAACAGATGGATCAATGAATTACCATAATAAATATGCGTATGAATAACTTCTCACTAAAGAACTCGACCATGAATGTAATTACATACACTATCAATGATACTTGGGACCCTTTGGACATATTAGGATTGATGTGTTACCCCAAGAATGATGTACAACCCTATCTATATGGGTTGTAAAATGTAGACATTGCATAAGTCTCATTATAAAAATACCATTGCATTTAGGTCATACCATAGATTTCAAAGTAGTTGGTAGAAAAGAACAATCAATCTTTTAAAAAAACAAGTCAACACATTGTGATCCTGGGTCCATTGGCCTGTGTAAGGCGCTTCACAATACATTTGACCAAATACTCCTTGAAAGCTATCTTTTTAATTTGACACTCGCGAGTGTGTTCCTTCTTAAGTAGGAATACAAAATGTGAAGTGGGCCTATGCACACATGTCGTTAGCCAAACTTACATGAGATTAGCGCTTATACTTCTACGAGTTTATCGAACTACTCATCAACTTACATGTTCGGAATTACACTCACCAAAGATGACCATGTCTAATTAAATATGTAAAAATTCATATCATTAACTCCTTTTTAGTTGAGTACGCAACACAATATACATAAAAAAATTATCAATAATCGCATCGAGGCTTTAAGTTGACTCATTTAATTACTACTGATCTAAGGAAGTCATCAAAACTCTTGTTAAGCCCTTGCAAATCCGTAGTATTTATACTTTGAACTTATACTTTTATGATCTGATAAGCACATATCTTATTATGTCATTTAAGACAAAGTGACAAGTAATACTAGAAATCCCTCAAGATTTAAATTTGAGCAAAAAGTTCAACTATTCATAGTCTCACATATCCAACGTGGAGACAAATACCACTAATAAGAAACCAATTATATGTCATCAACCGATGTTAGACAATATTACCTTGTTTTGAGGGAGAAAATCATGAAACTTAGGTAAGTCTAACTAATGTTACACATTATTACCTTTTCTAAATTGAACTCACATTGACTAATGATCTAAACAACTTAATTTAACATGCAAGTATTGTACACACACAGATTTAACGAACACTTGACATTAATTTACCATATCATTTTACTCATACACAAATTGTATAATTTTTTTTCTTAACAATTCACTAATTCAATTATATCATTTAATGAGTGTTAAAATCGTTAGTGACTTTCGACCCTTAGGTGCTCTCATATGGACCTCAAAGGGGTAAGAGGAGAGAAGTGTTAAGTGTGAGACAAAGGTTTAAAGTGGTTCGGACCTCCGGAGATGGTCTTATGTCCATTGTATAAAGGTGTTATACTTGTTTATTAGAATGTAGTTGGGTATTACATTATGGGAAACCCTTTGAGATTTGGTCAAGGGAGTCTGAGGTCTTATGGCCTTTGTCAACGACAAAAAAGACCATAAGAAGTAACTGAATGGCTTATATAAGGATGCCTAAGTATAATTTTAAGGCTCTTGAAAGATGTACAACTGATAGAAATAATGGAACTGGTTCAAGTTACAAATATATGCTCCTAACAGTAAGTTGGGAGTATGGAATGGAGTATAAATACTTGTGAAATGCTAAAACTCTTGTGAGTATGATAGGTGAATGATCTTAATCTCTTTGAATGCTAGAGATTGATCCCCCTATACCTTCTACAACATTCTATTAATATAAGAACTCTTAGAGATAGAATCAGTGGACTGTCACACCATGGCTTTGACAACTCTGAGGTCCACCGGGTCAGTAGTAAGGTGGAGAAATATATTAGCGGTAGATGGAATAATGTTCTTCTTTCTACCTGCTTTTCCAAATATTTTGCAGGAGCACTCTCAGAGGTTTAAAAGGCTAGATAGATCGTGGAGTTTCTAGGAACTGATTTTGAAGTACCACGTGTCACCGAATCATAGGATCAAGATCTGGGTGACCTCCGAAAGTCATTATCCCTCAGCCTGAGGTCGTGTGAGGGCGCAAATTATAATGGGACCTTAATGTCGAGGTATTTATTTATGCTAGCGGGGAACACACTGGAACGAGTGACCTTCTTTGGGTAAAGGATACGTGATGGAGGTCCTCCATAATACCATAGCTTAACCTTGAGGGTATCGGAGGTCTTCCTAAATAAGTAGTTGTACATATGAGGTCAGTGACTCAGCTTGAGGCCTTATCCCTACCTCGGTGGAATTTGAGGAGTTGGAAGAGTCTTTAAAACACCAAGTGTGAAATAAGGTATCATCAGTAGTCCCTTGTTGCCTCTTGAAAAGGTTGCAAGGGGCAACACTTATCCACTGTGCAAGTTAGGGGTAGAGTCATAACTGACCACCGAGAATTCCATCATCATTAGATCTTGTTAGGAAGGAGCTTGGACATGTGTAGGGAAAGGTGTTGATGAATAATCTTTTAATGTGATTGAGGCATCTGACTTTGGGGATAGTAATGGGCAAAGCCCTAGGCCTTTGGGCTATAAAAGATCCCCTTGGTCGGAGCAGAACTCTTTACCGCTAACTTCCATCTTCTCTCTTTCTCCTTAACACTTTTTTTAGCAAGCAAGCCTTTAAGCGAACGATGTATTCTGATAATATTTGCACTTCCAAAGTCTTGGACCCTCAGCCTTTGTCTTCTATGGGGCCCCAGGGTTCTCTGTCTACCTTGGTGAAGCTAAAAATTGAGTCCTCGACTCATCTCCTTAGTGGATTAGTTCTACCTGGCTCGGTAGTGATGAACTATGAGGGGACCTTTAATCCTGACTTTTTCGGTGAGGCACAGTGCATCTTATGTGTCACTGAACAAGATTTTGCAGAGCTCCGAAAAACTTACCAAATTCCAAAAAATGTTATTTTGAGGATCTCTAATCCCAACAAAAGAGTTTTCTCCATAGTGGCCAATTCGTGGAGGACCTTAATGGCTACATTCCTGGACTTCAGGGAGTCTAGTGGGGGAAAATGTGATGTCTCCCCAACCCAATTATTTAAGCTATATAGGGTGTTCATGAGCAAAACAAGCCTACTGATAGGGGCCTGAAGTATTTATCCCCAAGGCTCAATGTGGAGGGCTTTAGGAGTAAGCACAATGCACCAAAAAATTAGAGAGAGAAATTCTTCTCCGTTGGGGGGGAGGGGGGGGGGGGGGGAGGCCACCCCAGATCCTGCTGAGCCCATTGGTTGCTCCATTATCTGGTTTCATTCTCCATTAATGGGTAGGTTGATGATTCATTTTTGTTTCATTGCTTGAATTGACCTCTGTTTTGAGATTTTAACTTTTTACTAACCTTTTTCAATGGTTCTTATGCCTACCATATCGGAATTCAACAAGATTATTGAGGCTCGGAAGTTGGTCTCCACCCCTTTCGAGGTCCTTATTACTGCCAAACGCTTTTTTAACTGCGGATTGGGACTTGAGCCCAAGCCTCTAGCATATGTGGTAATCCCTTAGGACCCTAAGATCACTGTGGGGTTACGCTGGAGGCTTAGCCTTTTGCTTTAGTTCTCTGAAAGAGGAAGGACATATCTGCGGTTCTAGATGAGGTTACCAAGGACTCTGAAGGTAAGGATGACCTGGATAAGAGTGGTGATGACCCTCTAAAGGTTATAGGGACCTCTGATGTAATTAAGGATCCCATTATTTGTTCTAACCGTTATCATTGTCAGTAGATTGTCCATTCCCTTTCTATCATCTTTATTAGTTCTCTTGAGTCAAACTCTGACCTTTGATTGATTCAACAGGTGAACATGAGGAGTGGGGGATTCTTGCTGAGGTTGAGATAAATAGGAAGAGGAGGTCTAAGACCACCAAGCGTTTGAAATTTGGTAGCCTCATGGATATTCCAACTCCTAAGGTCAAGCTTGTGAAGGAGGACAAGTTGGAATTTGTCCGTATTAAAGGCTCGGGCACAGGGGTCGATAAAAATCTACCCCTGCTACAAGAAGAATCAAGGGTAGGACTCCTGGGCTAACCCAGGGAGGTCTTTCTTTTCTAAGGAACTTACAGCCCTTGATCTTAATTGATGTAGCTATTGAGAAGGTGGTTTCCCCCTCAGGGGGAGGGGAAATTGCAAGGGGCAGAGGAGGTGTCTAATACGTCAGGGGGGCGGGCCATCATACCTCGGCGGTGGAGGCCCTTCATGTGATGGAGAAATCAAACAACTCTAAGACGGTGGATACCTTGAGGACTAGGGATACCTCTGTCAATGCTGAGGAACTGGTTCACTTGATGGGAAAGGTATATGAATACTTTCCTAGCTACTTACTTAGCTTTCATTATGTTTCTTATACTCGTATATTTTGCTTTTGTAGGCTCAACACTTAATAGAGGATCTCTTGGCCGATGCTCTTGACGATAATGGAGTGTGGAAAAGGCAAATGATATGGCTGGAAATTGGGACCTTTATCGGCAACACTTGGGCCAATGATCGATGTCCATAAGCTGCGGATAGAGGCTCTTGAGAGAGAGAGAGAGAGAGAGAGAGAGAGAGAGAGAGGACACTTTGAATACTCAAGGTTCCATTTTAGAATAGGAGAGGCTCTCTAATGACAAGACTTTCAGAGATTGTACCTATTTACTGGTTACTACTCAAGAGTCTTTAGCCAAGGTTGAGAAGTTGTGCACTCTTGACCATATTGATCATGTGGTGACGGCAAAGGCCCTTCAAGTACAAAAGACTAAGATCTAAAGATTTAAGGGTGTCCTTCGGTTGGAAGGTGGGGTGGAGCTCGCGAGGCAAACAGTCAATGATTTTTCAACTGAGAAGATAAAGTTAACCTCTCAAGGTGAGGAGTTTTAAAGGAACTATGCTGAGGTCATGGCTAAATACATAGTACTTCAGGGTAAGGTCCGCACCGTAGTTCAAAGCCAACTGAATGCCTATTAAGATTTTGAGGTCTTTAAAAGATACCTCTTTCAGAACATCAGTTCTGGATTTAAAGCACGCAAGGCCAAGGTCTAGGCACGAATTCCAAAGGTGGGCATCTTTGGATTATTTCCTCAAGCCCCTCATTCGGAGGAAAAAATCTTGAATGAGGAAGGCAACAGTGGTAATAATACTAATGATGCCTCCGCTCTGAAGGCCCAAGTGGTAGAGACGTCAAAATAGACCTCTGCCTCTTTGCCTCTAGCATGTGAAGCACATGTAAAACCCTAAGTACTGAAGCCTTAAAAGGCTTTTTATGTAATCTCTCTTTTTTTAGACTATTAATTAGTCGTGGGAAGATTTGTAATCTCTCTTTTTACCTTCAATGAAGAGGTATTTTTCAAAGGAAATCTGCTATTTTTTAATCCTCACTTCTTGCTTGCTTTACCTTTCTCTTTGCTAAGGAATTTTATGTATTACATGAGATCTGATTTGCATGTAGTACAACCCTGGCCCCCAAGAGTGCTTGGTAAAGCAATATAATTGGGGAAGAAATTTTATTAAAGTATATTTGAAGGCCCTGAGACCTTTGCTTCACATAAACGCAGTTTTCCAAAGTCAAGACTGTGGTTCTTTAGTGGGGCATTGAGCCTTATAACCTTAAATTATTCATGTGCTTTATGAGATTGAAAGCCCACAATTTGTGTTCAAGCACTTAGCTCCCCTAAAATTTTGGGCGTGAATATACAGATGTCGGTGATGGGTCCTAAGACCTTAGACTTCAAAATTTAGACTTGAATGCTTGAAAATACATGGTCCTTTTAAGGGTTTTTAGACCTCCGAGCTGAGTAAAATTGAAACCTAAAGTTCCCCAAAAGGTCACAGGGCCTCTGAAATTAGGATATTTTAATTTTTGAAATCCTTATAAGGGTCATAAGACCTCCAAATTTAGGAAGAGTGCCGCCTGAAGTCCTAAAAAGGGTCATAAGACCTCCGAACTGTAGAGAATTTAAAATTTTGAAGACCTTATAAGGGTCTGAGACCTCCGGACTAGGCCTGTCAATGGGTCGGGTCTGGACCTGAATCCGACCCGGACCCGATCCGTATAATAGGGTCTGAGCATATTTTTTTGGACCCGAGACCCGAATACCCGAAGACCCGTTTATTAAACGGGTAGGGTCTGGATCTTATACAAGACCCGGACCCGAAGACCCGACCCGAATTGTACATTATTATTTTATATATAAATATACATATACTATTATTATATATATATATATTTATAAATATATATTATCAATATAACATGTAAGTAATATATATAAAAATATATATTTATGTATATAATAAATATAAATAATATATGTTTTATTTATACTAATAATATTCTATAATACATTACAAAATATTTTAGTTTAAGATTAAAAAATAAAGATGGGGGTAAATATAAAATAAATGTATATATTTGGTCAGACCCGAACCCGAGACCCGAAGACCCGAACGAATCCGGGTTTGGATCCAATATTATAGACCCGATGAAAACTCGGACCCGTACCCGAACCCGATGAAGACCCGATTACACGGATCTAGATCTTCCTAAACCCAACCCGACTCTGACCCATTGACAGGCCTACTCCGGACTGAATTTTTTTATAATCTGAAGTCCTTATAAGCATCTGGGACCTTCTGGATTAGAAAAGTTTTTGAAATTTTAAAGTCCTTATAAGGGTATAAAACCTCCGCACTAATTTTTTTTATAATCTGAAGTCCTTAAAAGGGTTTGAAACTTACGAACTTAGAAAAAAATTAAAATTTCGAAATCCTTGTAAGGGTCTGAAACCTCCGGACTGAAATTTTTTGTACTTTGAAGTCCTTATAAGGGTATAGTACCTCCAGACTTAGAAAAAAATTGAAATTTTAAAGTTCTCATATGGGTCTGAGACTATGAGAGTTAAATTTTTTTGTAATCTGAAGCTCTTATAAGGGTTTGGGACCTCTGAACTTAGAGAAAATTTGAAGTCTTTGTAAGGGTATGAGACCTTCAAACTGAATATTTTGTAATATGAACTCCTTATAAGGCTCTGGGACCTTTGGACTTAGAAAAAAATTAGAATTTTAAAGTCCTTGTAAGGGTCTAAGACCTCCGGACTGAAACTTATAAGGGTTTGAGACTTCGAGTTGAATTTTTTTGTAATTTAAAGTCCTTATAAGGGTCTGGGACCTAGAGACTTAAGAAATTGAAATTTTGTCGTCCTTGTAAGGGTTTGAGACCTATGAACTGAAATTTTTTGTAATCTGAAATCCTTATAAGGGTCTGAGACCTCCGAAGTTAGAAAAAATAAAACCCTTGCATCTTTTTGTGCAATTGGGGTCAAAGGAAAGGTTTTGTTGTAAGGAAATGGATTGTCCATGGGTCCTTAGACCTTAGCCTTTTGGAATTATGGATGAAAATCACAATAATTCTTTTGGTGTTTTAAGGGTTCAGAGTACTTTTGGGCTATTTAAACCTGAGGACTGTAGTCTTTTTTAGGTCCTAAGATCTTTGACTGTTATAGTCCTAAACTAAGGCTAAATACTTGTAACTCGAATAGTGGGTCCTAAGGCCTTAGTTTTTTTAGGGATGCATCACGAGTAATAAAAAAAATCTTCTCTTCATTGAAATAACAGAGTATATAATTTACAATGATTTCTTAGATGGTGACATACATCTTATGAGGGCTCTACTACTCTTCCCAACCGTCGTGATAGACGTCCTTTTTCATGGCGTCGAGGCTCCTATGCACAAGTTCTATAGAGGGAGCTCAAGCTTTGGTGGTGGTGGAAGTACGCTCTCTGGTAAGATCTCAGGGATCTCCTGGTGTTTTGTCAGAGCCCTTGCCAACCTTTGCGGTGTACTGAGAAACTTATTTTTGTCCTTCATGGACGTGATATAGCACTCCCAATACTTTTTTGGTCTTTAAAGACCTCTCCCACTCCCTTGGAGGTTGGGAACCTCATTACCAGTCTGTAGGTTGAGATCACAGCGTCTAAGTCATTGAGAGTGGGTTTGCCCAATATAACATTGTAGGCAAAGGGGAGATCTACCACTGTGAATTTGTTCCCAATGTTGGTGCATCAATCCTCAGAACCAATGATGAGAGGGAGAGTGACATATCCCAAGGAGTAAGTTTGTTCCCCATTGAATCCAATAAGAGGGGTATTTGTCGGCTGCAAGTGCTTGGTGCTAAGGCCCATAGCCTCGAAGGCATCTAAGAACACGATGTTTGTGGAGCTGTCGGTATCAACTAAGATCCTTCTCATGTTGGCGTTCCCCATAATTGTTGTCATCAAGATAGGATCATCGTGAGGTTATCGAACACTTCAGAGGTCTATTTTTGGGAAGACCATCATTGGGACCTCCTAGGGCTTGATGTGGGATAAAAACATGATTCACCTATACCTTGTTATGATGGAAACTCTTGAGGTGGGCCTTTATGGATGTGGTAGAGATCCCACCTCCGTCGAATACTTCGAAGATGCAATGAACGTCAAGTAAAGGGGAATCATCTTTGTTCTGATTCTTGTTATTATTATGCTGACCTCTACCAACGTATTTGATCATAAATTCTTTGAGGTAGCCTAATATGATCATCCCTTTAATAGCCTCCTTCAGTCTGATATTGTGATCATGAACCCTATTAAATCGATAATACTTGGACTTGTCTCTCTTGTCGTCCCCAGTTCTCATAGGCATTGGATGAGGTAAAATATCTTGCCTTTCTACCTTTACAAAGACCTCTTTCACCATGGTTTCCGGAGGCCCACTTTTCTTATCTCGTATGAGCAGCTCAGTCATGGTCATGGGAGGCTTCTTACTGAAATACCTCAATAACTCCTTTGAGATGAAGGCGGAAACACAAATGGTGTTGTTTAAGTCATTAAGTTAGAGAGCTTCCTGGTTTAACCTCGTGGAGTAATCTCTGAGACATTCCCCAGACTTCTGTCTAAAGTGGAGGAGGGTCGTGACAGGCTTCCTCATTTTTTGAGCTCTAATAAAATGGTTGACGAAGGACCTTGCTGGCTCTATAAATCTTTTAGTGGTTACTAGTTTGATCTTAGCAAACCAATACATAGATGTTATCCTTACGGTAGAAGGAAAAGCTCGACATAAGACCTCATATGGGGTATCTTGGAGGAGCATTAGTGATCTGTAAGTTTCTACATGATCGATGAGGTCCTTGGACCCATCGAAAGGCTTAATATTAAGCATCATCCACTTTGGGGGAAGGGTCTAATGTTGGATGTCATTAGAGAATGGAGACATTGTCTTTTTGGAGGGATAACTTTATAGTGTTGGGAGTTTAAGTCTTGTACTGTTTGAGGGAATTCCTAACCGATCTTACATCTTCTTTAGCTCTCCATCCCTGGGTCTAGATACCTTTAAACCTCCCCGAGACTAGTCTCTGAGACGTGATAGTCTGTCCCTGATAGGGATGCAGGTTTTTGATAATTAGGGGACCTTAGGCACACCCTATGGATCATTTTCTCCATCTAATTGGGACTCTTAGTTTTCTCCAATGTCGTTGTGCTCTCGTACCTAGTTTCTTCTACCACTGGGGGTAAAGGAAGCCTGTTGAGGATGTCAGCTATGCCTAAAGCATTTTTTTGTTGGGCCTCTATCTACTTGAAAGAATTATCCAAGAAAACAGTAGTCACCACTTCATACGAAAACACTACACCAAATTTGTCTGATTATCACGGTCATTAACCTTGACAAGTCTAACTTGTCAAGGTCAATAACCGTGATAATTCTGGGGGTGATAAATTTTTTTGTCACGGACTTGTCATGGTCATTAACCGTGACAATCCCATGACAACCTTTAAAAAATTATCACGGTCAATGACCGTGACAAATTTAGGCAGAATTTAAAAAAAATCTGTTGGGCAGTTTGGCCACGGCCCAACAGTAAATTTGTACCTGTTATAGCAAAATTATACGTGTTTAAACAACATCTATCTAAATAAAATAGAAATAATGCATTAAATCATTGCATATCTAATTCTATATCCAAACCAAAATGTAACCAATCAACATAATACAAATATAATCCAAGTGTCCAAATAAAATAGATACAAATAATGTCATGTGGTAGGTTTGAAGAGGAAGTAAGGCCATACGATAAACGCATTGAGATACCCCTGAATATGCATCACGACGCATTATTCGCGCAACCACAATGGGGAGTTATCCTTCCCGGTTATCACATACATGACGAGCACCTTGGTTTCGATGTCTTGAAGCGCACGTCCATGAACCAACATACCCTGGACGGTATTCGGGTCCCTAAAACCCTTCCCTATTCGTGTGCCATCAAATACATCGAGTATAAACACGCATGGCCAAATAATTATTGACATAGGCCGCTCGATGGGAGCCAAGTAGGGGATTGGATCATCAATCGGTGAGTGTGCACGTGTCGTCGATGAAGTAACGATGTCCACGTCCTTGTCCTCCTCCACCACCTTATCCTTCCCCTTACCGTTGCCCTTTCCACCCAATGAACTCTTCACGAATGAGAATATATCTTGGACCATCGCCTTCAACCTTGATAGCTTCGCATCATGCGAGTCCACCTGACGAGTTAACCTGGTGTTACTCCTCTCCAATCCGATGATCCTAGATTTGGTCACCCGCGAGCTCAGCCCCCTTGTCCTCCCCTTGCTATCAGCGCCAAGCATTTGGTTGAGTGCGTTCGTGGACAAAGATGCCTTATCGGCATCGGATTGCGACTCATGCACTTCCTTAAGCTTTGCCTGAAATGACAAAAAGCACATGATTAGTTAAATAAGTAAATAAAAAAATTATAACATAATTAATAAAAAGTAAATTATCGGATTACTTACAATCGTGGATGCGACGCGACGCTCGGAGACACATCCTTATCCTTCCTCTTCTTCGTCCGAATTTCCACATAGGCATTGAGCCTATGTGGCCTACCCTCAGGGTCACTCCCCATCCCCTGAAATAAAATAATGCAAAATTAGTACCGGGCCCGCAATGTAAAATAATGCAGAATAACATATTTCTGTAATTATAGAAAAATAAAAACTTACCATCATCCTATGATCCACCTTGGCGTAAGACGTCGGGATGGAGTAGTGCACGTCCGTCTTTTTCGCCCGCTTTGCCCTCCCCGATTGGCAAGCTGCCAATTGTCTCTCCTCGATCTCATTATCAATGAACTTTTGCCACTGTGCTAATGAGATCGGCTCCTTCGACAGGACACACTCACGCATTCTGATAATGGAGTCTCGGGTCTCCCAAAGTACCGAATCCGTAAAATTTTCTTCCATGTCTTGTGTTGCTCCCTTAACTGCTCAAAGACAGAATAACAGAGTTTTGGGGCGAGGCTGAATTATTTCTATCAAATAAATACAATGTTAGTTACGAATAAATATAAATTGAAATTGAAATATAAATATAAATATAAATATAAATACATTACCTGTAGTGCCGCCCAAATAGCTAACTTGAGCTCATTTGGCACATCCCTCCAACTAGTGTACCCCGGGCCGATAATCGTCTTTAGAAGATCGAGGGATATAGCTAAAATCACCATCTTGTTCTCGACGACCTATCCTAATTTACCCCATTTGGGGAGCGTAGGGACCAAGGAGCCCTCGTTGTCTCCGCTACCACCGGGCCTAGAAGACATAATCATTATCAACATCATCATCCTTGCCTTAATCCTTGAAGGAGACATTTTGTGTAAAAAAATGTTGTTATTAGTACAAATTCAAAATGAATTAGAAGTAGACAAGCAAACATTAGTACATGCATGAATATAATCAAGTACAAATGAATAAAAAGCATTAATCCAAAAATTGGAATACTTTTTACTGTTTAACTCACACACATATACAAAGGAAAGAGATAAAGATAAAAAGAGTGAAAATGATCAAGTATAAATGAATTAAAAGAATTAAACCGATGTATGATAATAATAAAACACTAGTACATGCGCTAAATTGGAATACTTATTACAAAATAAAAAATTATTTTAAATTCGGGTTATTATAAAAAATGGATTGATATTCGGTAGGAGCAGCCAAGTCATCCACACTACTATTTAGACGCTTTGGCGTATGTAGGATGATTGGCCACAGCTCGTTGTTGATATACTCCAAGTAAAACACTTGGTTGGCCTTTTGAAATTCACAAACAAACGGCTCATCGCTCACATGTTCGTTGCTCTTCAACTTAAACAAGTCAACCATGATCAAATTGGTGCCAGGAATAACTTTATAAACATTTTTATCCTCAACTCTTACCCAATCACAGTAAAATCCGACCTCTTTGAAGCTTACATAATCCAATTCGTATATATTTCGAATTACACCATAGTAAGTCATTTCAGCTTCAACGAGATTTTTATCTTTTCTGCTCGCTCGAAAGAACGTAAGAGCCTTGTATGAAATGTCCAAGTTTTATACATTTGCATTTTCCTCGTACACCCTTGCTCCGAATATGTAACCATTCAATTGATACTTTTTGTACTCTTGTGCCATGAACCAGGGTCCAGTGGCTAGACGAGCAAGCCTTGATGTCGCATTGCCCGTCTTTAAGAGCCGAGATTAGAGATAACACTCTACCAAAAATAGTAATTTGGCACACCCTGATATTAAAAATATGGCACACTTTAAAACTGTGCCAAATTCTGGCACGGTTGAATAACAATCTGGGACACTTTAAAAGAGTGCCAAAATTTGGCACTGTTTTAAAGTGTGCTAAAATTGAGTACACATACTAAAGTATAAAATACCCTAAAAAAATCATTATACTACCTTCCCGCTCACCCGCTCTCTAGTTCCTGCTCACCCTCTCTCTCTTTCTCCAGCCACATCCTCCCGTGTAAGGACACAAATTTCCAATTGAGTCATTTGTTGTTTTTGCTCAATTCTGGACAAAAACTTTTGCGTCATAGGATAGAGTTCTTGACCATCCTTCAAGCCTATGACATACTAAAGTTGAAGACGTAGCAGCCAAGTTTAAAGCTTCATCAAAATGACGAGTTTATTATGCCTCGTTTCTACGTCAACAATATTTTTTCCGTTTACTCCTAAGGTATGAATGCATTACATATTTATATAGGAGCTTGGAATAATTTGTATTGGGTGTAAGTTTTGTTTAAACTGTTGTTTGTTTTCAGAAAGTTTCTTTAAAACTTTAAAATAAAGTTTCTAGGCTAAAATCGAATTTTTAAGCTTTCTGGATTTTCGTTCGAAATTATCGTTCGAACGAGAATTTTGTTCGAACGAGGTTTGCCAACGACTTGCCACTGGAACTTAATTCTATATTGTCGTTCGAATGAGTTTGGCAACGAGATTTCCCATCAGGCCACTAGAACTTCGTTAGAAGGGTCGTTTGAACGAGCCTTCGTTCGAACAAAAATCTCATTCGAACGAGATTGCCGGCGGGAAATTAAATTGGCAGTTTTGGACAGTTTTTCACTTCTATCCCACTACTTTTTCCCACTAACTTTTGATAGACTTATCAAGTGTGGGAACCAATATTTTTGGGTAAAATTTTTTACATACTACAATCTCCAAGAGTGAGTTTGAGAGAATAATTATAAGAAGAAAAGGTTAAAGTTTGAGTGTTTTATTTTTCAAGAAAAATCTTTAGACACTTTTGTTTTCACCCATAGTTTGTTTATTCTAAGCTTCCATATAAATATCTTGCTTGGAGTGTTTGGCACCGAGTTTACTCTATCGAGTTGAAGAGTTTGTTTGGGTTTGCTTCTACATCCCTCAAAGAAGAAGCCTTGTTTAACTGCGGAATTCTCACATGGTGAAAGGCACCATGTGTGGTTGACGGTGGTTCCTACAGTCTCATTGGTGGATTCCAAAGTTTCGGAGGAGTTCGAGATACTCGACTAGGCAGAGGTAGTTACAAGAAGACTCATCGGGGCTTGAAGGAGTCGAGTCGAGTGTTGTAAGTCGTCTTGCTTGTAATTATAAATTCCGTACTTAGTGGACTTAAGGCTAGGGCCGTTCGAGATTTTTTCCCGTTGTGGGTTTTTCCTTGTACATCGCAGCGTAGTGGTTTGTTTATTTTATCTTTCGCAAAATTTACCTTAGATGCATGCTTAGGTAAGAAGATAAAATTGGTTTAAATCACTACTCATGTTTAATTTGGTGCTACATAATAATTTGGGTAAATGTTAATTTGATTCAAGTAATCATTTAATTTGTTAAAATTGATTTGGCCTAAATTGGTAATATTGAAAATATGACTTAGGCAAATTTTTAGGACTTGGGTTAAATTGGTTTAAGTGAAAAATGTATTTGTTGATTAATTTAATTTCACTTTGAACTTGTTTAATTTTAATTTGAAAACAAATTAAAATTTGGTGTTTGTGTGTGTTTATTTGAACCATCTCGCTTCCACATCTCAAAAGGAAATTACTTTTTGTGTAAGATTTAAAATTGGGGGCCTCGTGTTCCAACAAGTGGTATCATAGCACTGATTGTGAAAATCTATCATTTTCGTTCCGCACTGAGCTCCCAAGCTACTGGGTATTACACGCTCTTTATTTATCCTTTTCCATCTCTTATTCAGATGTGAGTGGTTATTTTTTAGATTTGTACGTTAGTTATGAATTTTGATTTAGTTTTGTATGGTTATTTTTTAGATTTGATTTGTACGATTGTTTTAAAGCATCTCGGTTTCATGAACGCCACAGTTTTAACGGATCTCGATTTCAATTTGCTTCAAATGTTTCACTATTTTAGGGTTTTCTTATTCAGGGAGTACATCAAGGTAGAAATAGCATTGTTCAACATCTTTTATGTCTTTTTTGTGTTTTAATTTTATATCTCATTTAATTTTGTTTCAGTTTTAGGGTTTCTTCAGTTGGTTTTTGACAACGACAATGTTTCGAAGGGTTGAAGGTAATTTTAAGGGTTTTTAATCTTTATATTTCTTTGTTGAACTTTACGTGTTTGAAAAAATGTTTAAATGAATTGATTTTAATTTTTAGCGACTGTTGATTAAAATACCACGATGTTTAACAAATATATGAGGCACAATTTGCAGAATGGGAAATATTAAATTTAGTGATTACAATTTTCTTTTCTATTATATTGGTGGAAAGTATAATTTGGGAAAGTCATTATTGAATTTTGAATTGATTTTTAGGATGTGTCAAAGTGTTCTTCATCATCTTTCTCCACTCTAAGCAAGTGAAACCTTCATATTATTTCTCCATATTATAATATATTGGTGGGCATGTCGATGTTTGTATTATTGTGTGCTAATATATGTACATTATCACTCTTACTTTTAAAATGTAGTACTATCCAATAAAAAGTGTTAGGGATGTTTTCTTATAGAATCACTCTTTATCTTAGTTGTGAGTGTCGTATATAGAATCGCTCTATATCTTAGTTTTATGTGTGATATATAGAATCACTACTTAAGATTCACTCCCACTGCCACTGAGTTAATGAGTTATTTTAGGCACCATATTTTTTTTGACATTCATTCCAAAAATTCACACTTGGTTTAAATATAGTATTGTGTTGTTATGTATAACAAGAATTAGTAGCATACATGAAATAATTAGTAGAATACATGAAATAATTTGTTTTTGTGAATATTTTTTAAGTTGATTTACATATTATTTCTTTAGAGATGACATCTACTCACACCCTAAGCACTTCCAAAGCACCTGTAATACCCCGTATTTTTAGGACTTTTAAATTTGGAGATTTATTAAATTTAATTTGAGATATTAATTTAATATTTGTCCGAAAATTATTTTAAATTTTTACTAGAGTGATGAGAGTTAGTAATCATTGGAATTTTGTTGAAGATTACTTAATGAATAAAGTAATATGTATAATTGAATTTATTAAAATTACCACGAGTATATAATTTGATAAATTTGGAAATTTAATCGGGACGCACCCGTGTCATGTCGAGATTAAATTAGTATTATTAAAAGTAAATAAATTATAAGTCAGCCGTTTGGTCATTTTGAGTGCGCTAATGTGTCCGGAAGGGTCGAGATAGTCAAAATAATGTACCCGGGGATTTAGTTTGGATCTGGGGGCGCTTTTAGGCGAAATTAACATCCCGGGAGGGCGTTTTGGACATTTCGTATTTTTGGGTAATTAAACCCACGAATTTACCTAGGCTATATAAGATGTTAGGGGTTGTCATCTAGGGTTAACATAAGCAAAATCAAAGAACGGCCATTGGAGAAGAAGTGGAGAAGCTTTCCAAGGAGTTCTAGGCCAAAAACTCCGTCGGTTGCACCGCCGTCACCGCCAAATTGTAGATCGCGCGATGAGGAACACAACCACTCCACTTTCTTCGACAAATCAGAAACAAAATTTCCAGGCAAGTATCTATCTTGCTTTATTTTTAGTTAATGCCTCAATTATGTTGGTCTATGGTTGTTTAGGACTAGTTTCTTGAAAAAAAGTATAAATTGGAGACTAGAATTCACATGTTGCAGAGGTAATAATCATATTCTGGACATCTAATTCACATGTAGAGAATATACTACGAAATTAATGGTTTTAGAAGTAGAAAATCTGGAAAAACATTTTGTCCCTTTAAATTGTTATACTTGATGAAAACCCATATGCTTTACGTAGAAAATTATGTATTTGGGTATATAATACTAGTAGTATCATTTGTTGAGAGTTTTGGAGTTAAATATAATGATTTGGTTGAGTTTGGAGAAGGATTCCCGTAACTGGGTTTTCTGCAGTTTCGCCATAACTGCTTGATTGATCAATCGACCCAAGAACATCGATCGACCCCCTTTCATCGATCGATCGATCCCTCCTGGAAAACTCTATATTCCACTATAATGGTTTATTTCGAATAAAATGTGTAGTACCCCTTGAGTATTATTGTTAGAACATTTTGGGTTATAAAGAGGACCAGTAAGGTTTAGTAAAAAGTGAGTATTTAATGTAAGACGAAATTTAGGGTTGACGGGGGGTGATTTACACTTAGGAAATTATGGGAACGTGTAAATAAAGGAGTGAGACTCGAAAGGAAGTTACGTTAGAAAGTAAGAGAGTACCTACTGAAATTATACTTAGAGAGATAGAATACTTCGAGAGAAAAGGAGTAAGTAGGGAATAACCTATAAATAAGGATAAAAAGACGAGTCCGTTATACGGAATAATCGAGTAAAGGATAATAAGAACGAATAATCATAAGTATGTGTTGTGGGTGCACCTAATTTAGAAATGTGGATAGTAATATATATGACTGTGTGTTTGTTTATATATTATATATGTGTAAAATCATGCCCGCGCTACTTGCTATCACGGAGGTTACCGCGTCGGGACAGTCTTATCTCGATGGGACCTTTATGGGGGATATTGACTTGTACCTTAGAACATAGGACTCCTTGGTACAAGCTATGTGATTGATAGTCAGACGGTCATAAGAGACGTGAGGGTATGTGCTGACCTCTTAGTGACTTAGAACTGTACTTAGCCTCCATTTGTATGTGTTTTGTGTTAATACAGTTCGAGAGTGATTCCAAACTAGTATTTCCCTTAGTATGAGTGATACGGGGACTTGGTAGCAGAGTATGCCAGCACCATAAATTTTATGTGCAGTGCCGATAATATATATATATATATATATATATATATATATATATATATATATATATATATATATATATATATATATATATAAGGACCTAAAACATGATTAGGAAGGTTAATTACATGATTAAGTATAAGTTATTAATTATAAGTTATAAATTGATTATGTGTGTTAAACATGTTAATTATTATGTTTAGGGGATGCATGCTCATGTGATATATGTGTTGTTTACATTAGGTGATAATTAAGCTTATGATCGGGGATACCATGTTTAGAACATATGATTAGTTATGTGGTTAAATGAATCATAAATTATGTTTTTAATGCATGATTATGTTTATAAAAGTAAATTAGGGTGTTGATACGAAATTGGCAATTTTTGGTCGCCAAATGTGAAAGTTTTGAGATTTCGATAAATTGCTACTTTCCTGTTCGAGACCAAATTAGGCGTATTAATTTTATGATTTTGTGAAAACACAAAATATGAAATTTGTAGATGTTTAAGTTATCTACTCATAGACACAAAGAGGGAGTAAATCGGGGGCCGTGATAGTGAGTAACGGTAATTTTACCAAGGTGGGACAAATGTGTCATTAATGGAATTGTCTAATTCGACCTTTCATCCAACCAATCATGTGTTAACACTACCCCTATTGCTATTGGACCACTATACAACGTATTTATGATTATAAATGAGAGGTATGTCTTCTTCCTCATAAGAAATAACAAGTTTTGCCTAAAGAGAGAGAAAGAGAAGAAAGTTAAGAAAGAAATCTTTGGAAATTTTCTATAAATCAAGGAATCCTCGTAAGGTGGGGAAGTAGCTAATACTACAATACCAATGAAGTAGTTTGGTATTAATCTTAGAACCAAATCCAAGGTGAGTGACCTGTCCTATGAAAGATAGATACTTATATGTTCATATGGAAATGTTTAGTTAAACACATGTGTTAAAATACTTATGGGAGTGATGTCGTATTTAGGAAACATATGCATATGATTAAAAAAGTTAAGCGATGTTATATAATGATATGGACTAGTGAGTACTTTATCTAATGTTAAGGACTGGTGTATCCAACGGGATGCAGCGGCCCCGTTAATACAATTTAAAGGTTTGTTGTACTCGGGCCTAATTAGGGGATTTGGTGTTCCCCATTAACTGAGAGTTAATTGGACTGGAGGGTCCAGGCTTGCGAGAGTCACACAATTCCTATTGGGTTATAACATTAGAAAATAAAAATGGTTATATGTGTGGAATATGGTCATTCACTAAGCTTGTGTTGCTTACACTCCTATAATGTTATGTTTCAGGTATGCCTATCAGTTGGAGTTCACTGTTAAGTTAGGACCTTAAAACGGGGGAATGACGGATATCTAGTATAGTTTGAATATCAAGAATTTTGTTGTGTAAATATTAAACTAAAGATCTTGGTTATGAAAAGTTGTGTAGTACTTATAGGTTACATGTAAATGTAGTTATGTTTTCATCTACACATACCTTTGAAAAAAAAATCTCATGCTATTTTTCCTTAGAGATTTAAATTAAAGCATTGTTTATTGTTTAAGGCAATTTATCGTTAATTAACAAGGATGAGTTTAACTTAATTAAGTCGGGGCGCGAGAATATATTATATGAGTGAGGTAATATATATATATATATATAGACATGAAATTGGGAACTTTTTGCTTTGTATAAAAAGTAGTTCAATAATGAACCAATACTCCGACTTAAAAATAAGTGTTTAGAAATCTTGTGACAACACTGGTACATTTTTTAAAAAATGAAATGAGATATATGTGCGAACCTAATTTTCAGAAATAAATTATCTTAGCCATAGTAATTGTCAACATGAAACCTTATGGGAGATTTACGTTAAAATGAACTTTTGAGGTTAATAGTGCGGTAGGCGTGCACACTAGGTGAGAAGTGAGAATTTCTCAAGAGAGTGTCGCATACTAACATGATTGTTGCATTGGGCGGTAAGCATTTTAAATACTTACTAAACTAAATTTAAACTATTTGACAATTGGGCTCTGACCCATCTCCTGTTATCTCTTCTCTCTTGTATATATATATATGTATATTACAGGTGTCCAACCACATGGGCATCATGCTTAGGATTCTTTGGTCGGAACGTGATGCAGCTTATGTGGGAGTTGCATGCCATTTGCTTAGACGACCTCATTATTGACTCCACTCTTAGTTCCGTTTTAATTAGTTGGGCATGTGTCACCCTTTTCCCTTATTCAGTTGGATTTGTCAGAGATTATGTTCATTTATCATTAGTATTTTACTCTTTGGGATTTCATTACTGTCAGGATGGTTTTCCTTTATGGTTTTAAAGTTGGTATTAGCTATTTGAATGGTTAAATTATTGGGTATTCATTTCCAGTCTTTATAATTGTGTGATTCTTAAACTGTTAATTGTTAAGGGTTTTCATAATTGGATTTACTTAAAATGGAAGTAATGTTTTAAATGGTTTTGACACTTAGCTTAATAATTTGGGGTGATTAAATTGGAAATTTTATTTTGCGACAATGATGCTAAGAATGAACCAACCCTTCACCTTGATTATAATTTAATAAAGAACTGATCACCCGGTATTTAATTAGGTGGGGTGTTACAGGTGGTATCAAAGCATCAGGTTCTAGTGTCCTTTAGGATCTGTATGGCTTATCTTGTTTCCATCTTAGCGTTTTTGATTTAGAGCCCTAATATTAGGAATGTTGTATTCATCTTTATGCGTGGGAAATTCGTGCTTCGGCGATTTGTCGATGTAATTGTTGAACTTATCCAAGTTATTTTAAACTTTCAGATGGACCATCAAGACGAACAAGCTAATGCCATTGGGGAAGTTAGTGATCAAGAACAGGTCCCACCTCAGGTGTTTCCAAAGAGGGTATCAGTCGTCGATTACAGGCATTGTGGCACAGGCATTTACCACTGCAGTCTTACAGTACCACGATCGCAGTATGCAGTTTAGAGGAGGTAAAAGACCTAGAGAGATTAGTCAAATTGATATGACTAGAGTTGAAAATTGTGCTAAGGCACTAAAATTTCGGCAACAAGCTCCTCAAGACCAAAACGTCCCCAAGGGAAACAAAATTTACATGGAGAGCCAAAAGCGTCAGGGCTAACAAAGTCGGGGTCAGAATGAAGTCACAAAGAGGTGTTTCAAATGCGGAATGGATGGCCATAAATGTCAATCTTGTTCAAATCAGACTGGAGAGAAATTACAACCCGACCAGCGAGAAATTTAGGACACTGCTATAAATGTGTGCATCTGGGTCACAAGTGGAAGTATTATCCTCAACCTGACATCTTTTTTCCTCAAGTTGCTCAGCAAGGCCAGAAAGACCAAGGAAAAAGCAATACTAGTCAACAACGTAGTGACATGTGGCAGTTTAGAGGTAGGTGCTTCCAATGTAGCAAGAATGGCCATAAATGTCAGGATTTCCCATAGGGGAATAGAGCCCCACGACAGGAGGGTGCCCGTGATAAACTACAGAGGCCAGCTCTACCAGCCATCCCAGTAGCCTCCGTTCAACAGAGGCAATTACAATATGGACGTGTCTATAACGTCCACTAGGCAGCAGCACCTCGGGCCCCAATCGAGATAAAAGGTATGTTTCCTATACATGGTGATATGGGTCGAGTTTTAATTGGTACTCGGGTACCACACTGTCTTATAGCTATTCATTTTATAAGAGCCTTAAGGCTAATAACCACGGTGACGAGTACGGTGTCGTACGTAGACTCGCCATTTGGGGGAATGAGTCTTTGATTTTCTTTATTTAAAGAGGTTAGATATAGAGATTGGTAGCTTCATTTTACCTGCGATCAATACTGATGTTAGATATGCACAAGCATAAGGTCGTTATTGGCATGCTAGATTTTTTATAGGAGTATTGTCCTCGCCATTTCGGGATAGGAAATGTGTTTGGTGGCAATGCCTCGTCCATAGGAAGGAATTGCCAAGGCGATTGGAAAGGTAGAAGTATGAATTTTACCCTCGGAGGATGAGGCATGTTTTATGTGACACGAGCAATTCACGAGTTAGTGCGTATAACTATAAAGGTTATTATTATGTTGGTATATTTTTTCTTTTCCCTAGTGTAGTGGGATTATCTTTACTGCTATCCGCGGAGGATGAGTGTGTGTATTAATAGTGTTATATACTTTATTGAGAGTACTCGTTTTAGTAGTGTGATATAGGAGAATGGTATTACCTTGGTTACAATTTTATAGAAATGGCTAGTACAATAGTAGGTAGTTATTTCAAGGTTATCGGAGTGGTTGCCTTAGTGAAACATGATTTTTTCTGGCAAGGCCTCACCCGTGAGAGACTCGGGCTCCCATTTATATTATATATTTAGAGACTCCAAGGGTTATAGTGGACCGAAGAGTTTAAATCCTGGGGTGTTTAGAGACCTTATTTTCATGGCTATGTGTGTACTGGGTTTACCGTTGAGCGAAAAGGTTTGACTCACTATTATATTTAACGCTCAAGACTTGGTGATAGGTAGAGAGCATCGATGTATCTACCCTTTAGAGATGTTATAGTTAAGAATTAGACTCATATGTTTCGGATCAGGATTTTGAGAGTCTTGATTGTATGTGTACGGGGTTTGCGAATAAGGATTACCACTAATTTTGGACGATAGAGGATTGGCAAAATATTCTTTGTGTAGGTGTAATTACGGGAGGTGATGTAATTTTTTTGTCAAGAGACAGAATAAAGGGGTACATGTTATGGACGGAAGGCCTAACATATTTCGACAACCGACAATGCTAGGTAGTAGTGTATCAGGGGGGTTCTTTGTTTTGATTTCGCTTTGCGAGACATCCCACTCATGAAACTTAGCGTAAGGTTGCAAGTAGGAAGATGTTTGGTTATTAGTCTATAAGTTTAGTACCTCCGTCGTCGTAGGAGCAGGTAATCATATCTTTAAGTTGGAAGTTGAATTATGATTTAAGGCCAGTGGAGTCGGTTGGGTGGTAAGAAAACATTGAAAGTTCTGTTCTATTACCACGAGTCGAAGGGTGAAACGATGATAAGGAGGATTTAAAAATTTCAATTTCTAGGGGGATTGACGGTACCCAAGTGTTGTAACCGCATTCTGAACACAAGGGAAATAAAGAGTTGGGATGATTTTTAGTGTGGAGTATCTGGGAAATACTTTTAATATAAGAAAGAAGACTTGTATTTATCGATGAGTAGCACTTCGCTCGCTCTCCCCGGGCGGTTGGGGTGTTACAAAATGTGAGCATCTTGGTTAGTTGATGTTAGAATCATTAGAGTGGAAGGAACGTGGGAATGGCCATGTGGAATATATGTTTATGGGACTAGCATAACGAGGTGGAAGTGGTAGTGTGGATTAAGCGTCGCATGAAGGACGATAATCCATATATACGTGTGCGATTATAATAGCACACCCGAATTTGGTTGGAAGGTTGTGGGAAGCCATTTAAAAGGAGTATTCCTAGAGAAGGATAGAATTTAATTATTATGGAGAACACTCGAAGCGGAGTTGTAATTAGTCAAATGTCAAAGCGACTTGCGCATACAAAAAGTAATAATGTTAGTATGGTATAAAAGGTCCAGAAGTACACATCGTGGAGAAAAGTGCACGGGTCGGAACTTTCAGTATACGCCAAGGAAAGAAGAGGAGTATTAAGTGTCACTTAATGTGAGACATTTTAAGTAAAATTCGATGTTTAGCGGGACATAGTGAGTAGTCTCTGCATGCACCACTCATTGATAGAGATCGGTTGGAATAAGAGGGTCAACCAGAGAATTGTGTGGCTATCGACAATTCCTGTAATGGAAGAGACCGGTAAAGTCGGTAGTGTTTCTTAGATGGGTTTCCATCCTCAAGACAAGATAAAGGGTTCATCTGAACATATGGGACAAGTCGCCCAAGAAGGAAGTTATTGATATTCCTTTTGGGTGATTTATAATATTAACTAGTGTGTCCCAGTCTTCCATTGAAAGGAAGGATCGCGCTGGTACGTGATCCTACATGGTATTATTTTCTCAATCAGGATGAGAGTTTTGAATCCCACCTTCATGATGGGATTTCAGGAAGCAGCGGGGAAAACATTTCGTTTTGAGTAGGATGTATCACCCATAGCGAGGGAATAGGCGCACGGTGATTAATGATTAGTGATGCCGCATGAAGGTAATTTTGGAATCTTGTTAATCCTTTCATTTCCAAAACGGATATAGCTAACAAGTGAAGTATAGTATGGTAGAGTTCCGTGGAAGAACTCGTACCTGTTTGTCGTGAACGAGGTACTTATTGAGGTTTTGGTGTGGAAAAGCCTTAACTATTACCCCTATGTATATTTAGAGGGGAGCGGATAATCAAAATTTTAGATTTGTAGATTTAGAGTCTAATGACTATGGTGGAATTACCACGACTGTTTTAGGCAAACAAGAGTGGTCAGATGTTCCTATGGTTTCTCTCAGAATGGAAGTTTTGTGTTTAGATAAATACGACTAGTTTTCATGTAGTGAGGTGCGACCTCCCAATGATATTGAAATAATGGGAGTCAATGATGTATAAGCTCGTCTTATATGAATGGGTCGGATAAGAGCACAATGCGAAGTGCCGTTGAGGAGAGTGTTATATAAGCTCACCGTGAGACGGGGGCTATAGTGATAGAACGCCTTACTATATATATACTTTGCGTACTGATAAGATACCCAGATTTGTTCTTACCAGGTATGCCTTATTTTCTGAATTTCGGGACGAAATTCCGTTATTAGGGGGAAATAGGTAATACCCCGTATTTTTAGGACTTTTAAATTTGGGGATTTATTAAATTTAATTTGAGATATTAATTTAATATTAGTCCAAAAATTATTTTAAAATTTTACTAGAGTGATGAGAGTTAGTAATCATTGGAATTTTATTGAAGATTACTTAATGAATAAAGTAATATGTATAATTGAATTTATTAAAATTACCACGAGTATATAATTTGATAAATTTGGAAATTTAATCGGGACGCGCCTGTGTCGTGTCGGGATTAAATTAGTATTATTAAAAGTAAATAAATTATAAGTCACCCGTATGGTCATTTCAAGTGTACCAATGTGTCCGGAAGGGTCGAGATAGTTAAAATAATGTACCCGAGTGTTTAGTTTGGGTCTGGGGGCGTTTTTAGGCCAAATTAGCATCCCGGGAGGGTGTTTTGGACATTTCGTATTTTGGGTAATTAAACCCACGAATTTACCAAAACTATATCAGATGTTAGGGGTTGTCATCTAGGGTTAACATAAGCAAAACCAAACAAAGTCCATTGGAGAAGAAGTGGAGAAGCTTTCCAAGGAGTTCTAGGCCGAAAACTCTGCCGGTTGCACCGCCGTCATCGCCAAATTGTAGATCGCGCGACGAGGAACACAACCACTCCACTTTCTTCCACAAATCAGAAACAAAATTTCCAAGCAAGTATCTATCTTGCTTTATTTTTAGTTAATGCCTCAATTATGTTAGTCTACGGTTGTTTAGGACTAGTTTCTTGAAAGAAAGTATAAATTGGAGAGTAGAATTCACATGTTGTCGAGGTAATAATCATATTCTGGAAATCTAATTGACATGTAGAGAATTTACTACGAAATTCATAGTTTTAGAAGTAGAAAATCTGGAAAAAGAATTGGAAGAATTGAAAGTTAAAGAAAAGATTAGGGTTCTTGAGGGTTATGCAGATTTTGCCCCTTTAAATTGTTATACTTGATGAAAACCCACATGCTTTATGTAGAAAATTATGTATTTGGGTATATAATACTAGTAGTATCATTTTTTGGGAGTTTAAGAGTTAAATATGATGATTTGGTTGAGTTTGGAGAAGGATTCTCGTAACTAGGTTTTCTGCAGTTTTGCCATAACTGCCTGATCGATCGATCGACCCAAGAACATCGATCGATCGACCCCTCCTGGAAAACTCTATATTCCTCTACAATGGTTTATTTCGGATAAAATGTGTAGTACCCCTTGAGTATTATTGTTAGAACATTTTGGGTTATAAAGAGGACCAATAGGGTTTAGTAAAAAGTGAGTATTTAATGTAAGACGAAATTTAGGGTTAGCGAGGGGTGATTTACACCTAGGAAATTATGGGAACGTGTAACTAAAGGAGTGAGACTCAAAAGGAAGTTACGCTATAAAGTAAGAGAGTACCTTATGAAATTATACTTAGAGAGATAGAATACTTCGAGAGAAAAGGAGTAAGTCGAGAATGACCTATAAATAAGGATAAAGGAGACGAGTCCGTTATACGTGATAATCGAGTAAAGTGTAATAAGAACGAATAATCATAATTATGGATCGTGGGTTCACCTAATTTAGAAATGTGGATAGTAATATATATATATGACTGTGTGTTTATGAATATATTATATATGTGTAAAATCATGCCCGCGCTACTTGCTATCACGGAGGTTACCACGTCGGGACAGTCTTATCTCGATGGGACCTTTATGAGGGATATTGACTTATACCCTAGAACATATGACTCCTTAGTACATTCTATCTGATTGATAGTCAAAAAGTCCTAAGAGATGTGAGGGTATGTGCTGACCTCTTAGTGACTTGGAACTATGCTTCGCCTCTATTTGTATGTGTTTTGTGTTAATACAGTTCGAGAGTGATTCCGAACTAGTATTTCCCTTAGTATGAGTGATACAGGGACTTGGTAGCAGAGTATGCCAGCACCATAAATTTTATGTGGGGTGTCGATAGTATATATATATATATATATATATATATATATATATATATATATATATATAGAGAGAGAGAGAGAGAGAGACATGAAATTGGGAACTTTTTGCTGTGTATAAAAAGTAGTTCAATAATGAATCAATACTCAGACTTAAAAATAGGTGTTTAGAAATCTTGTGACAACACTGGTACATTTTTTTTAAAATGAAATGAGATATATATGCGAACCTAATTTTCAGAAATAAATTATCTTAGCCATAGTAATTGTCAACATGAAACCTTATGGGCGATTTACGTTAAAATTAACTTTTGAGGTTAATAGTGCGGTAGGCGTGCACACTAGGTGAGAGGTGAGAATTTCTCAAGAGAGTGTCGCATACTAACATGATTGTTGCATTAGCCGGTAAGAATTTTAAATACTTGCTAAACTAAATTTAAACTGTTTTACAGTCGGGCTCTGATCCATCTCATGTTATCTCTTCTTTCTTGTATATATATGTGTATATTACAGGTGTCCAGCCACAAGGGCGTCATGCTTAGGATTCTTTGGACGGAACGTGATGCAACTTATGTGGGAGTTGCAGGCCATTTGCTTAGACGACCTCATTATTGACTCCACTCTTAGTTCCGTTTTAATTAGTTGGGCATGTGTCGCCCTTTTTCCTTATTCAGTTGGATTTGTCAGAGATTATGTTCATTTATCTTTAGTATTTTACTCTTTGGGATTTCATTACTGTCAGGATGGTTTTCCTTTATGGTTTTAAAGTTGGTATTAGTTATTTGAATGGTTAAATTATTGGGTATTCATTTCCAGTCTTTATAATTGTGTGATTCTTAAACTATTAATTGTTAAAGGTTTTCATAATTGGATTTACTGAAAATGGAAGTAATATTTTAAATGGTTTTGACACTTAGCTTAATCATTTGGGGTGATTAAATTGGCAATTCTATTTTACGACAGTGATGCTAAGAATGAACCAACCCTTCACCTTGATTATAATTTAATAAAGGACTGATCACCCGGTATTTAATTAGGCGGGGTGTTACAGCACCATGCCTTTTGGAGTGTACCATTTTGTTGCATGTTTGGAGTTAGTTCAACACATTGGCAACTGAAATATATATGTTTTATATGTGCCTAATTAACCTTTTATTTCGAGTAGTTTTTGTTCAAATCACAACGTGATCAATTAACCTTTCAATTCCTTATTTGCTCTTTGTTCAATATATGTTTTTTTTTTGTTGTTCCTTGCATAAACTATACTTGCATGTTCTTATTTATGACTAATGTTTGGATATCACCAAAGTCTTTCCAGTTCCCATCATTGTACTGTTCTACCTTATTGTTAACACAGCTTCTTGACATATTACTAATTTGGTGATTATTGTGTTTTTAATTGTTTCACGACTGTTGTACATATTGATAGTTGGATGTGATTGGTATTGACAAAGCTCAATTATTTGATGATTTATATGATTTCTTCTCCAAAGCTCCTGGTCATAAAGTTGAGAATGTAATTGAAGAATGAGTACGTAAGGTATTCTCTTAAATGTGAAAATTATACCATGAGTTCAGAGATTATTTTTTGTACTAGAAAATTGGTAATTGAGTTTACTTTATTTTGCATAGCATGTTTAGTTTATTCATGAATCTATGTAATTCTTTGACAGTTGCACAGAATAAAAGTAACATCACTTTTAACTTCCTCAAAGAATGGTCATGACAACATGAATTACTTCATAGTTACATTTATTGTGGCATTTCAATCTTTTCATGTTCGACTCTTAATTTTTCATTTATATTGTGTTTGAATGAAATATGTAGGTTGTCTTTTTCTGTTTCGACTATTGAAGTTCATTTCATGTTCATTTAGTGGGTTTTAGTCTTTTTATTGTGGTATTATCATGCTTTCCGTGTTCGTCGAGTGACACCAATCATTGGATAATTAATTGTGGAATTCGAATTTGGATCCTCAATGACCTCAAGTTAAAATGTGATCGCTAACATCTGTGAATTAGAGTTTTTGGTAATATGAAATGCCTGACATTGTTTCGTATTGCTCTCGGAATTTGAAATGGGGTATGGGTATATATTATAGTTATGGATTGTATTTTTATGTATGTCTTTTTGGGGGATAGTGTCGTAGGTACGGAGTTTTCCTTAGGGAAGTGTACACAAACAATATTCAGATTATGCCATTAGCACGGGCAAGTACTAGTGGTGATGATATTCATATTTGCATTGAATAGTGATAATGAATATTTAGATCTGAGAAACTAACTATGCCAACTATACGCAACAGGCTTTACTCACCAAGATGACTGTTCTGGTCACCCAACTAGGAAGTATAATCTGATCAGACCTCCATCGTTCGATAAGACCAACTACCAATCATCAAACTCGAGCAATATAAAGCAATGTTCCTTTAAACCCCCCAATTATTTTCCTCCCCCTGATGAGTGTGCAAATTACTAGACATTTTGTTCTCTGTTGGGCTTAATCATGCTAGCGTATGATTAACATGGTTGATTTATGATCATAATAGTTTTTCCTCAGAGCCACCGCATCTTTTTGAATCAATTGCAGGTCCATCAGTGAATTTGTATTCCGCACCATGAACTTACACTTCATATATGTGAATATTTTTTATTTTAATACGTTCCTCGCAAAAACAATTCTAGAACTATGATGAACTTAAAGCCTGCAATGACTGCTCAAATTATATTTGATTATTTAAAGTACTGCTATAGTTTATCTACCTTGAGTGGTTATCTTTATGTTTGCTAGCCTTGCCAAGTTTCATCTCTTTCATTATATTTACGTGGTACTGTATGAGTAGCTATTTGATTACAAATTTAGTCCAACCCGTTGTTATGGTGCTGCTATTTATAGAGGAAGCTTTAGTTTATCAAGTTTCTTAGGAGGTTCTCCATATTTTTCCCTATAGACTATTACGAGCTTGCCTTATTGGTAACTTTATGAAGAATTTATCGTCTATGTATCAACTGCACTGAGTGATTTCACTTGGTTAATTATGTCATCTTCATATTTATTAGTTAGGAATAAATAAGGACCAAACAGTAGATTGTTGGTTTTCCAAAAACTAAAAACCCTCAATAAGTTGGTCAGAACTCGAAATTTATTTGGCTACCTGATCATGGTATTTGTTTCTTCCTTATTTTCAGCAAAATAAATATCTGTTTTCTCCCATTTTTAGCTAAAAACAAATATTCTTTGAAAGATTTTGGGAATGGATCAGTCTACTAGAAAAAGGCGATTGATTGATTTATGTATGATAAGCGTGAATTTCCTCTCAAATTTTTCAACCATTGTATCCTTATTAGTCTATAGATTCTGATCACCAAAAATGCCCACTTTCACAATATTCATCACTTCAATAGAGATTGCCACCCAATTGCAGATAGGCAGCTTTATAATTTTTAAGTGATGAATGGAAATTCAATGCAATTCTGTAGTCAGCATTGTTCAAGATCGGGCTTGGCAATCCATCGGGGAGTTCAAAATTGGCACAATCCAAACCCTACTCATTTAGGTCGTGTATAGTTGGATTTATGTTGTGTATAGCTGTGTATTTGTCATTTATAGATGGTCGCATTGTGTATACTCGAGTTTGTGTCACTAAATTTATTTTTTAAGTTACGTAGTAGTGGATCAACCAATTATTGACCTCAACTTATCAAACCTGCTAATGATTTGACATGTTATATAGATTTTACATTACCCATTATCCATTAAGTTTACTTTGGGTAGTATGGTGTGCCCCCACCCCCCAATACCCATTATTTGAACAGTTTAGATTATTTAAGAAATTGTTTATGTTCATATCTTTTTGCCAGGAAAGGAGGTACATCTTAAAACAGCATAAGTCATTATTATACCCTCAAAAGGTTGGGTAATAAATTGTTTATCTTCGTATTCCTTAGCGATGGAAGAACTTCAGCAATTAAATAACCGCTTAACATGGCATTCTCGTGATACCATGAATGAATGTCCAATCTGGAAAGAGATTAATGGTCAACATTGTAAAAATCATCGACAGTGGACCACAATATTGTTTCACTTTAAACCAACCTTTCATGTGAGGATCAGGATATTTGACTACATTGAATTTTTGTTTCTTAAGATGTATTTATCTGGACTGAAAAGAAAAACATAATTAAGTCATCCTAAACAACTTTGTTGAACTAAAATGCCTATATATTCTAGCACTCACACTGCACTTGTAAAATGATAATGTGTTCTTTTCTGATGCCAATCATTCCAATTTGAGCACACGATCAAAATTTAAATTTGATACCAACGGAACTATGGAAGAGAGTGAAAGAGTATCCAAGCTTGGAAGAGAGTGAATGAGTGAGGCATTTTATGATACTAATTCTATGATATTACTCAAATCATGTGAAGCCTAACCATGATTAATTTAATTTGTGATTTCCGTTAGGAAAGTTGTATACTTATGAATGTGGTTACATTCACCCTTGGCCCACTGAAGTTTTGATTTATGATATTTTGTAGCCATGTGATATGTCAAGTTCATCTTTTCTTCTCTCATGTCATAACATGGCTTCTTTATGACTTTTTTTTGTCTAAGCATTTATAGAATATTCTATAGTTTATTTTTTGACATCCTCCACGTGTATTTTCACTTGAATTTTTATTTCTAAACCTTTTTCTATAGCCTTTTTACAACAGAAAATGGCCCGTATGACTACACTAGAAGTGGAAATCCTACTCGAGATGTAATGGAAAGGTTTGATTTTGTGTTTTCTAATCATAATGCTATTGATGTAGTTTTAGTAATTTTCATTCTTTCTCTATTCTTTCTCTTTTTATCATAATCTCCTTTATATATTATTAGCCTCCTTGCGAAACTTGACAAAGAGGATCGAGCACTTCGCTTTACCAGTGGAATGGCTGTTGTCAGTCATGTTGTTAGACTTGGTGATTTTACACTATTTTGCCAATTTATAGTCACATGCACACAGAGCTATAGGCAAAAAACCCAAGTTCCTAAGTTTATTAATACTATATCTCACATCACTCGAAAACTATTTTACAAGTTTTAATATTAATGAATAAACTTGTTATATTCTACAGGCAACAACTGTTGTTATATATATATATATATATATATATATATATAATTCATGCAGAGCTGCAATTGGTGTTGGCGGTCTTTATTGGGATATCGCATTTGAGGGCGGCTTCGGACCTTGATATTTGTAAGAAGGGGCCTGCATTTTGTATGCCTGAAGTGCATGTGGATGGGATGGATGTGTTGAAAGTGAGGGAGGTGGCTCAGAAGTCAGTTGCCAGGGCAAGAAAAAAGGATGGTCCGACTTTGATTGAATGTGAGACTTATAGGTACAGAGGACTGGCTACTAGTTTCACTTGAAGTATGAATCAGTTCAGACTGGGATATAAACTTCATTATCTGATTGTGGGAAAGGTCTTGGAGAAATTTACGCTGATTGGATTTGTTGTTTATTACTTGTGCTCATTATATGTATCGACATCATTCGTATCTCAAAAAATCCCCACTTTTTCTTTTTTTGATTATCCTTGGCTTGGGTATCATTGGTTTAATACTCAACCGAAGACTTTAGTTTCTTCTAGCCATCTTTATAAGACTTTAGGTTCTTCCATTATTTTTATTTTGGAGATTTTTTGTTTGCTTGTTCTTCTTTCTGTTTTAATAAATTTGGCTCTCGGAGTTTTCTATAAAAATAGTCTTCATCTGTGAATTTTTCTAAAAGATTTAATTAGGTGAAGTTACTCATTAATTCTTTGTTACTCAATATGTACGATTAATTATTTTTTTTTGTAATATTATTTATGATTATTTTTTCGAATTAATTCCAAATTTTGGCACAGTTCAAAACCGTGCCAAAAGTGTATCAAATTTTGACACGGTTTTGAACTGTGCCAAAAGTTTATCAAAATGTGCTCAATCTGGCACAGTTCAAAACTGTGCCAGAAATGTCAAATTTTGGCACGGTTTAAAAGTGTGTCAGAAGTGTTCTTGTTTGGCCAAATCTGGCACACTTTTAAACCGTGCTAGAAAAAAATGGCCATTTTGGAACACCTGATTCTGGCACAGTTCAAAATCGTGCCAGATTTGATCTGTCACAGTTTTAAACCGTGTCAGATTCCTGTTTTTGGAGTAGTGTAAATTAATTGGGTTAGTTGTAAAGTTTTATTATAATGTAACGTTATATAACATCCATTTTCATTGTAATTACCTCATGTGACAACCACAACCTAAAATCGTTCTCTGATTGTGCCATTGTTTTTCATCTTTTATTGTTCTCACAAGATTCATATTTTTTGCATACAATTAATGTGACGAACGTATTACAAAATTAATCATGTACAAAATAATCTAAAATAACGTAAAACTTAATGTAATTTAAAGTTACTTTTTCCATTCTTCGGCATCTTCATATGTGTCAAATAGATAACGAGCTACTTGTTCATGTTGCAAACTCGTTAATTTCACTCGTTTTCCAATCACATGACTACCCTCATCGACGAACTCATCAATGTCATCAACGTTGGTCGTGTCAGGCATATATTCCTGAGTATAAATTGATGACTCCACGGTGATGTATTCCTCTGCAATTGAACCCGTAATGTATCGCGTATTCTTGACGCAATCTTTAAAAACTTTCGTTAATCTTTCAAATGGATACATCCACATTTATCTAAATGGACTGCAAAGAAGCACCTCGTCGCATAGGTGTACCAACAAGTGAACACTTATGTCAAAGAATGCTGGGGGAAAGTACTTCTCCAACACACAAATTTCTCCGGTCACCGCCCATCTTGCGGCTACTATGTGTTCTCGATTGAGAACCTTCTCACACGAAAGTGAGAAGTACATACTAATTTGAATAATCGCCCTCCGCAAATCCTTGTTCTTGTAGAAACGATGCTTAAACAATAGAGGAACCAATTGTATGATCACATGTCAATCGTGGGACTTACACTTATGTAATTCATGGGTAGCATAATTCACAATCCTTTGCAAGTTCGACGAAAAATTAGACGGAACCTTCAAATTATATATTGTGTCTAAAAGAACCTTCCTCTCCCTACTCGTCAAAGTAAACGCACCGGGAGGAATTATTGTCCTTCCCCTAGTATATTCTTTCAACCATAGTTATATCTTAAGTTTCAACGATTTAAGGTCTTTTCGTGCATTCTCTCCATCCTTCGAATGACTCTCCCCAAGGCATGTGGCCATAATATGTTCAGCCATGTTCTTTTCTGCATGCATCACATCCAATAAATGGCGCACGGGGTTATTCTTCCAATAAGGCAAGTCATATAAAATTAACCTCTTACACCATGCCTTTCTTGTCTCAGTTTTATTCCCAGTTGGGGCCTTCTTATGCTTACATTCTTAAATTTTGGTTTCTTACCTGGCATATTAGGACCACAATCAGAATATTTACTTTCAGTGCTTGCACACCCTCTTC
Source organism: Sambucus nigra (assembly GCA_949130495.1). Classification (NCBI taxonomy): domain Eukaryota; kingdom Viridiplantae; phylum Streptophyta; class Magnoliopsida; order Dipsacales; family Adoxaceae; genus Sambucus; species Sambucus nigra. The sequence goes on along the minus strand of OX422209.1, from coordinate 411,669,865 downwards.
CCATAATTAATTTAATTCTTCTACCAAAGGATACAAATAGACTTCAATGTCATCACTTGGTGCCTTTGGCCCAGGTATCAATAAAGACAACATCAAAAATTCAGGTCTCATACACTGTGAAGGAGGGAGGCATAGTGGGGCTAGGATCACTGGTGATACACTCTGATTGGTGCTTAGATTTCCAAATGGATTGAAACCGTCTGTTGATAAAGCCAAACGAATGTTACGCTGTTCTCGAGAAAAATCAGGATACTCATAACTCATCCTCCTCCAAGCTGTAGAATCAATAGGATGACGCATGATAATATCCCTTACTTCTACCCTAACATGCCAAGTCATTGCCTCCACTATCCATGGTACTTTGAAAAGGTGATTTAATCTAATCCCAACAGGAAAATATTTCAACACTTTTTGAGGCACTTTTGAGATTGTGCCTTCCTTGCCAGTGGATTGGACATATCTAGGTTCATCGCATACCGGACAACGATCGAGATTTTCATACTTGTAGACACCCCAATTATGTTACCCCTTAACTCTCCTTAGGTCCCTAGTACCTCCCTTCATCACTACAAACCCAGGTCACGTCCCGAATACTGACCTAGAAGCCATCGGGCACCCCCCGGCTCAGTTTGATCCAAAAGTCAAACTCCTCGTCTCGATCGAGACTCAATGAATCTTCAAAGGTCACTGAATACCCTTTCCAACGGTCCACCCCGTGCGCAATTCCGACTTACCATGCGGACGAACGCGCCATTTGCGTCCGAAACCTGACCCAAAGGCCACCGGGCACTCCCGGGCTCTATTTGACCTATGTCAACTCTTTAGCTTGACCGAGACTGAATGAATCTTCGAAGGGAACTGAATACCCTTTCCAACGGTCCATCCCGTGTGCAATTTTGACTTTCCATGCGGACGAACGATCCGTTTGACTCTTTAAGCCACCGAGCGCTTCTCGGGCCCGGTTGACCAAAGTCAATTCCCCAAATCGGGTCAAACTCTTTGGAATGTCAAAATACATCTCCTAACCTTTCCAAAGGTATGCCCCTTGCATGATTCGGACTTACCATGCGAATGAACGTGCCATTTGCGTCCGCGCGATTCCCCGTCCAATGGACCGACAAACGCTTCCGAGCCACATTTGACCCAAAGTCAACTCCTGAACTCGAGAGTGGTCCAAAGGACTTTCGAAGGTCTCTGAAATACCTTTCCAATGGTATGCCCCGTGTGCAATCCTGACCAACGGTTTTCCCTCGGTGGACAATTTTCCGAAAAAGCCTGAGGCGCACTGCCAAATGGCAGGTCCCAGATCCTGCCTATCGGCACCTGCCGATAGGCAATGCCATGATAGGGACGATCGGCAGTCCCCTGGGGTTATAAAAGGAGGCCTTGGCCTCATTTTCAAGGAGATCCCAGATCTTATAGAAATCTCTTTGAACGAATCCCAGAAACCTCTCTCGAAGGCAGCGTGATTCAACTTCCAAATCCCCCTTTTACCTTCATTTTTCATCATCCCTTTCATCAAACTTGGTGAATTAACCACTCTCCATCATCATCCAAGCTCAAGGGCTGCTCTCCAACATTCAAGATCAAGCTCAAGATCTTCAAGAAGGTCCAACTTTCTCAAACTCTCTCTCTTAAATTCTCTTGAATTCCCAATAACTTGTTTTCTTACTTAGCACTTTTATAATCTCATCTCACACATCCTAATATACTTTTTATTTAGTATTATTGCACATCTCTTATTTTAATATAAATAAAAACCCCAAAACAAGAAAAAGAGGGTTTGCTCATAAATTCCAAGTAGGGATTCTCACACTTTTTCCACATTTTTCTCACAACTAAAACACCTTTTCTACACACACACACACACTTACAAATAAGAGATCCCATATTTGGATTTATGGGATAAACCCCACCCCTTTGCTTTGTATGTGAACTACGTGGACTTTGATGCCTTTATAGTCTACGTAGGCGTCTCGGGGTAAAACCCGAGACTCGAGTCCTTTCTCTCATTTCCTATTTTCTCTAAATCCATTTTTCTTATATTATATATATCCTTAGTCTTAGTGACACATTACTCCATGTGCGTTATCGTTCCTTTATAGTGATCAACGTAGGGGCAACCGCGTAAATCTTATTTTTCCAATATTACTTTTATAATCTTCCTATGGATGACTCGCTTTATCTTTTCCATGATACAAGTAGAGGATTCCTACCTCCATTCTATATATATACACATGCACACATCTCACGGGGGGGGGGGGGGGGGACATAAAGGAAAATAGCAAATATCCATGAGAGATTGAAAGGGCGGAATGGGTGCCTAACACCTTCCCATTTCGTAACTAAGCCTCCAAACCCTTTTCAAATCATTTTGGTTTTGCACGCACCAGTATGTATTAGTATGTATTTGGATGCCATCCTTCGGGGTGGCTTCCCCTTTTTCTTTTGTCTGTTTTGAGTAAAATAGACTGGCGACTCTGAATCTCTCTATATTTTTCACACCTCACAAAATCGACGCCGGCCGAAGCGCTCTCCCGAGAGGGGACGCGCGGGACCCGACGGATTCCTTCTCCCTCCGCGGCGGGGATCAGCGGGGATGGCCACAGTGGCGACTCTGCTGGGGACTTTTATTTATTTTGAGGGCTTGACTCTATTTACATGGATGCAATATTTGTTTATGCTCCCCCCCCCCATATCTGCATGTTCCCCTTTCTCACATGTATATCCCATGCTTATGCTTATGTTCACACACTTGTAGAAAATCCTCCATGTACACCTCACACCACGTACACCTAAGATCACGTATATCCCCATGTTTCACGCATCACCTATCCATACTTGGCGTACCTTTTGGGGTGTTTATAATTTGTTCCCGGTTTGGCATAATCAAAGAAAGGCATTATCATCATAAGCTACTAATAAGAGAATCATGCATGATTCACACGACATCACTAAAGAGCATTGATATTGACCAAATTTTACCCAGTAACTGGAGGGTCACTTCGTGATGGGCGCTGGTCCGGAAGGTTGCAGTTAGCCTAAGCGATATGACTCTCACCTTCCATTGGCCAAGTACCTTCGACGTATATCGAACGGTTCCCTCGCATCGTACCGCTTGACCGAAGTCATGACGGGAGGTATATCGCAGGTAATTCGTTCACGCAAGCCGAGTATATCGAATTCGCTCTCACACGTACCGTCCTCACGAGGTATATGGTGAGGCAATTCACGTACACTCAGGTATATCAAATGGCTTGTCCACACGTACCGATTGCCCGCAAGATCAAGACGTATATCGTGGAAGTCACGCCAAAGGGGGGAACCCATGCCGATTCACCCAACCAACTGCATACCCGCATATAGGTGTCAAACCTAGGACACACACTTTAGATTGCCGGTTTCGACCCGAAACTCTGACAAAATTTCGGGTCGATCTTTAGCCCAATTTTTGCGCATTTTTAAAATGAGACTCTGTCCGCGAGCCTGGTTACAAGTCCCAAACCGTAGCTTTGCATATATTAAAACCCCACTTTTCCAGGCTCAGGTCTCGTCCGGCATTGCATTTAGGAGAATGAAATACAAGTGAGAACAGAATAATCATAATAGTCATACTGAGTTCCGTCTCCAAAAACATTTCTCCCTTCCTTATCAAAAATCCAAAAAACATTTCTCCCTTTCTTATCAAAAATCCAAAAACATTTCTCCCTTTTTATCAAAAAACCAAAAATAGTTCCTTCCCTTTTCTCAAAAATAAATCTCATCCTACGCCTTCTCAGGTTGACCGCACGCTCTTATCCTGGCTCCCTATTGGCTTAGGTCTTCAATCAAATCACCCCGGAGTTTCGTCTGTTTCTCTACTACTTCTTCCGAGTCTGGAATCCATTCATCTTCCATGGAGAATGCGGATCAAGCACTAGTCATACAATTAGATCTGCCGACAGTCCTAGCTCAGCTCGTGGCCAAGATTGACAACCTCCAAGCTGAGGTCCGAGAAATGCAACGAAACCAAGGTCCTATTCCTCAAGAGCCCGAGGCCCTGTTCCCTCGTGCTATGGGTCCACCCGAGCCCATCTGGGTCCTGGAAGAATATCAGCACACTCCGCGTGCCCCTCCTCCTAATGGGCCGCCGCCTACCCAGCTTCCAATGCCAAATATTGCCCAGCCTATGGATAACTTGCCTCTGGTTGCTGATCCAAAGAAGGAGGAGTTGAACAAAGTCAAAGAGGATCTCAAGATGCTCACTAAAAAGTTTGACCAAGTCAGGATCTCTGGGAATTACATGGACTACACCCATATGTCTCCTTATCCTAAAGCAAGGTTACCCGAGAAGTTCAAAATGCCAAATATCGAGAAATTTGGAGGGAGTGGTCCCCCGATTGTTCATCTTCGCAGTTATCATCGTTCCATGACTCTACTAGGGGCTTCGGAAGAAGTGATGGCCCAATTGTTTCAGCAAACTTTGAAAGACAGTGCTCTCTGATGGTTTTTATCTCTTGAGGAATCCAGAATCCGTAGTTGGGAGGATGTAGCCCGAGAATTCATATTGCAGTACAAATACAACGAAGGGCTTGAGGTCACCCACCGTGATTTAGAGTTTCTCAAACAGAACTCCGGAGAATTAGTCAGTAACTTTATAGCCCGATGGAGGGAAAAAGCGGCTACTATGACCAATCGGTCGTCTAAAGAAGAACAAGTCAGCATAGTGAAGAAGAATTTCTTGCCCCATGTCCGAGCAACCATTGGAGGACAGTACTACCCCCATTTTCGAGCTCTTAGAGAAGCAGGAGTAGAAATCGAAAAGGGTCTTTCCAAAACAGAAGTTGAACCAAAGAAGGTGTCCGGACAGTTCACCTACCGGAAAATATGACAAGCCTGTCAGTGCCGCAGTCTCAACCATCAACAACATCTCTCAACCAACCACATCACGGGCACCGAAAAGCCGCCTTGCTCCCGTCCGAAGGGAATACACTGAGCTCCATGCTCCCCTCTCCAAAGTTTACCAATCCCTGTTAAGCCGAAACCTTATAAAGCCCCTGTATCCACGTCCATTACCCAATCCACTTTCCAGAAATTTCAAGACCGATGCTCATTGCTCCTTTCACCAAACAGCTAGCCATACCACCGACCAATGCCTCCACCTTCGAAACATAATCCAAGATCTCATTGACCGGGGTACCATCGCCCCACCAGCCAATCCTAAACCAAACACTACTCATAACCCAGTCCCAAATCACACCAATGCCATCTTCTTGGAAGAGAACCCAGATTTTAATCCATCAACTCAAATCACACCCTTATACCCTCCTAAACCCCTTCAACTTTGCCCATATTTCCTCTTACACCCTAATAGCCCCGTTGATCAGGCGTTGTCACTCCTTACCAGAGCGTGCATCACTGTTCGGACCTGTTCTGAAAGTGGAGGTATGGAATTGTCAGAGGTGTTAAACCAACTCCTAGAGTTCGGGCTGAAATTTCCCTCACAGATGATTATCGACTGCCAGAGGTTCAGTACGTTGTTTTTGGAAGAACGGAAATGGGCCCGAGAATCAGATAGGTGGATGGTACCAACCGACGAAATCTGCTTAGATGATGTTGTCCGGATCATGACGGCAGCATTCAGGCAAACCAACAACATTTGCAATATCATCGAGTTACTTGATGCTTTGAAGCTGCAAGGGCACCTGGTCCCTTCACCCTTACACATCCCCACAGAATGGGAAGACATATATGAAGAAGACGTTGAAGTTATGGAATGCATTGACTTCACAAAGGAAAATAAAATTGTTGCCACCGGATGGGGGGAAGAATTCGAAGTTTCAAATGAAGAACAAGCTTCAGGAGGAAATGGCCCAATAGATGACTTATGTGGGATGATATCATTTGAGTAACTCCTCGGAAAAAATAGACAAATTGGCAGAACAACCTGAGATTGATGAGGAAACTGGATTTAAGTTTTTCCCTTCTTTAGTAAATCACATGACCAGATCTGGGATACATTACCAAATTCCAAACTCACTACCAGCGAATGACAAGGGGAAGGGCGTTGAATTCCTTCCTATGCCAGAAATGACCCTCGAGGAGAGCAATATCCTCGATCAATTGAAGAAAACTCAAGATAACATCACTCTATGGGGACTTTTCATGTCTTCCCAGCTACACAAAATGCTTTGATCAAATTGCTCACTGGACCCATAGTTTCTCCCTCTACCACACCAGAAGAAGCGGTGAACCTGGTCGGATCCTTGACCTCTACCCGAATGTTGTCCTTTTCTCAAGAAGAAATCCCCAAAATTGGGCCAAATCACAATCATGCACTCAACATCTCTGTTGAAGTTATGGGGAAGGTTGTACCACTCTCTCTCATTGACAACGGATCCGCTTTGAATGTCTGCCCGCTGAGAACCTTTAAATGTTTAGGTCTGAAAGAAAGTGACCTCGCTCCAACATCCGCTGCCGTGCGTGCCTACGATAATACCCGCCGTGAGGAGATGGGATCTATAAAACTTGTAATAGGGGTTGGACCTATAAACCCTATCGTCGAATTCCAAGTCATCGATATCTCGGCCTGTTTTAACCTGTTGCTCAGACGACCCTGGCTCCACAGTATAAAGGGTGTCTCTTCCTCATTCCATCAGAAACTGAAGTTCTTCGCCGATGGGCGAGTCATCACCATCTTGGGTGACGACGGTAACGCCAAGGGTGCAAGCACCAGCAGTCCAATTCTTGAGATACAGCACGGGTCAAATGATATGCTCCTATCAGGTTTTTGAGTTGAACCATCACTACTCCCGGCAAGGGACGGTTTCAAAAAAAGGGTTTGTCCAGAATATGACCCTCATGGCAATATCAATGTGATTCAGATGTTCAGAAACATGCACTTCATGCCCGAACTGGGGCTGGGACAAAGTTAGCAAGGGATACTTAAGCCCATCGAACTGAAGAAAGCTTTCCCTCCTTCAGCACCGAATGGTCGCTTAAGGTCAAAGAAGAGGTGATCAAATAGTTGAACGTGGGTTTCATTTGAGTAATCGAATATCCCACGTGGCTGGCCAATATTTTACCTGTACCAAAATCAGGAGGAAAGGTTCGAATGTGTGTGGATTGCCGAGATTTAAACAAAGCTTCTTCAAAGGATGATTATCCACTACCCAACATTGACATGATCGTGGACAACATAGCCAGTCATGCTCTCAAGTCATTTGTCGACGGATTTGTCGGATACAACCAAATTAAGATGCATCCTGACCACCAAGAGAAAGCCGTATTCATCACCCCATGGGGAACTTTTTGCTACACCGTTATGCCATTCGGTCTCAAGAATGCTGGGGCTACCTACCAAAGGGCTGCCACAACCATCATGCATGATCTGATCCACAAAGAGGTCAAGGTTTATGTGGATAATATGATTATAAAGTCCAAAACTAGAGAAGGTCATGCTCCCGCTCTCCGGAAGTTCTTCGAACGACTGCGACAGTATCAGATGAGACTTAATCCACAGAAGTGCGTCTTCGGCATTACGAAGGTAAAACTCTTAGGATTCATGATCAGTGAGAAGGGGATAGAAGCAGATCCCGCCAAGATGAAGGCCATACTTGAGATGCCACCTCCCCGAACAGAGAAGGAAGTCCATCTGTGAACCATATATTAGCCAATTCATCAGCCAACTAACCTCCATCTGTGAACCAATCTTTAAGCTCCTTTGAAAGGATTCAACCAAGGTTTGGAACGAGGCCTGCCAAGAAGCTTTTGATCGAATCAAATAATACCTAACCCAACCTCCAGTTCTCATTCCACCACAGCCTGGTCTCCCTTTGCTCTTATACCTAACCATAACAGACACTGCAGCCTGGGCTTTGCTAGCCCAGTACCTCAAGGACTCCCGCAAAGAAAAAGCCATCTATTACGCCAGTCGCAAGTTGGTCGGATACGAGGTCAACTACACTTCTTTAGAAAAAGCATGTGTCGCACTTGTCTGGGTCACCCAAAAGTTGTGACATTACATGCTCGCCTTCCCCATTAAACTAGTATCCCGAATGGATCCCATCATATACCTGCTCAAAAATCCCGCCTTGTCCAGCCGAATGGCCCGATGGTTGATGATCCTAACCGAGTTTGATATCGTGTACATCACACAGAAAGTCGTTAAAGGAAGAGCCATCTCTGACTACCTCGTTGACTACCCTATAGAAGAAGCATATGTCTGGATCTCCGAATTTCCAAATGAAAACATCCTCTGCACCACTCAAGACTGCCCCCGATGGAAAATGTTCTTCGACGGCGCTGCCAACAAAAAGGAATATGGCATTGGGATACTTCTGGTTGCCCTAGATGACTCCCACACTCCCATTGCCATTAAATTGGATTTCCCTTGCACCAACAACATGACAGAATGTGAGGAATGCACAGTGGGCCTCCAGGTCACTCTCGAGGAAGGTATTCAATACCTCGATGTATACGGGGATTATGCCCTTATCATCGATCAAGTGCTCAGAAAGTGGAAGGTCAAGGACGAAAAGCTTCAACCCTTTCATGCCCAATTAGAAGAGTTGGCCTCCCAATTCTAAGATATCACCTTTCATTACCTACCCCGAGCAAAGAACAACCTAGCCGATGCTCTCGCTACTTTGGCTTCCATGGTCAACATGCCCGAGGGAATAACAGTGACCCCCTTCCTAGTTCAAAAACAAGACAGACCAACCCATTGCTACCATATTGAGCTTGTCTCCACTGAAGATCCCGAACTAGCCGATTACTGGTACTATGATATTTGGTGCCTCCTCAAACACGGTAGGTATCCCGAGGGTTCCAACAAGAATGACCAAGATACCCTCCAAAGGCTGGCCGCTCAGTACATTATTTGGTGCCTATGTTCGGAGGTGCCCTAAATGACAACAGTTCTCCAATCTCCAACATCTACCTCCGCGGGAATTATACAACATAACTTCTCCCTGTCCGTTCTCCACCTGGGGTATCGACATTATAGGGAAAGTTACACCAAAAGCGTCAAACGGGCATGAGTTCATCCTGGTTGCCATTGATTACTTCACCAAATGGGTCGAAGCTGAGTCATACGCAGTATTAAATGCCAAGAAGGTGTCCAAATTCATCAAAAAGAATATCATCTGCCGATATGGGGTCCCGCACGAGCTAGTGTCGAATAATGGTTTGCATTTTGAGGCAAAAGTCACAGAAATAGTCAGCGAATACGGGATTCAGAGACACAAATCTTCTCCCTACCGACCTCAGACCAATGGTGCAGTTGAGGCCGCAAAAAAAAACCTCAAAGCCATCATCAGTAAGATGACCGAAAGTTTTAGGGATTGGACCGACCGGATCCCCTACGCCCTCTGGGGCTATCAAACCTAAATTCGAACCTCTACAAGGGCTACCCCTTACTCCCTGGTTTACAGCATGGAGGCAGTCCTACCTGTGGAGCTGGAAATACCCTCGTTACGTGTCACGCTCGAAAGAAAGGTTAGTGAAGAAGACTGGTGCCAAGGCCGTCTTGATGAGCAGACCCTCCTAGATGAACGGAGATTAAAATCTCTTTACCACATACAAGGATACGATCGTCGAATAGCGCGATCATAAAACAAGAGAGTCAAGGACCGCGGTGTCCGAGAGGGGGATTTAGCCCTCAAAAAGATAATCGAACCTATCTGGGACCCCAGAGGAAAGTTCAAACCCAATTGGAGCGGCCCGTACATTGTGAAGAAAATCTTATCCGGCGGTGCCGCCATGCTCACTGACCTGGATGGGGAAGAGATGGCTCGTCCAGTCAATCTGGACCGTCTCAAGAAGTTCTACCCCTAGTCCAAAATCTCGGCGCGCTACGACTCTTCTCATCCCCCTTCTATTCTAAAAAAAAAAAAACTCTCTCCATTTCCCTCTACCCAGAACTACGTGGGCCTGATCCTCTGCAAAAACTATTTTCAAACAGATAAGAACTTTTTCAAAAACCCCAGAAGTACGTAAGCATCTCATACTCCTCACATGAGCACACCCCCTTTTTTTTTATACAAAATACCATTCTTTTCTTACCCCCGAGAACGACAGTTCTTTCTAAACATCTACTTGAACAAAAGGATTATGTATGCCTTAGCGATTGGTATAGATAATTCAAAATACGAAATTCATCGAAAGGCACAACTAGATGATCAGAAACTTATTTATTTCATTAATAAGAAACTACAGTACATATTGCATAAAGAAAAATGAACGGATAACTCCCTTCCCCCTACTACCATAAAAACCAGACAAAATCCCCCACATCTGTTACATAAATAAACTCCCCAGGAGTTCTACCCACAGCTACCCGAAGAGCCTGCACCCTCATCATCCACGTCTTGATGACCCCAATTTTCTCTTGCCTGAATGGAGTGTCGTGAACACTCCATGGACCGATGAGCCTTAACCATCTTCGAAAAGACCACAACACCCCCTTCAATGGAGTCAGATAAAACAAACCACCTCCGACCGGTCTCTACTGCCAACATCTTACTGACTAATTTCGTCTACAACCACTTCATATAATCTTTGGGGACATGGCAAACCTTCCCAACAGACTGAGAGGGACGGGTCGACGGACGCCGATTTTCCCACGGAGATCCTAACAACAGACGCAAGCGCTCAGTCAAATCTTCTACTGGAAAGAAATTTTAGGTCCGAGGGGGTGCGACATGCGCCCAGCCAAATTGGTGTAAAAGCCGCCAAGGGAAATAAAAAGAGGTCTGCCTGAGACCAACCAGCCGCACATATGAATATTCCCCTAGCTCCAGAACAGGCTGCAATTGTCCCCACCAAGGCACGGACCAATACAGTCCACGAACCCCGTACTCCACAAGCCAATTCTCCCAGTTCTCAACATACAGGCCCATGCCGATGAAGTAGCGCGAAAAGAAGTTGTGTAAGGCCGACAAAGGATATTCTGGAGGAGTCGACAAGAGGAATCTTTCAGACAACCACATGAACAGCATCACAGGGCTACCCCTCAAAAAGTCTGAATGGCCTTCTCTCCAAGCATCCAGGCCATTTAGAGTCTCTGCCAATATCACCGCTGCAGGATTACAACGGTATGACATCCATGAGGTAATGGCTGCGAGTTTTGGGTCCACCTATAATTCTCCAGTCACCAATAAAAATTTTGAAATCAGGCCCAGAACGACGGCTCCAGCATAGCCAGCATCACTTACTTCCCACGAACGCACGGACTGCAACACCGTCGGGAGGGAGATCATTCCTCCGTCCACCAATGACCTGGCCACCGAAGGCGAGTTATGAAGAAGACCGGTCAACAAATCCCTAGGAGAACGGGAAAATTCGGGTAAAGCCACGGCAACACTGGGATTCACGCCCAGTATGGTAGAAAACTCCTCGTTGGTAGGACAAACTTCTTCCAACCCAAAGCGGAATACATGATCTTCGAGGAACCAAAATTGTACTGCCTCCATCATCATATTACACTCAAAAGTTCAATTACGCCACAAGGAGACTCGACGCATATTGAAGGCATCATAGTCGTCATTATAAGAGCACATAGCTTCCAAGTCTTCGAGGTAGTTGACAAACTCAATGCTACCAGGGACAACCATCTTGCAAGACTAAAAGATGATGGGTGGGTATGAAGAATGTAAAAGGTGTGAGGAAAACACTCCACCCGTCTCCCGTTTTATACTTAAAAATCCTCACAAGGGACATAATCCCTGCAGAAATCGAAAGGAATCCTACCCCATAAGGTACTAAAGGCTGAAGAGGGTACCAATCAAAGCTTTCAATTGATGGGACTGGACTGAACTACCGATAGGCAGGCCAGGGTGCTTGCCGATCGGCAACCCCCCAGTTTTGGAAATCTCCCTTTTTCCTCTTTCGTTAAAATCAGAAAAATAAAAATTGATATTCTCAACAGAATTTCAAAATCCCTTTTCCTCCTTATATAATTCCCTTTTTTAAATTTCCTCCATTCCTTCTTTGTCAAATCAGAAAACTCCATAAAAATAAATTGATATTCTCAAAAGAATTTCAAGAATCATGTTCCCTCCTTATGGGATTCCCCGTTTTGAATAAAATAACTTTCCTTTGAAAGATTTCTAAAAATATTCCTTTTTTTACGGTCTCAGCAGCAAATAAAAAGCGCATGCATTCATTTCATCATTAAAATAAAAGATAGTCAGAAAACCGCATTGCATTGCATATATATGTTTTCTGTGTTACATCATTTTTGCAGGAAATAAAGAAAATCCAAAAACAACAGGACTCAGCCCGAACCCACATTTCACTCCCTCTCTCTCTCTCTCTCAAGAATTTCCATCCCGGCGACGCGCTCTCTTTCCCCTACGGCGAGACGACACGCCCCCACTACCCGAGCCAGAGTCTCCCCCGGACAAGGCTGACGACACCAAGCAAGAAAGAATAGGGATAGCCTCCCGAATGTGGTTAGTCGCCGATGATATCCAATCCCTGATGTCCCTGAGCCAAGTGGTCGAACCCCGGATTTGCTGCAAAGGAAAGGCAGAATAAGTATCAAGCAAAAGAAATCAAAAAATATAGGAAAAGGACCGAAAGGTTTACCGCAGGACGAAGGACGTCCTCTGTCAAGCCCATCTCCTTCGGATCCATCGCAAGAGGACGATGCATCATTGGCACCGTCCCTCCATCAGCCCGCCAGATGTTGTACGAAGGAGTGTGCAGCCGAACAAAAGAGACCTCCGAGGTCGCCGCCGCCGCAGGTGCCGACGGACCACCACCACTGTGGGAAGACTCCACCGCCCGACTCGAACCAGCCGGAGGGAAAGGCAAGGCATCATGTATGTTGGGCGCCATCAACCAGCTAGTCACAAAGTCCATATAATCATACGGCGCGGCCGTATCAGTATACAATGCATAGGACTCGCTAATCATCGCCGTGATCATTTCATCCTCCAACAATCGTCGCTCCCGCCTCATAGAAGTAGGGGGTTGTGCGGGAGGCACCACCACCTCATCCTCAGCAATCTGACGGATCACCTTCTCCCCGAGGTACCAGGAATGGCCGAACTCATGCGCCAACAAACGCCTCATCTGCGCGTTCACCCCAGTCACCCCCGTATCCTGAATGGCGGTCCCCCAAGGATATAAGGTCACCTGAAAATCCCCAAGCAGACATAAGTCAATAAAAAATTAGAAGAGGCAAAAAAACTAAGGCTGAAATGGAAAGAGTCTTACCCTACCACTGGTCAGGTCATTCAAGACCTGACGCACCGCCTCCAGGGAGAGAGATCCCTTTAACTGCCGGTTGGCCTTACGCCATCGATACAAGCGACAGAAGTCCCCGACGGTGTCGTCCTTCAGAGCAATCAGTGGGGTGTTGCACCCAATCACCTCATAAAACAACGTCTGAATTCACAAGCAATAAGAGACGCATAAGGGAAATGCGAATGCATGAAATGGAAATGTGCAAAGTAAAGAATACCTCAAGGAGATATGTGGCTCCAGTAAAAGTCTACCGGCAGCACCGGCCGAACGCATCCAGAGAAGAGTAAAGGGTCGCCAAGGTCAGACTCCCCCAATCATAGAAAGGGATGTTCGAAAACATCCTCAAGTATGGCAGAAACCACAAATAGACGACGTCACCGCTCGACGCCACCACGAAACCTCCCAACACTAACAAAATGAACAATCAGGCCATCTGCCTCACTTCCAGCCCGTCCTCCACATCAACCACCCTGCTCAGCAAAACATCCTTCAGCAAGGACATCCGGATAGAATCTCTAGAGACTATCCTTCTTACATCATCGAGTGCCGCATACACCGCCTCCGACCTCACCCGCAAAGATAGGTCCACCTCTATCTTCTCCCCATCACAATCCAGCCCCAGTACTTACTGCACATCTATGGGAGTCACCGTCATCTCCCCGAAGCCAAAATGAAAAGTGTGGGTAGTGTCCCACCACCTTTTCCCCAAGGCACACAAAACTGCTGTCAAATGAGCCGTCTCATCCAGTGCAGCCGCCAACCTCCCAAAACCCGCTGATAATACCATCCAGCATACCACGGGTGGAAGATGCTCCCAAACATCACTAAGCCACGTCGTCCCGCGGGCACGCATGTTCTTTAAAGAAATATCCGACTGGCAAAAGGAAAAATTCAGTCAAAGGTCAAGAAAAGGAAAAATCACCCAAAAAGGGGAAGAATACCAAAGGCCATGTTACTTACATAACCACCAGGAATCACTCTCGAAGAGCGATGACGCGACGACTCCCACAGCAAGGTCCGCTCATCCGCAACCGGCTCGAATGCATCAAAGGCATTCTCATTCCCCAAAGAAAGGGGCACCCTGTCCCTACAATCCACATTTGCCCACTCATCAACAGTCAACCACTCCCGGTGGACAGCGATGCTCACAAAAGGGGCCATTTCTTGAAGATCGGAATGCTAGAACGATTCGCAGAGAGGAATCACAAAAAGAGAGAAGGAAGGAAGCTGTGAAAAATGGGGGGAATTCGCCCCCTTTATATAGGAGGCCATGCCGATCGGCAATCCACCTCACCATACTGATCAGCACTGCCTCCTCACCTTCCCGAGGCAGACCAAAAGTCCGTTCCACTGCCGAATGGCACCTCTCAGTCTATGCCGACTGGCACCCCCCTTAAAATTTCTTGCAAAAATTCCCAGAAAAACCAGAAAGCCTCAAAAAATCCCCGAAAAATTCCTAAAAATCCCAGGAAGGATTTAGAACGTTTTCATCAAGGAAATTTCGCGCTCCTTCGGGTGACACATCATTTTCCCCAATGGAGACCTCAAAATCCAAGCGATTGACCTCTCGGGCAAGGCGCCCGGACCACCGAGTCACCTCCTTATCAGACTTTACAGCCATCGACTATCCGGTGCGGTACAATATCACATGGCATTTTTCCCAGCAGAAATCAGAAGAACCACTCGCCCCGAGCAATCTCTCCCAAAGGACAATCCAAATGTTCCCCGACCCATTCATCATTCCCCAGCGAAATCTCAGATCCAAATTCTTATTCCCAGCGGAACCCCTCTTCCCCAGCGGAATCCCCAAAAACTAAGTGAAAAATCCTCCCGGCAAAGCTCCGAAAAATCCCTACTTGATCACTTCCCCAGCGGAATTCTCTTACAGCACCCAAAATAGGTTTTTCTCCCCTGCGAGGTCTCCTAAAAAGCTTCCCCCAGCTAGCAGCTCCCCAGCTCAAATCGGAATCACAAAGCTCTTTCTCCAGCAGAATCAAAATACAATCTTTATCTACTCTTGGGTCAGCATTGGCCCCGGTCTTGGATCGTCACCTTAGTTAGGTCAGGATTAACCTCGGTCCTCGGTTGTCACCACTATTGGGTCAGAATTGGCCCCGGTCTTGGATCATCACCTTAGTTAGGTCAGGATTGACCTCGGTCTGAGGTCGTCACCACTCTTGGGTCAGAATTGGCCCCGATCTTGGATCGTCACCTTAGTTAGGTCAGAATTGACATCGATCCTCGGTCGTCACCACTCTTGGATCAGAATTGGCCCCGATCTTGGATCGTCACCTTAGTTAGGTCAGAATTGACCTCGGTCCTCGGTTATCACCACTCTTGGGTCAGAATTGGCCCCGGTCTTGGATCATCACCTTAGTTAGGTCAGAATTGACCTCGGTCCTCGGTCGTCACCACTCTTGGGTCAGAATTTGCCCCGGTCTTGGATCGTCACCTTAGTTAGGTCAGAATTGACCTCGGTCCTCGATCGTCACCACTCTTGGGTCAGAATTGGCCCTAGTCTTGGATCGTCACCTTAGTTAGGTCAGAATTGACCTCTGTAAGGACATTTTTGTCCATTAGCAATTTATTATGTCGCACGCCGTTACACCGTTGAAGAAATTCAAGATTCATACATTCATCAACGGATCCGAATATCAAAAGAAGAAGAGGAATCAAAGTTTGACAACCGGACCGGTCTGCCTCCCTACTGGACCGATCCACCAACGGACCGGTCCGCCCCTCAACCGAACCGATCCACTTGCTGCAAATCCAGTATACCCCGGACTGATTGCAAACCGATGAAGCATGGAATAAAAGAACCGATCCGGTCACAACCGGACCGATTCGCCTCAGAATAAAAGAACCGATCCGGTAAATCGGACCGATCCGCCCCCAAGCCGGACCGGTACGCCTGGGATAAACTCGAGCAGTTCCGTGAATTGTTTTACCACTAATTTGTTTTTCCTATATATATACCTATTTCGGTGATGTATTTTTTAAGACTTTTAAAGACGATTTTTAGAGTCCCAAATACTCTAAGTCTTCACCTATTGAGCCCAAGACTCTAGGTTTTTTTATTCACACAATTGCCAAACCTTTGTGAATCTTTTTGGTAACCCAAGAACACAACTTTTTAGTTTGTTCAAACCTTTGTGGAGAGATCTTTGCAACCGAGGGCTGCGTGTCATTGCTGAGGGAGTCTCTACAAAGTTTATGGCTACGTGTCATTGAGGAGTGCTGCGGTTCTTCCTTTCTTGATTGGACTGAGATTCATGTGGGTTCGCTGCGTGTGGATTCATTGCTGACAACACCGACCGACGCCTGTGGGTATTCGTGTGTCACTGTATTTCATTGTAATCAGTGTAAGTTGTGATTTACTTATTATAGTGAAATAAAAGCTTTTGCCCTGCGGGGATTTTTCCTTAAACTTTTTTCACATATTTGTTTATGGGATTGACACACGCACCGTAGATGGATGTTTAGGGGCTGAATTTATTTGATTTAAAAGTAGACTCTAATTAAATAAGTGTTACTTGGAATCTTGTGAATTTAATTTAAATCGATATTACACGCGTTCTCAACCTTGGTCCTCGATCTTCACCACTCTTGGGTCAGAATTGGCACCGGTCTTGGATAGTCACCTTAGTTAGGTTAGAATTGACCTCGGTCCTCGGTCGTCACCACTCTTGGGTCAGAATTGGCCTCTGTCTAGGATCGTCACCTTAGTTAGGTCAAAATTGACCTCGGTCCTCGGTCGTCACCACTCTTGGTTCAGAATTGGCCCCGGTCTTGGATCGTCACTTTAGTAAGGTCAGGATTGACCTCGGTCCTCGGTCATCACCACTCTTGGGTCAGAATTGGCCCCGGTATTGGATTGTCACCTTAGTTAGGTCAGAATTGACCTCGATCCTCGGTCGTCACCACTCTTGGGTCAGAATTGGCCCCGGTCTTGGATCGTCACCTTAGTTAGGTCAGCATTGACCTCGGTCCTCGGTCGTCACCACTCTTGGGTCAGAATTGGCACCGGTCTTGGATCATCACCTTAATTAGGTCAGAATTGACTTCGGTCCTCGGTCGTCACCACTCTTGGGTCAGAATTGACCCCGGTCTTGGATCGTCACCTGAATTAGGTCAGAATTGACCTCGGTCCTCAGTCGTCACCACTCTTAGGTCAGAACTGACCTCGACCCTCTGAATTGGTCATCCTCATCTCCTTAGGTCCTCAGAACTGACCTCGATCCTCTGAATTGATCATCCCCAGCATACTTCTTAGATCCTCAGAATTGACCTCGACCCTCTGAATCGGTCATACTCCCTCAAAATCATCATGCGGTGTCTAATCGACGGTTATCATTTATTCCAAACTCACCCGTCGAGGGGCTCTGTAGACACCCCATTCTGTTACCCCTTAACTCTCCTTAGGTCCCTAGTACCTCACTTCATCACTATAAACCCAGGTCACGTCCCGAGTACTGGCCTGGAAGCCATCGGGCACCCCCGGATCAGTTTGACCCAAAATTCAAACTTCTCATCTCGACCGAGACTCAATGAATCTTCGAAGGGTACTGAATACCCTTTCCAACGGTCTGCCCCGTGCGCGATTCCGACTTACCATGCGGACGAACGCGCCATTTGCGTCCGAAACCTCACCTAGAGGCCACCGAGCGCTCCCGGGATCTATTTGACCTAGGTCAACTCTTCATCTCGACCAAGGCTGAATGAATCTTTGAAGGGCACTGAATACCCTTTCCAACGGTCCATTTCGTGCGCAATTCTGACTTTCCATGCGGACGAATGATCTGTTTGACTCCGGGAAGCCACCGAGCGCTTCCCGAGCCCGATTGACCAAAGTCAATTCTCCAAACCGGGTCAAACTCTTTGGCATGTCTAAATACATCTCCTAACCTTTCCAACGGTATGCCCCGTGCGCGATTCGAACTTAACATGAGGACGAACGCGTCGTTTGCGTCCGCGCGATTCCCCGTCCAATGGACCGACAAACGCTTCCGAGCCACATTTGACATAAAGTCAACTCCCGAAATCGGGAGCGGTCCAAAGGACTTTCGAAGGTCTCTGAAATACCTTTCCAATAGTTTGCCCTCGGTGGACAATTTTCCGAAAAAGCCTGAGGCGCACTGCCAAATGGAAGGTCCCAGATCCTGCCTATTGACACCTGCCGATAGGCAGTGCCATGATAGGGACGATCGGCAGTCCCCTGGGGTTATAAAAGGAGGCCTTAGCCTCATTTGCAAGGAGAGCCCAGATCTGATAGAAATCTCTCTGAACGAATCCCAGAAACCTCTCTCGAAGGCAGCGTGATTTCAATTTCCAAATCCCTCTTTTACCTTCATTTTTCATCATCCCTTTCATCAAACTTGGTGAATTAACCACTCTCCATCATCATCCAAGCTCAAGGGCTGCTCTCCAACATTCAAGATCAAGCTCAAGATCTTCAAGAAGGTCCAACTTTCTCAAACTCTCTCTCTTAAATTCTTTTGAATTCCCAATAACTTGTTTTCTTACTTAGCACTTTTATAATCTCATCTCACACATCCTAATATATTTTTTATTTAGTATTATTGCACATCTCTTATTTTCATATAAATAAAAACCCCAAAACAAGAAAAAGAGGGTTTGCTCATAAATTCCAAGTAGGGATTCTCACACTTTTTCCACATTTTTCTCACAACTAAAATACCTTTTCTACACACACACACACACACTTACAAATAATAGATCCCATATTTGTATTTATGGGATAAACCCCACCCCTTTGCTTTGTATGCGAACTACGTGGACTTTGATGCCTTTATAGGCTACGTAGGCGTCTTGGGGTAAAACCCGAGACTCGAGTCCTTTCTCTCATTTCCTATTTTCTCTAAATCCATTTTTCTTATATTATATATATATCCTTAGTCTTAGTGACACATTACTCCATGTGCGTTATCGGTCCTTTATAGTGATCAACGTAGGGGTAACCGCGTAAATCTTATTTTTCTAATATTACTTTTATAATCTTCCTATGGATGACTCGCTTTATCTTTTCCATGATACAAGCCGAGGATTCCTACCTCCATTCTATATATATACACATGCACACATCTCATGAGGGTAAACATAAAGGAAAATAGCAAATATCCATGAGAGACTGAAAGGGCGGAATGGGTGCCTAACACCTTCCCATTTCGTAACTAAGCCTCCGAACCCTTTTCGAATCATTTTGGTTTCGCACGCACCAGTATGTCTTTGGATGCCATCCTTCGGGGTGGCTTCCTCTTTTTCTTTTGTCTGTTTTGAGTAAAATAGACTGGCGACTCTGAATCTCTCTACATTTTTCACACCTCACAAAATCGACGCCGGCCGAAGCGCTCTCCTGAGAGGGGACGCGTGGGACCCGAAGGATTCCTCCTTCCTCCGCGGCGGGGATCGGCGGGGATGGCCATAGTGGATCCTTTCAGTATAGTATGCAGTCATACACACAAGCATGAATCTATTTATACTTCATTCCTAAACCTTTCAAATTGTTAGCTATTTGGAAGCGTATTCTCCTTGAGTAGTAAGCCCTTCACCCAATTTAGAATTCATGTTATGATATTTCCAGAGAAACCGTATTCAAACTCTGCAAACCAACCATGGCATGTAAAGTTGTTTGATCTTTCTCACAGCCAGAGTATAATGGTTGGGTCGCCTTAAATTTTAAACTTTGGTAGTCATCGTCACGGTTTATCGTGATATCTTTATGATCACCTGAACCTTGTACGTCATTAGTGAACACATTCTCCTCCATTTCATGAACTCCATACGTGTCATCAACTAAATCCTCTAACATATTATGATCTACGTCGTCCCCTTCTACATTTATCCTACTTGTTGAAGATTGCTCGGAGATAAAAGGAACTTTCAATTCACCGTGAAAACTCCAAAATCGATAATTATCTTGCATATACGATCTTAACAAATGTAGTTCAACTATTTTCCACTCAAACACCTTACCATTCTTACACTTAGCACACTAACACCTCTGCGAAACACCCCCCCCCCCCCAATATATTTGTCTCCCCCATCCACTCTTTGTATTTAGGATATCCCATCATAGCTACTATAAACAATAAGCTATTAAAGGTAAGAAGAGTATATTCTTGGATTAGTATAAACAAAATTTAGATTTATAGTATGTTTCAATTAATTATGCCTTATATACATTCGATTTTTAAATTTAAATTTATAATAGTAATTCATATTTCCTCCATCTCCTCTAAAGGTTGAGTGGTCATATCCCATTCAAGACCGTATATTTCCATAATATACTTAACAGGTCATGCACATTGGTACAATTTGAGAAAAATTGGACAGCATATCCCGATAGTTCTCCAAGTACACGACGTAGATTGGCAAGTCTGAGTGTTATTTCAATTGATCAATTGAAACACTCACATTTGCCAATCTAGTATGTACTCAAAGAACATTAGGATACGACTGCAAAACTTCCTCCAAAAGTAACAACTTAAATCCACTAAGAATATTATTATACAGAAATTATGAAGTCCCAAACTGTCCAAACAGGACAATTCGAAATATCTCATTACAGGGTAAATGACTCTCGAACGGGTCTAAGGGATATTGAATGTGTATGCATAAGAACTAGAAGGCTGGTATATATGCACACTATGTGTAATTATAGGTATGTTTCATTTAATTATGATAAGCCTATGGTCGTGCCACTCTCGAATGGGTCGTGACATAAAGCAATTTTAGAAAAAAGTCGAAACTCCCCCTCCCCCCATTTTGACAATAATCCAGTGGTCGTGCCACTTCCAAAATTAACAAACTCAATAAATTAAGACAATATAATTATTTACGAATTTATTTGTGTGAATTAAATTAATTATTTTTTAAAAAATTAACAACCAACTTCCATATCCAACCACCTCCATCCAATATAATTCAACAGCGACAACAAACCAACAAATGTGTATCCCGTACTCCTATTTATTCATCTACTCATGTAATTCAATAATAACAAATTCAAACCTAAATAAAAATAAAGAAACAATATTTATAATGTCCAATCAACATTAACAATTAATTTCAACTCCTAAACTAAACATTAATTTCATATCCTAAATCAACATTAACAATTAATTTTAAGTCCTAAACTAAACACCAATTAATTTCAACACACACATATACACACACGCATACACACTCCACACACCCCGCCCCACCACCCCCTTCCCCACCACCACCATCCCTGTCCCACACCCCTTGCCCCACCACACACATACACACAACCCCCCCCCATACACACACACATACCCACTGCCCCACTACACACACACAGACACACAAACCCCCCACCCTACCCCCACACACATAAATTCACACACACAAAACCACCCGCCCCACCACCCCCTCCCTCCCACCACACACACACCCATGTACATGCACACACACAAGAACACATATATACAAATGAAAGAGAAAGAGAGAAGAAAAAAATACCTGGTAGAGAGAGAGGGAGAGCAGTCGCTTAGAGAGAGAGGGAGAATGGAAGGAATAAAAATCGGTGGGAAAAAGAAGAGGGGATGGTTTTTTTTACTAACAGACTTGTCACGGACCTGTCACGGTCATTAACCGTGGCAAGTTTATAAGGATTGTCATGGTCAATGATCGTGACAAACCCGTGATAATTGTTCTTGCCACGGATTTGTCACTGCCATTGACCATGACAAGCCTTTGTCACGGGCTTGTCATGATCAATAATTGTGACAAAAAATGCGATTTTTTTTGTCACGATCATTGACTGTGATAAGGTTGGCTGGCTAAAAAGGGGCAATTTGGACTTTTTGGTGTAGTGATATAAGTTATGTGTTTGAAGGGAATGAAACTTGTCCTTACCACATAAGGTGCCAAACTGGTAATTGTTAAAATTATAAGTGACTTTTGACTCTCATGTGTTCCCCTATGGACCTCAGACAGGTAAGATGAGATAAGTGCAAAGTGTGAGACAAAGTTTTAAAATGGTTCGTACTTCTGGAGATGGTCCTACGTCCACTTTACAAAGGTGTTATGTCTGTTTATTATAATGTAATGGGGTATTATAGTCTAAGAGACCCCTTGAGATTTGGTTAAGGGAGTCTGAGGTCTTGTGTTCCTCATCAATTACACAAAGGACCTTATCAAGTAACTGAATGACTTCTCTAAGGATGCCTAGGTACTATTTTAGGACTTTTGCAAGATGTACAACTGATACAAATAATAGAACTGGTCCAAGTTGCAATTATAAGCTCGTGATAGTAAGTCAGAAGTACGGAATGGAGTATAAACACTTGTGAAATGCTAGAATTCTTGTGAATATGACAATTGAATGATCTTAATCTATTTGAATGCTAGAGATCGATCCCCCTTTACCTTATACAACCTTCTATTTATAAGAGAACTTTTAAAGAGACAATGAGTGGGTTATCACAGCATGACTTTGGCAGCTCTGAGATATGATCAGTAGGAAGGTGGAGTGCTGTGTAAAGTATTTTCAGGTGGAGTACCTTGGTTTTGGGTCACATTTAATGCTGATGGGGGCATTCAATAAAAGTGGAGTTGTGTAATGACGTTAGGTGGAATAGTGTTATGCTTTCTACCTACTCTGCTAGATATCTTACAGGAGCATTGTCGGAGGTTCAAGAGAGTTGGAGAGATCGTGGAGTTGTTGGGAACTGATGTTGAAGTACCACGTATCACCGCATCCGATAACTGAGGTCTGGGTGACCTTCAGAAGTCATTATCCCTCAATTTAAGGTCAGCTGACGACAAATATTGTAATGGAACCTTGACATCGAGGTCTCTGAGCTTGCTAGAGGGAACACACTGAAAGGTGGCCCTCTTTTAGGAAATGATGCGTGACTTAGATCCTCCAAGGTACCATATCTTATCCTTGAGGGTATCAGATGTCTTGTCATATAAGTAATGGTCCGTCTGAGGCCAGTGCATGGCCTTGGGGCCTGTCCTACCTCGGGGGCATTTGGGGAGTTGGAAGATCCTTTAAAACACCATGTATTCATGAGAAAACACCCTTCTATACAAAATATTAGGATAAGATAATATTTATTTCAAAAAGAACTTATTCTTATTCCCCAAATTGAACCTCACTGCCACTATCGAATAGACACTTTAACACATTGTTGAAATCACATAATTGAACCTCTTAAAACATAATCATAATAATGACACTTAGGCTTATCAAAACATTATTCTAAACCTTGATATACTATTGAAATATAAGAGTATCTTATTGGATTTTTAATCCAAAACATTTTAAAGAATCAACTTTTCAAGCATTGGGTTTACTAAGTTGACCCACACATTTTTAATATTTTCTCATGAGTTCAACACATGCCAATATATGACAATGTATCATATATTTTTCAAAATCTAAATCATGAGCACGAACTTAGGTTATTCAAGAGAGGGTGTTACCAATACCTTCCACAGAGGTGGCTATGGTCCAAATCCTACAAGAAATAGTTTCACACCCATTTGGGTTTGATTCAAAGTGGGGAGGGACATCCCTGAGTTATGTAGATCATGTTCTTTATTAATTATAGAAAGAAAAACTTGTGGATTAGTTATGATGTAGAGTGAAAAACAGGAAGAAACAAAGGACTTTAATCACATTTTTTATACTAGTTTATTACAGTGTATTACTATTATTCTATCTCCCATCCCACATATATAAGAGCTAACATATCCAACAATATACCACAATATTATGTCAATTTACTTGCAAAATGTAGTTTGTAAGCTCTACCACTTAATGCAACTCTATCTTTTAAAACCTTGAATCCTTTCATATTCTTTAAACCATCCTCAGAAGAAGTTTTGTTTTCCTCACAAGACAATATCATAAATTTTATCCGAAATATAAGGAATAGGACTTAAACCATAAAATTATTAATTTCTTACCATTATTTTGAATCGCCAATGCTCTTAGATGCATAAAAAAATACTAACTTCCCTTACTCATCATCCTCTTTAACATATATGAATCACCCAGAGTATTATGCTAAAATTCCAAGCTTAATACTTCCCTCGTCTATTTCCTTCCATTTTCTACTTTCCAAAATATCTCTCTCTCTCTCTCTCTCTCTCTCTATATATATATATATATATATTCTATCTAGCTATCTAGCTATCTATCTATATATATACATATATACATAGACAAAAGTATTTGAGTTGATATAATTCACATAATTAGGGTAAGGTGAGGGTGAAGTCTACAACACATAAAGAATCTTGCTACCACGTTCTGAGTTTGAGGGTCATGCTCAACTAAAAAACACAATAGATATTGAATGCTACAACTATTAACCTCAATCTGACCAATATTTGGTAGATGAAAGGATGTATATAACTACCAAGAGCAATATAATAGCATCCACAATGTGCACCGAAGATATCATGTTGATGCTACTTGGAACTCCGAGCAAACACATAACCTCTTTAAAATTTAATGTGGTCATATTAAATACATCTTGAATTGTTGTGACATGAAATAAAATTTGACATCATCATAACTATTAGACTACTAAGAAGATAAAGTATTGACCATTTGTTGTCTTAGGTATTTCACCTATAAAATCCATAAAAATATTTTATCAATGTTGCTCTAGGATATGTATACGTAACCTAGGCATTAGTGTGTCATCCCTTTATTATATTATACCTATAATGAGGTGGTATAAAATCATTCATGTCCGTCTCCATAAATGGCAGGGAAAATGTTCCCCCATTATATCAATGGTGAAAACCGCCCCCAAAATGCCCAAGTAGTCCACTAGAGTGGATCTCAAAAAATCATCTTCCTACATAGAGAACTAAATAAAATGCATACTTTGGATCTCCAAAAGAGAAAATAACCTTATAAAAAATATTGGGAGATGTTTCATACTATCTACCACATTCCTCTATGATGAGACCAAAAAAGAATCTGAAGTGTACTAGACTTGAACCTCGTCAAATCCAAACAATACACCCATCTCGGGAACTAAATCATGCACTCCTAAGCTCTGCGCATCAATAACTATATTTTCTTATCTTGACTACAACAAATTAAAGGAATAAAACTATAGAAAGTTAGATAATACAATCACCGGTTTTCTTTTGGTTGTTTATAAAGCTAAATGCCTTATGATCTAATTCAATTACTAATTTAAAGTACATGTGATACTCGAGCTAATATTTCACCAAATGGACTACTTGTATAACTCAAGATTTTATAGTTGAAATGGTTAAGCTTCAGGCTTAATCGGATTATTAGCAGACCATTTTGTCTCAGTTTTTATCTAATATCATGAGTTCGAATAATATTTTATCTTAAATGAATCACAAGACTCAAAATATTATAATATTATAAAAGGTTAAATGAAGTTCAAGTAGGGTTTGTAGTTGTTGTACAGATGCTCACTCAATAAAATTATCCATGCACGCGCATGATACATGATGAATAATAACCCAATAAGATAACAAAGATGTACAATATAAATACAAAGTACTCGAAAAATAAAGAGAAATCAAACATGCCAAAAAGCACAAGACAAAATGTATGTGGTTCACCAATTGGCTATGTATACGAAGGATGATACAATCCTTTCTTTAATTAAATCTACAAGGGTTATAACTCTCAGGCCTCACAATCCTTTTAATTCGAATATAAGGGTAAAAGAAATAAATGGTGATCATTGGATGCTCTAACTTAGGGTTTAGTGTACCTAAAGTATTTTATATGTACAAGGGAGAATCAATGTGAGAAAAATCCCAAAATAACCTTCACTTTACAAAAATTACAAAATTTTAGGCTCATTTGTGTTTGTCAACCCAGCCCTTCTCGGGTCACACGTTCTCAACTTGAAATTTCTAAAAATTGCCCACCAGTGCACCCCACAAATCCTTTCCTTCGCTTCAGCAAAGACCTACATATCTGCAAAGTTATGCCTTCATTGGTTGCTCGTTTGGGCAGAATACTAATCCAAAGCTCCGCTACTCTCCACCTTAGTGAACGAATTGTGCAGCCTCTAGACATTAACTCAGTTGTCTAAGATTACCACCACCAATCAACCCCAAAGGGCCTCAATAATGTAGATTAGTGGATTTTTGGATCGTGGTTCTTACCAAACAAGCAACCAATGACAGCGTAGCTATGCAGTAGTGTAGGTCTTTGTTGAAGCCAAGGAAAGGGCAAACAAATTCTGTAACCCATATACATTAACTCAACCATCTAATAATACCACCACCAATCAACTCCAAAGGGCCTGAACAATGTAGATTCTTTATTAATTTTGAACAATGAGCAGACTTACCACCGATACCACCTTCATTAACATGTCGATCAAATTATATTTCGTGCCAAAAAAATTTAAGTTAAAAACACCCCATCGATAACCTCCCATATTAAATGAAATTGAACATCGATATTCTTGGTCCTCTTATGGGCTAAGTGGATAGAAATTTGGCTATCATAATTTAAATCCACAAAATCTTGTATAATATCCTAATTACCAATAATACCATGAAGCCATAAGGCCTTTTTCACAGCTTCCATTTCCCCCATATACTCTGCCTCTATAATAGACAACACAACATGGCCTACAATATGGACCTCCAGCTTATCGAACCACGAGATAATGTAACAATATATCTCGTAGTAGACCAATAATTTTCTAAAACAATAATATAGTTGGAATCAACATACTCACACATATGTGACTTTTTCGCCCATTGGTACACAAGTCCTGCATCAAATGATCGACGTCGATATTGCAAAATCCACTTCTCCACAATCTAATGCTCTTTATCTGAATTTTCCATATACGCACTCACAACGTTCACCGTTTGATTTATATTCGGTTGATTACAAATCGTGGCATGAATTGATCTACTCACCGTAATCGTATACGAAATTAGAGTCATATATTTCACCTCATGACGCGACCACAAATTTGTCTAAAGTACGTGCTTTATAGGCTCCAGTACAAGCCTGTCGCATTAGTAATAATCCAATAAGTCGGGATCGTATCCACAGGG
The DNA here is from genome assembly GCA_949130495.1 of Sambucus nigra. NCBI lineage: Eukaryota > Viridiplantae > Streptophyta > Magnoliopsida > Dipsacales > Adoxaceae > Sambucus > Sambucus nigra. Next base: position 411,642,553 of record OX422209.1, on the reverse strand, counting down.
AGTAAGACTTACAAATCTTAATGACGAAGGAGTAATGAATTTTAACCTTAACTTGATTCTTAAAAAGAAAAGAAAAGATGAATATTTGTGATTTTTGAAACTCTTGTATGACTAAATTGCAATGAAATTAAATTCTAAATTAACTATGCTAACAGGAATAGTTATACGAATGGAAAGATGCTTGTTAGGAATATAAGAGAAATTAGGTTGGAATACAATCCCCCAATCCTTAGTAATTACTTAGCAGAATACTAAAATTATAAATTAGAAGTTTGAATGAATCCAGTCTTCATAGATCCTAAGCATTACATATATGAGGTTCAATCCCACATCATATGAAATCAAAGGTAAATATAAAGCGGTGCTAAACAATTTTAGGCACATTATATTCTTAAACATCCCAAGTACCTAGGGCAAGAGAGATTAAAAGACCTATAATAATCTTGCACGACTCTTTCAAAATTTTAATTTAAATTCTATTTTCTGTATATGTAATTTACATTGGGATGGGTTCATGCATCCCAACCCTAAAATAAACTTAGCTAGACATGATTTTATTAAATGAAAACAAAATTCTAAATGTGCAAGAAATCATAGGTCTATTATGAATTGAAAAGAAACTTGAATTGAGAAACAAAAATTAAACTACAAGAGCAATTTAAACTTACAATATGGAAGAAATGAAAAGTAGAAATTAGCAATACTTGAATAGAAGAAGTAAATCTGAACTTGAAACTTGAATCTTGAATAGCTCTTGTTCAACTTACAAACTAGGGTTTCTAAATCCTAAGAAAATATCAAATTATATGCCAAAAGGAACTCTCTTTCCTCCTTTTTTCATTACTCTAGGGCTTGGCTTTTTATAATACCCAAATATGACTTTTTCCATGCCTCTCCACGTTTTACAACTAATGAAAAGGAATTATACAAGAAATTTCAAGAGTTGAAACTCTTCAGCTTCGGGAATTAATTTCAACTTGGAATTTCTTTCTCCAACTTTGACTTGCCATATCATTTGATCCAGAGCTCCGATTTGACTGTCGTTTCTTCCTGCACTCTTGTGATTTGATTATCTTAAACTTTCATTAGGATTCAAATCTAAACTCTGGGTTTAGAGTTACGCTTTTGCCCTTTGACTATTCTTCCTTTGTTATCTTCCTTTCTTCAGATTTCTTTCTCTCTTTTCTTTGCACTAAATATCTATAAAAATAGTAATAAATACACAAAACTCGGGGTACTTGTTAGAAGAATTCATTAGCAATGATATGGGATAAAAACAAATCAATTACATTGTTCGAGGTACTAAAACTACCAACTTAGGAGGATAAATTCAGAAGAATATATGCTTAGTCAAATCCCCCTAACTTAGAACTTTGTGCATCCCGAGCAATGTAAGAGAAATGAGTTGACTTTTGAAATTCCTTCTATTAAAATAAAATTCCACTTTTGCAAGTAAGCGATTGCATTGAGCATATGCAATAAGCCTTTAACCCCTAGGTTACCCTAGTAGGATGAGTTTTGTCTCATGAGGGTTTGCAGTGAATACACCCACAAAATTCTTTATTGACTCAAATAAATATCAAAATACTTAAAAATTATACAATTTAAACTTTTCGAAAACTAATCACCATAAATTTGTATTCAAATGTCTCAAACCATTGTGTGTGTGTGTGTGTGCAAAGCCATAAATTAAACCTCAAATTTCCACCGATTGAGCATTATGTTACTTTTCAAAAATTCGTTTTGATTCAAATTCTTACAAATGCACTTACAAACGAAACACTCGGATTGTGGTTGTTTTCTCTCGGTATGCATGATATAAAGAGTAAATATAATGGACACAAATTCACGCATACAAAATTGAAAAGAAGGAAATATACTGTGAAAATATCTCATCATCGAAATACAGTTATTAGAAAACGACAAACATCATCTCTTAATCACACCATTTTAATCTATTTTATTATCTTTTCATGTCTTATCTCTCCATGCAGTAATTAATTTCTCCATTCGGGCTCAGTTAGGACTTTTCGGATTAAAAAGTGTAAAGGGTAAACATGAAAATGGACGGAATGTTCAGAATTGGAAAATGCCCTTATGATGTCCATTAGTGCTTTTTCGGGGATTTGCTCATTTTTCTCTTTCTTTTACTATTTTCATTTTTTTTCTGTTTTTTTCTTTTTTTTCTATTTTTCTTTTCTTGCCCTTTTTTTATTACACACTTTGGACTTACTTGAAATATTTCCAATTTTTCACAATTTCGGGCTATTTGGGTTTTTTTGGTTATCAAACGAATGAGAAATATTTTATTAGGCTCAAAGTGGGTTGCAAAGGGATAATTTTTTCACAACCATATTATGGCTAATATTTTTTGGTTAAAGAAAAGAGGGCCTACTTCATTGTCCAAATTGCCAATCACATAACCATATGCATCTCGAGATTAATTAAGTGTAGAGATATATTTAGCACGAATTTCGAGAAAACATTTCACACATTTCCTATAATCGATAAAAACAAAGGATTGAGATCATCAACGACTTATTAAAAGGCTGAAAAGAACTTCGAGTTAATCATAAACTCGGATTGATTCAAAAACTCATAAAAAATTGAAAGGCTTGAAATCTCACCGGGTTTGATCAGTCTCCACACTTATTCGTTAAGTCGTCAATTTTCTTTCAATTTTCATCTTCGGTCAATTTTGGCTTAGTGCAATTTGATTGTTACAATTTGAGACTTTAAATAGAATAAAGGTGATATTTTTGAAATTTTTAAATTCTAATTTTTATTCATTTTGAACAAAAATATTTTTGGTTTTTCAAAAATTTTCAATTTTTTTTTTGGCATTTTAAAGATTTGTGAAGTTTTAGAAAGACGCACTTATCACCCCCCCCCCCCCTAACTTAGACTTTTGCACTGACCTCAATCAAAAGGACTAAAATCTAAAGAAGAAAAAGAATAAGTGCGACAAATAAAATAAGAAAATTATCAAAATGCACCAAGAAACTATATGACACTCATACATGACTCAAAAATACAACAAAAATCACCTCATATGCGTCGGGGGTGCGACGACATCTCATTTCTCTCCACAAATCACCCAACCCCTTGCGCGGGATCCGTTGCTCTCCTAGTCTCTCCCATCTGCCTGTCATACACCAATAACAGGAATAAGTTGGACCCTTGCCCATAAATAAAGGAAAAATTGGGAGACTCATCGTGATTAATCGAAAAAGAATCCTCGTGATGCGTACTACGTGGCTCGGGCTCTAAGTCAGACGAGACTTGAGTCTTATCTTCAATTACCTCCGAGGACTCAAGTTGAATGGGTGGATGGTCACTGCGAAGAAACTCATCAATTTTATCTTTCTACTCGCTTTCTACTAAATGAATCCATGAGTCCAATAGAGATTGGACTTCGTCGTTAAGGCTCTCATCCACCTTCCCGAATTCTCTCTCAAATTCTGATAGGCTCAAGTCCTCTAGGTATCTTTCTTGATTTGTTTCCACATCCTTCCTTCCTCGCTCCATCTCAAAATTATTAGGTGGTGTGGGTGGGTAGCAATCGAGGAGAAAAGTATCTATCGTGTCTCGCCATTCATTCTCCTCTAAGCACTTATACAAACCTCTCCTGATGCCCTCTAAATTGTCACTCTCTCTCACACTCAAGGGCTCACTCACACTCTTCATTTCAGTTACTACGAATACCTCCCCTACCCTTCGCTCCATGTTGCAACCGTCGCTCTCACTTGATTTAACAAGGCATACCCCTATCAGCTCTTGCGTATGGGTCCTCCCATGCTCGTGTGCTGCCTCTAAATGATCCGTCTCTCACGATTCTCCTTCATCACCCTCGTTCTTGATATTATTAAAAATATTTATCTCGAGGTTCATGTTCCCATATGTTAATTGCATTCGCCCACTCTGAGTATTGATGAGTACATTAGCCGTAGCTAAGAATGGGCGACTAAGGATAACGGGAACATGATTGCTCGAGAGAATGGAGGGCTCCTCGTCCCAAATGACAAAATCCACCGGGAAGTAGAAAGTGTCTATTTGGACAATCACATCCTCAATTATTCCTCGAGGCTTCTTCAAAAAATGATCCGCGAGCTGGAGAGTCATATTTGTGGGATTAAGGGCTCCCAAATCTAGTTTCTTATAGATGGAATAGGGTACAATGTTAACACTCACCTCTAAATCTATTGGCGCCCTTTCCATACGGTTCTTCCCCGTGATGCACGAGATAGTGGGTGCACCCGGATCTTTATACTTTAACAGAAGGTCACTCGATAAAATCGAACTGACATTCTGGGCCAAAAAGACGTTCTTATTTACCTTTAGCTTGCGTTTCACCGTGAGTAAGTACTTAGTGAACTTAGCGTACACGAGAATTTTTTGTATAGTCTCAAGAAAACGTAAATTAATCTTTACTTGCTTGAGGACGTCCAAAACATCGTCCCGAGAAGACTCTTTGGAGTGCGGGACCAACCGTTGAGGGTATGGAGCAGCTGTGGGGGGTTTCACCATGACCTTGGGTCTGCCAGTGTTATTTTTTTTATCACTCTCAATTAAAGAGGCATCTTCGGCCTCTTTCGTGTCGGGCGAAACCTCTTTATTTTTAGGTACGTATTATGGGGGAGGTGACAAGTCAACTACTCTCCCACTACGTAGAGTGGTAATTGTGCTACATTGCTCAGGATGGTCATGGGGTGTGGAGCTAACACTAGTTTGACCTTAGAGAGGTTTTTCGCCCTAGGAAGGAAACTTTCCCTTCTCTTGGATACTCAACGATGATTGCATCTTTGAAATAATCACATTTATGTCGTTGATCAAGCGCTCACGTCTAGTAGTGGTTGCATTCTCGACAGTGATGAATTGGTTTATCATATCCTCAAGATTTCTCCGCGGTGGAGTGATATATGGCCCTGGAGGTGGTGGTGCTTGAACATGTCCCTGCATGTGTGGTCCTTGTTGAAAGTGTGATGGTGGGGGAGGAGCAACATGTGAATTAGGATTCATCGTAACATTTTGTTGCCCATGGCTAAAACCAAGATGGTTTCTTCAAGATGGATTGTATGTGTTCCCTTGAGGAGTGTTAAAATTTCCTCGAAACCCTCTTATAGCTTCCACTTGCTCAGTGTACATTACCTTAAAGGCGGGTATAGCAGGACATCCTTTTGTGGAATGGCCCGTCGCACAAATAGCACACACCTTCTCTTGGATAGGTTCCGTAGCGTCTCTCAATCGAACCTCAAGTATGCCTTTCAAATTCTTTTCCAACTGGTTAAGTCGACGATCTAACAAAGTGTCCTTATCTAGTTGATAAATATCGGATGCAACAGACGAGTTAGACACTTGTCGATGTCTATTTTGGTTATTGGAGTCATAAATTTCCCATGCCTGAGTGGTCTCGGCTACCTATTTCAAATGAGCCTCAGCATCGCTCGAGTCGAGCTCCCAAAATGGTCTTTCACACATAGTTTGCACGAGTTGTTTAGATGCTACATTAAGCCCTTGATGAAAGGATGAAATAAGATGGTGTTTTTCAAACCGATGGTGTGGTCAAGCGCTAACTAACTTTTGAAAATGATCCCAACATTTATCAAGGGCTTCATTATCATTTTGGCGGAAATCTTGGATTTGGGCCTTGACAGAGTTGGTTTTATGCATTGGAAAGAATTTGGAGAGAAATTTAGTCTGCATATCTCTCCATGATAGAACAGAGTTCAAGGGTAAAGACCATAGACAGGTATTATCTTTATCCTTTAAGGAAAGAGCTTCAAACGGATAACATCTTGCGGACATGCTTGATCACCAAATGTTTCACACGCTTCTTCGAATTCCCTAAGATGGAGATATGGCTTTTCACAATCCATTCCATGGAACGTAGGAAGAATTTGGATCATCCATTACGAAAGTGGAACTGTCCTGCATTGTACGAAAGTAGAATGCATCCAGGAGTGACAGTCCACTCAGGAAATAAGAGATCTTTCATGAGAAGATAGGGAATTTCCCCCTCCCCAGTACCAATATTACCTTGCACAGACATGTTGCTATCAAATGATTCTAAATCGCCACTCAGTGTTTGACTCAAAGTGTGACTCGTGAGTGAACTTAGGTTGGAGACAACAGAGGAGTTTGCATGTACAGTTTATGAGAGATGAGAAAGAATAAAAGTTTTTTTAATCAAATTGGGTTTAAATTTTACTCTTGAAATGTAACCTATATCCCGGGCAACGGCGATAAAAACTTGGCGCGACCACAAATATGTCTAAAGTGCGTGCTTTATAGGCTCGAGTGCAAGCCTGTCGCATTAGTAATAATCCGATAAGTCGGGATCGTATCCACAGGGAGTAGGACTTATAAATCTTAATGACGAAGGAGTAATGAATTTTAACCTTAACTTGATTCTTAAAAAGAAAAGAAAAGATGAATATTTGTGATTTTTGAAACCCTTTTATGACTAAATTGTAATGAAATTAAATTCTAAATTAACTATGCTAACAAGAATAGTTACACAAATGGAAAGATACTTGTTATGAATATAAAAGAAATTAGGTTGGAATACAATCCCCCAATCCTTAATAATTACTTAGCAGAATACTAAAATTATAAATTAGAAGTTTGAATGAATCTAGTCTTTTTTTATCCTAAGCATTACATATATGAGTTTCAATCCCACGTCATATGAAATCAAAGGAAAATATAAAGAGGTGCTAAACAATTTTATGCACATTATATTCTTAAACATCCCAAGTACCTAGGGCAAGAGAGATTAAACGGCCTATAATGATTGTAGAATTATCTTACACGACTCATTCAAAATTTTAATTTAAATTCTATTTTCTACATATGTAATTTACATTGGGATGGGTGCATGCATCCCAATCCTAAAAAAACGTAGCTAGACATGATTTTAATAAATGAAAATAAAATTCTAAATGTGCAAGAAATCATAGGTCTATTATGAATTGAAAAGAAACTTGAATTGAGAAACAAAAATTAAACTACAAGAGCAATTTAAACTTACAATATGGAAGAAATGGAAAGTAGAAATTAGCAATACTTGAATAGAATTACAATAGCTCTTGTTCAACTTACAAACTAGGGCTTCTAAATCCTAAGGAAATATGAAATTATATGCCAAAAGGAACTCTCTCTCCTCCCTTTTTCATTACTCTAGGGCTTTGCTTTTTATAATACCCAAATATGACTTTTCCAATGCCTCTCTACGTTTTACAACTAATAAGAAGGAACTATACAAGAAATTTCAAGAGTTGAAACTCTTCAGCTTCCAGAGTTAATTTCAACTTTGACTTTCTTTCTCCAACTTTGACTTGCCATATCTTTTGATCCAAAGCTCCGATTTGACTGTCGTTTCTTCCTTTACTCTTGTGATTTGATTATCTTCAACTTTCATTCAGGCTTCAAATCTGAACTCCGGGTGTAGAGTTACGCTTTTTCCCTTTGACTTGTCTTCCTTTGTTCTCTTCCTTTCTTTCGGTTTCTTTCTCTCTTTTATTTTCACTAAATATCTATAAAAATAGTAAGAAATATAAGAAACTCGGGGTACTTATTAGAAGAAGTCATCAGCAATGATATGGGATGAAAAAAATCAATTATGTTATTCGAGGTACTAAAACTACCAACTTAGGAGGATAAATTCAGAAGAATTTATGCTTAGTCACCTCATCCTTGGTGCTTTAAGAAATCATAATCGAAAGTATAAAGTGTGCAACCAAGGGATTATTTATAATCTTTTCACCTCGCATCCCAAAAAGTGCCACCATATTCTCTAGGTATTGCCTCTGTTTGAGCCTCAATCATCCCTTCTTCCTATATCTCTTCTAATATCCATGCCGAGAATATTCTTAGTTTTACCTAGATCTTTCATTTCAAACTCTTGCAATTGAGCCTTCATTTTGTCATTTTTCACCATGTTCAATTAAGCAATGAGTGTGTCATCAACATACAAGATAAATAAATAAAATTGTCATATTTAAGGTGATTGAAATTTACATAATGATCAAAATATCTCCATGTGAATTTCTAGGCCACCATAAACGTGTTAAATCGCTTGTACCGCTATTGAGGAGATTGTTTCAACCCATACAAATACTTCTGTAATTTTCACACACAATATTTCGTGTCAACAACTTTAAATGTCTCTGGTTAAGACATATAAATTTTTTTCATATAGATCCCCATGCAAGAACTTCATTTTTACGTCGAGTGGTTCAAGCTCTAAGTTAAAATTTGCTACCTTAGCTAATAACACCTGATTGGAAGTGTGTTTCACCACTAGAGAACATTTTATTAGAATCTGCACCCTCCCTCTGTGAAAAACCCTTGGCCACAGACTTCTTCCCCTTATGAAACTTCATAAACTCCCATGTTTGGTTTTTTTAGAGAGAATGAATTTCCTCACACATGGCAACCTTCCACCCATCACAATGAGTATCACTCATTGCCTCACGATATGTGGAAGGATCATCACCACAAACCAAGAATGCATATACAATCGTATCATCATCGAAGACATACCTCCTCGTAGGCTTTTGAATCCCTATTCTCTCTCATCAACCAAATATGGTTGTTCTTTTTGTTATTGACTAGGTCCCTCATCCAATACCTCATCCTCTTCACCCGAAGAGCCAATAGGAGTGGTCACCTCCACTTGCACCATTTTCACTCTCATTGTCCACCCAAGAATCTTTTATCTTTTCCTTTGGTATCTTGAGCATAGACGCCTCATCAAAAGTTAAATCCTACTCACCACCATATTTTTTCCCTCCCGAAACCATAACTTATATCCCTTGACCCCACTACTTGAACCCAGAAAAACTTCTTTTTGTGCTCTAGGATCAATTTTTCCCTTACTAACATGAAAATAGTCGAGCACCCAAATACATGCATCATCTCATAAGTAGGATACGTACCCAACCAAGCCTCCATAGGAGTATTATAGCCAATTGCGATAGATGATGAATGGTTGATAATGAATCAACGATAAGATAAAGCCACCGCCTAAAACTGCTATGGCAAGCCCGCATTAGACAACATACATCTCACCTTTTCAAGTAAGTTTTCGTTCATCCTCTTTATTCTCTAGACCGTAAAATATTGAACAATACCCACTTCTTAATAATGCTTCAAGTATGGATCATATCGGTACTCACCATCGTTATTTAACCTAAGCACCTTGATCCTCCTATTAGTTTGATCTTCCACCATCTTCTTCCATTTAAAAAATACTCGAAGGACCTCATACTTGTGGTTCATGGTATAGACCCAAGTGTGTCGAGAGTAGTCATCAATGAACGTCACAATAATGACTATCTCTCAAAGACGGTGCTTTATAAGAACCTCAAACATCTGTGTGAACGTAATCAAGTATGTTATTCATGCAATGAATCATTGTGCCAAACCTAGTTTTATTCCCAAGCATGCAATGCTCATAAAATCCAAATTTGAAACCCTTCACACCCTTTTATCAGCCATTACTTATAAAACACTATCATGGACTTTTCCCCGATATATCCCATACGCATATGCCAAATCCTAGTGGAATCCAGCTTTGCCTTTTCTTTTTTTTTTATCAACGATCGAGGCATGACACGCAAGCATGTTCCCTTAAAGAAAATATAAGTTTTCGTCTTCCTTTCTACTCATCACCACTAAGTCACCCAAATACATCATATACTTCTTCAAGTCCTAAACATGACAAACATTCGTGAGAGTCTGAGTCACTCTATCATGCTTCATCAATATGATAGTGCCATTACCCTTCCACTCACAAGCGTGGTCATTAACCATGAAGGCTTTTCCCCCATCCATATATATATATATATATATATCTAGACAACACATGTGATAAGAGCACCCTGAGTCAATAATCCACTCGTCAAAATAGAATTCTCGTGTAGAAACTATCAACATGCTCCCAACTTTATTGTCCTCTAAAGTAACAGAATTAGTAGAATTCGCCACCAATTTATTATTTTTTTTGGCTTTACCTTAAGGAAATCCTTCTTCAAATTCCCTTTGTTCTTTCACTTGTAACACAAAACATATCAAGTCCTTGTTCAGAGATTTGTACCTAGAGTTTCATCTTCCACATTTTCTTTCCAACTCAAACCTACTTCACGAAACCAACACATCAAATAAAGACTCACTATTGCCCTTCTTTTTCTTCCCACTTTCTAATAATGTCGCAGAGACGTCATCAAACCTCATTTCATTCTTCCTATATAACAATATGGTGCTCAAATGCTCATATGAGTCTAGAAATGAATTTAGAAGTATTAAAGCTTTATCTTTATCACCAATATCAAAATCTAAGTTGTAACACCTCGCATATTTTGGCATTGGACATAATCAGGCTCCGCTGCCAAACTACGTCGGGCATTAGAATTAAATACAATTCTTAGCATGTGACAGAAATATGAGATATTTAAAACTTTTTTCACACGATATAATTTGAAATAATCCAACTAATTAAAACATCCAACACAATAAAATCCATCACCGTGCTAAACTCTAATGAATAAATCTCAAATAGAATAAAAGAGTCAACTACAATAAAAATTCTCTAACTGAAAAATCGTAAACAACTATGGAGTCGATTGACCCACCAAATCCCAAATCAATCTTCTCATAAATACACGACTGGAAAGAAAAACTAAACCCAAGCAATATAATAAATCTCCGGATGTAAATACTCAAATCTCCAAAACAAAATGGCTACACAGCAACCTAACCTGAAATGTCATTGCAGGAATACAATCTACTCTTCTCGAATAGGATTCATGAATCCAGTCATAAGTATTATAAGAGATAAATATCACAATAAAATATTTTAAATTAGGCAACAATATAGTAAGATGCGAGAAAAGTAAAACAATACTAACTACCCATATAAACTAGACCACCCCACTACCCAAGTTCAGGAATGTTTCTTTAACATTTAAATAGATCATAATCCTTGAACTTAACTTAATTCAATTATTTAATTATTATTGATGCGACACCACTATATTCAGAAAACCTTTCTATTGGTCTTGCACATATTCGGGTATGCTTAACATCCCAACCCCATCACTATAGCGAGACAAAGTAATTTTAATTAGCCCTATAAATATTAGTGATACTCTACCCACGACACGTTATTATAGCCAGAAGAACCAATTTTAGTTAGCGCCACACATATTGGTGACGTCAACTCACGACATGTCACTATAGCCAGATGACTCAATTTTAGTTAGTCCTGCACTTATTGGTGACGCCAACACACACCCACATCACTATAGTCAGTCGATCCAATTTTCGTTAGTCCTGCACATACTTGTGACGCAAATCCATTTTGATACCTGTTTATTATCTTATGCATTAATTATATTTTCTTAGTCAAGTTCTCTTTATTTCCAATTAGTTGTACCCATACTTCGGGTATCACCACTAGAACCACCCCTAGTCCCATACCTAGAGATCACCAAACCATATGTATCCCTTATTATATCACCTAGGAAGGATATCTAACCAAAGTCACAACCTAGTATCACACGTATGCTAACGGAATAATGTAACAGCGTACTACCTAGTCCCACCCAGAAAAATACCCAGCCGTATAAGTGCACACTCATTAGCCCCATACCTAGAAAGCTCCAACGAAAATAAAGTCTACCTAGTAGTCTCATACTCAGCGAGCAACAACTAATAAGGGTGAAAGTACTACTACTCCCAAAATCTCAACTTTTTCACGGTGTCAAATTATTAGCACGAGCAAACTCTACATAAATCAATATTTTTAATCTAATGTTACAATTATGCAATTAACCATACAAATCCAATTTCATTCTAATTACATCAACTTAATCATGTAATAATTAAGTTCTATGAAACAGCTACACAAGTTTTCAAATTCCATTATTTCAATACGGCTGATATTTTATCAATTTCACAAATAATTCGATTCAAACATGTGTAATAACAACGTTTTACAACAAACGTATTCATTCAACAATATATATATATAGGAGAAGGCTCACCTACATCACGCTTTATACATCATCCATGCACCACACTTAATTATAGGCCCTAAAAAACTTTTTTTCAAATTTTACATTTTTTTCTTGAAACTAACCTTCCAATCAACCCATATGCAAAAAATTAGGTCAAAATACATTTTGTAACTATTTTTAAAAAATCCACAAAAAACTGCTAAAATTACCTTATAAATAATGGTCTGCGCCAGCAGTTTTTTGTGGATTTTTTAAAAATAGTTACTGTAATAACCCGCCCTTTTGGAGAGGATTAAATTCCATAATTAAGTATAATTTGGAATTTGGAGAATTTCTCGAAATAGTGATTTTTGGGATTTTCGAGGATTTAAATATTTTCGAAGGGTGTTATAAATTATTTTGGGACTATATAGGTCGAAGTAATTTAATTATATGTCACCGTGGAGTATAGCGACAAAAGAGGTAAGATTTTGAGTAGAATACCGCATTTAATTATTTTGGGTTATAATAGTGATGTGCGGTCAAGTACTTCGGATGGAAATCTCGACTGCGCCATGAGTCTCGGAATGTCCGAGATAGTCGCGAAAGAGTGTCCGATTGTCGAAATTGAGTTCCGGGTAATTTTGGAGTTAAATAGGCTCGTAATTGAGTAAACGAGTCATTTTTGGGTTTTAAACGGGTTAAACCCTTTTCTCCTTATAAAAGGAGGGAGAGGGGGAGAAAAGAGAAGAGAAAAGAGAAAGAAGAGAGGGAAGAAAAGAGGAAAAAGGGGGAGATTCCGGCCGACCTCCGCGGGATTCGGCTCGAGGACGTCGGATTTTATCCACGAGGCAAGTGTTTACTTGCTTTATTTGTTTTTAAGCATAAATATCTCATATCATTGTTGGTATAACAAACCCTAATGATTTTGGGTTGGGTATTCATGGATAAAACGGGTTTTTGAGAGTTAAAACGAATAAACCCCTAAAAATGGTAAATTGGAGAAACCTAGGTTTTAATTGAAATTAATTGGTGATTCCGAGTTCTAGGATGTTTAGAACCCGTATTATAGATGTATTTGTATTTGGTTGAAGTCGTAGGCCGTTTGGTGAAGAGATGGAAGCTTGGGGGAAGCTTCCATGGCCGAAACAGCTTCTCGAAGAAGAAGCTGCCCGACTTGATCGATCGATCGATCATAGGGGATCGATCGATCGAAGCCATTGATCCATCGACGGCCATGGGTCGATCGATCGACCCCTGCTGAAAGTGGACAATTTCTCTAGGATGATTTGGGTGGGATAGATTCCATTTCATCTTGCTTTGAGGTTAATTAGGTGATAACCTAGAGGACCTTTTAGGACTTTATGGTCCATAAATTAAGGCAATTTAGGAGGGTAAAGTAAGGGTTTTTAGTATATAACCCTTAATCTATATTTTCGAGGAAAATAGAATAATTGTAGAAATTGATGGATTAGGGTTCCTAAATTATATTGGGGACTTCTAAATGATTAATTGGACTAGGTATAGTCTTGGGGGTTCAAGGAAATGAAATCCTTAACTCGTTGAATTTAAGGTTGTTCGGGTGAGGTAGATCCCGAAGATATTTCTCGTAGGCATAGAGGCCTATATAATTATGCTTATAGAAAGCATAATTATATCGATTATCGTTAAGTGTATCCTAGGAGATAATTAGGATAAACTGGGAATATAGGTATGTGTTGATTTCACTTAGAGTGAAGGGTATCATTGGAGATATCCAATAAATCCTTAGATGGGATTGTGGTATATGGTGATTATTACATTAAGAAATATTTGGGTTTAGTATCATGCTTATATAAATGCATGATTATGATTCCTGGAGGGAATCTTTGGGGTTATCAGCCATCGCTAGATGCTGTATGCCACTATGGCCGTTTATATATATTCTAGGAAGAATATATAGGATATGTATATACTGTGTGATTTAGGTATATATATGTTATGATGGAAATGATTTTGAAAATATAAAAATGAATATTTTCAAAATGGAAAGAGAAATGTTTTTCATAATTAATAAAATATGGATTACACACCTCTCTAAATCGCTATCATAAGGGAAGTTGCGTGCCTATGGTGAAGCCCCCTGACAAATTAACGCAGGGTGGATATAGTCCTATAGGCCATGTGAGCGTTTGTTGATATATATTTTTCTGCGCTGGTTAGGAGATTCCGGGTGTGGTCTGGACTATCCCGCAGGCACATAGCCGCTTCCCGACGTCTTGCGATGTAGGATCCCAGGTTGTCTTATGATAGGCCCTGGAAGATGATAGCCATTTAGGGGCGCGCACAGTGGAGAAATCCGGACGGGCGGTCTTAGAACTCGTTTTATATAAAAGCAATTCATGATAATGGATTGGCTTTAATTACATTTCCTGGATATAGGAAGGGAAATGGGATAAAGGTTTGGCTTCGGTAACACTTCCCGGATGGAAGAAGGGATGTGGAAGCATATGTTATGATCAAAGCATTTTTATGATAATGAAAATGGCTTTGAATACATTTCCTGAGTATAAAAAGGGAAATGGGATGATTTAAAAAGGTAAAGCATTTTTATGAAATAAAACTGGCTTTAAAAAGAGATATGATTTGTTAAAGCAATTCATGATAATGAATTGGCTTTTGAATACATTTCCTGGATATGAGAAGGGAAATGGAAGGTTTTGAGATAAATATGATAAGTATTGATAAATACTTTGTATATGGATTCTCATTCCAGGAGATAGATCCAGATGGTTATGGTAAAATATGTATATGTATATGGATGAATCGAGTGCCGATTGTCTAATGGATCCCGACGATCGACCTTACCGCGTAGTAGTGTATCGGGGGGGTTCCTTGTTTGGATTTCGCTTTGCGAGACACCCCACGCACGAATATGGTATTGTGCTGAGACTGGGGAGAAGTTTAATCCTTAGTGCTCTAATATTATAAATGTTTATGGTATATATATATATATTTATATATCTTTCTGTACTGAGGGACTAGCGGATCTCGACGATCGACCGTGCCGCGTAGTAGTGTATCGGGGGGGTTCCTTGTTTGGATTTCGCTTCGCGAGACACCCCACGCACGAACATGGCATAGTGTTGAGATTAGAGTGAAGTTTAGCCCTTAGTACATCTGTTGGACTATCTAGGGTAGATAGTGGTTGGGTGATAGACTAGTTTAGCAGGGTAGCTTGACTAGGATGTTTAGAGGGATGCGCTAGGAGTGCACTGTTAGAGGAGAGGTGAGGGGTATCTCATGTGAGTACGATACCAATTTAAATATGAGATAAAAACTATTTTTCTAAAAATAAAGCATTTATGCACTTGCTAAATATTTTCAAAACTCGGGCTCTGACCCGTTTATCTACTCTCCTTTCTTTCTATATTATATATATACATAGGTGTCCAGACACAGGGACGCCTGGATGGAAATTCTTTCGAGTCAGACGTTAGCTGCAGCAGCTGTGGATGCGTGCAGAATTTTCAGTAGACGCTTCCATTCTTGTAATCTAGATAGGAGGTATTGGATAAACATTCGGGCCAATGGTCCAATTGCATTTAGTTATTCTTTCAGTACAGCATTCGATATGGTTGTATATTTTGACCGAGTGTTTGGTTATTTTATTTTATTTCAGTTTCATTTATGCAAAACTGTGTTGATGTTTTATTTATTTGTTGTTAAAAAGAGTAGTAAAGTTAAAATTTTGACACCGGCCTAATAGGTTATTAGTAATTAAATGGACTTTCGACAGTAATGCTAAGAATGATCCATATGAGACTCCTGTTTTAATTTAATATTGGAGTGATCGCCCGGTATATTATTAGGCGGGGTGTCACAGATGGTATCAGAGCATCAGGTTCTAGTGTCCTTAGAAATCTGTGCGGACGTACTACGCTTTCAGCGTTGCTCTCAATTTGTTATAGAGCCTCGGGAATAGGATTGTTGATTTCTCTTGTGAGATTTCGTTCTCCCGCCATATTATGAGATTATAGAAATCTTTTGCGCGCTCATTTGAGAATCGTGTGCGGAGCTTGGATGGCAGCAGGAGGTGAGGCTTAGCTGGGGAAGCTGATAGAAGTGGGGACGAGGACCTTTGTAGAGGCCACTCTCCTTGTGGTAAATTTCTAAGGATTGTTGCAACGACTACTAAAGTATAGTAGTTATGAGCAACCAAGTACTACTGTGGTAGAAAGTGGTACTCAAGATTGAATTACCCCGTGGAGATAAGGGTTCCAAAGGGATCTTACGGATGGTTTTAACCGTGAGTCCCCACGATTTAGTCGGTATGATAAGGATGTTGTTATGAGTTTTACCTCAATCCAGGAGGTATAATTGGCGTGGCTAGATAAAGTCGCGGTGTTTGTTAGCCCTAGACTCGTGTGTGTAATTTGAGTTATGGCGGTCTCGATAACATAATATCATGTATGTTTATTTGTTTTTCGCGATAGCGGAATTTTGTTTTCCTTCACTCGTCATAAAGGCGGGTGTTGATATATATATATATATATATATATATATATATATATATATATATATCTGGTCTGGGATACTCGTTTCATATGTCTATACGAGTACGATGATATGATGAGTATAATACATTATGTTGTATTTTCGGAGCGATAGCAGGCTAAGAATGGCAAGTCTATCGTGTCCATGGTTCCTGGAGGGAACAGTTTATTGTTGCGGTGTCTCACCTAGATATAGGTTGAGTTCACCTTATTTATTGTGGGATACGAAACTTCGATGAGTAGAGGTTTCATTATCGTGATTTGGGTATATGGCGACCTTATATATATGATTTAAGGCCGCAGGATTTGTGTTGAGCTGCAAGATTAAGCTCATTACTATTTGCGCAAGGACTTAAAAATGAGTGCGAGCATAGGGTGGTATGACTCTTAGTTAGAGATAGGAGTTCAGACCACCTTTTTGTTGGATTAGGGGATAGGGATATCCCGGTTGCATGTTGAAATGACGGAACTCCATAACCAACGAAGTCAAGGGTTAATGTGTGGAGGGGTTCCTTGTTTGGATTTCGCTTTGCGAGACACTCCACACATGACTCTTAACGGCGTCGGGAGTGGGGAGCTGTTATGGGATGCAAGGATGTTGATTTTGTGGAAAGGTCTTATAGTGTGGATGAACCACTATAGGTTGTGAGCCACATGATGTTGATATACATATGGAAAGATTGTGCTATGGAAAAGCACTAAAGTGGTCCCCTCGCTACAAGTGGGTGGGTGAGGTTGGACATAGAGAAATTTATTTGAGAACAATAGTCAGCCCTTAATGAAAAGGCAAATTTTGAGGAGATACATTTTGGGTAGTATGTTTGTGACACTTTTACAGAAAGTGGGCACTTCGTTTGATTAGGTTTCCTTCTGTATGGGCGGAAGGATAAGATAGTAGGAATGCGTTCATAGGCTAGCCTAGTAGGATTTAGGACGTCCCGCTTGTGTGCCTTGGGTCGCTATATCTCGATGACCGACTACGCGAGGGAGTAGTGTAACGGGAGGGTTCCTTGTTTGGATTTCGCCTTGGCGAGACGTCCCACGCATGAAACCAAGCAATTGTCGGGAGTTGAGAGAGGCCTTGGGCACTAGGGACATACTTAGGATTATATTCGTTCCGTGTAGGTAGGATATCGCATAGACTTTAGTATTATTTAGGGCGTAAGTTCGTTAATGTTAGTGGCGCCGAGATTAGGAGAATTGATTTCGTGGGTTCAGAGAACCCATAGGTGAGTATTACACCGAGGAAAGGAAACCCTTATTGGGAGAGAGTGTTACGTGTCAGACGTTCACTACGGATGTGCAGATGTGCACAAGTTAGAAAGGTGTATGGGCACCTTGGTGTGATGGTTTTATATACCGCCCGAAGTAGGATGGGTGTAGTATATAAGGTTGAAATTCATGCCAATATGCATTATAGATGATGGGTATTAAGTGACGTATTAGAGTCACTTTATGATCGCGGTAGCCGCGTAGTACTCGGTTGGGAACCGTTGGGTTAGTATCGTTCCCCTTGAGGTTTAGGATTTGTAGTGATCCTAGATATATCTGAATTTCGAGGACAAAATTCTGTTGTAAGGGGGGGAGTATGTAATAACCCGCCCTTTTGGAGAGGATTAAATTCCATAATTAAGTATAATTTGGAATTTGGAGAATTTCTCAAAATAGTGATTTTTGGGATTTTCGAGGATTTAAATATTTTCGAAGGGTGTTATAAATTATTTTGGGACTATATAGGTCGAAGTAATTTAATTATATATCGTCGTGGAGTATAGCGACAAAAGAGGTAAGATTTTGAATAGAATACCACATTTAATTATTTTGGGTTAGAATAGTGATTTGCGGTCAAGTACTTCGGATGGAAATCTCGACTGCGCCATGAGTCTCGGAATGTCCGAGATAGTCGGGAAAGAGTGTCCGATTGTCGAAATTGAGTTCCGGGTAATTTTGGAGTTAAATAGGCTCGTAATTGAGTAAACGTGTCATTTTTGGGTTTTAAAGAGGTTAAACCCTTTTCTCCTTATAAAAGGAGGGAGAGGGGGAGAAAAGAGAAGAGAAAAGAGAAAGAAGAGAGGGAAGAAAAGAGGAAAAGGGGGGAGATTCCGGCCGACCTCCGCGGGATTCGGCTCGAGGACGTCGGATTTTATCCACGAGGCAAGTGTTTACTTGCTTTATTTGTTTTTAAGCAAAAACATCTCATATCATTGTTGGTATAACAAACCCTAATGATTTTGGGTTGGGTATTCGTGGATAAAACGGGTTTTTGGGAGTTAAAACGAATAAACCCCTAAAAATGGTAAATTGGAGAAACCTAGGTTTTAATTGAAATTAATTGGTGATTCCGGGTTCTAGGATGTTTAGAACCCGTATTATAGATGTATTTGTAGTTGGTTGAAGTCGTAGGTCGTTTGGTGAAGAGATGGAAGCTTGGGGGAAGCTTCCATGGCCGAAACAGCTTCTCGGAGAAGAAGCTGCCCGACTTGATCGATCGATCGATCATAGGGGATCGATCGATCGAAGCCATCGATCGATTGACGGCCATGGGTCGATCGATCGACCCCTGCTGAAAGTGGACAATTTCTCTAGGATGATTTGGGTGGGATAGATTCCATTTCATCTTGCTTTGAGGTTAATTAGGTGATAACCTAGAGGACCTTTTAGGACTTTATGGTCCATAAATTAAGGCAATTTAGGAGGGTAAAGTAAGGGTTTTTAGTATATAACCCTTAATCTATATTTTCGAGGAAAATAGAATAATTGTAGAAATTGATGGATTAGGGTTCCTAAATTATATTGGGGACTTCTAAATGATTAATTGGACTAGGTATAGTCTTGGGGGTTCAAGGAAATGAAATCCTTAACTCGTTGAATTTAAGGTTGTTCGGGTGAGGTAGATCCCGAGGATATTTCTCGTAGGCATAGAGGCCTATATAATTATGCTTATAGAAAGCATAATTATATCGATTATCGTTAAGTGTATCCTATGAGATAATTAGGATAAACTGGGAATATAGGTATGTGTTGATTTCACTTAGAGTGAAGGGTATCATTGGAGATATCCAATAAATCCTTAGATGGGATTGAGGTATATTGTGATTATTACATTAAGAAATATTTGGGTTTAGTATCATGCTTATATAAATGCATGATTATGATTCCTGGAGGGAATCTTTGGGGTTATCAGCCATCGCTAGATGCTATAGGCCACTATGGCCGTTTATATATATTCTAGGAAGAATATATAGGATATGTATATACTGTGTGATTTAGGTATATATATGTTATGATGGAAATGATTTTGAAAATATAAAATTGAATATTTTCAAAATGGAAAGAGAAATGTTTTTCATAATTAATAAAATATGGATTAAACACCTCTCTAAATCGCTATCATAAGGGAAGTTGCGTGCGTATGGTGAAGCCCCCTGACAAATTAACGCAAGGTGGATATAGTCCTATAGGCCATGTGAGCGTTTGTTGATATATATTTTTCTGCGCTGGTTAGGAGATTCCGGGTGTGGTCTGGACTATCCCGCAGGCACATGGCCGCTTCCCGACGTCTTGCGATGTAGGATCCCAGGTTGTCTTATGATAAGCCCTGGAAGATGATAGCCATTTAGGGGCGCGCACAGTGGAGAAATCCGGACGGGCGGTCTTAGAACGCGTTTTATATTAAAGCAATTCATGATAATGGATTGGCTTTAATTACATTTCCTGGATATAGGAAAGGAAATGGGATAAAGGTTTGGCTTCGGTAACACTTCCCGGATGGAAGAAGGGATGTGGAAGCATATGTTATGATCAAACCATTTTTATGATAATGAAAATGGCTTTGAATACATTTCCTGAGTATAAAAAGGGAAATGGGATGATTTAAAAAGGTAAAGCATTTTTATGATAATAAAACTGGCTTTAAAAAGAGATATGATTTGTTAAAGCAATTCATGATAATGAATTGGCTTTTGAATACATTTCCTGGATATGAGAAGGGAAATGGAAGGTTTTGAGAAGTATTGATAAATACTTTGTATATGGATTCTCATTCCGGGAGATAGTTCCAGATGGTTATGGTAACATATGTATATGTATATGGATGAATCGAGTGCCGAGGGTCTAATGGATCCCGACGATCGACCTTGCCGCGTAATAGTGTATCGGGGGGGTTTCTTATTTGGATTTCGCTTTGCGAGACACCCCACGCACGAATATGGCATTGTGTTGAGACTGGGGAGAAGTTTAATCCTTAGTGATCTAATATTATAAATGTTTATGGTATATATATATATATATTTATATATCTTTCTGTACTGAGGGACTGGCGGATCTCGACGATCGACCGTGCCGCGTAATAGTGTATCGGGGGGGTTCCTTGTTTGGATTTCGCTTCGCGAGACACCCCACGCACGAAC
This sequence comes from Sambucus nigra, assembly GCA_949130495.1. Lineage (NCBI taxonomy): Eukaryota > Viridiplantae > Streptophyta > Magnoliopsida > Dipsacales > Adoxaceae > Sambucus > Sambucus nigra. The sequence goes on along the minus strand of OX422209.1, from coordinate 411,621,610 downwards.
ATGACATAATGTTGAGATTAGAGTGAAGTTTAGCCCTTAGTACATCTGTTGGACTATCTAGGGTAGATAGTGGTTGGGTGATAGACTAGTTTAGCAGGGTAGCTTGACTAGGATGTTTAGAGGGATGCGCTAGGAGTGCACTGTTAGAGGAGAGGTGAGGGGTATCTCATGTGAGTACGATACCAATTTAAATATGAGATAAAAACTATTTTTCTAAAAATAAAGCATTTATGCACTTGCTAAATATTTTCAAAACTCGGGCTCTGACCCGTTTATATACTCTCCTTTCTTTCTATATTATATATATACATAGGTGTCCAGACATAGGGACGCCTGGATGGAAATTCTTTCGAGTCAGACATTAGCTGCAGAAACTGTGGATGCGTGCAGGATTTTCAGTAGACGCTTCCATTCTTGTAATCTAGATAGGAGGTATTGTATAAACATTCGGGCCAATGGTCTAATTGCATTTAGTTATTCTTTTCGTACAGCATTCGATATGGTTGTATATTTTGACCGAGTGTTCGGTTATTTTATTTCATTTCAGTTTCATTTACGCAAAACTGTGTGGATGTTTTATTTATTTGTTGTTAAAAAGAGTAGTAAAGTTAAAATTTTGACACCGGCCTAATAGGTTATTAGTAATTAAATGGACTTTCGACAGTAATGCTAAGAATGATCCATATGAGACTCCTGTTTTAATTTAATATTGGAGTGATCTCTCGTTATCTTATTAGGCGGGGTGTCACAGTTACAAAATGTATTTTGACCTAATTTTTTGCATATGGGTTGATTGGAAGGTTAATTTCAAGGAAAAAGTATATAATTTGAAAAAAAAGTTTTCTAGGGACTAGAATTAGGTGTGATGTATAGTGCATGATGTAGGTGAGTCTTCCTCTATATATATATATCACTATCGTAATTTTACTAGTCAAAACATTATTTTAATTATATATTTTAATTTTAGCATGTGATTCATCCCAAAATCCCATTATAACAAGGTACAACTAAGCAATCATGCGATCTTCCAAGTTTTAAATCATATTTTTAGATTTAAAAGGTTCTGGGAGTTAAATATTTTCACATGCACACCTTTTAGCCTTTATTCTTCAACACCAAACAAAGAGATACACACCCATTGTTTTTCAACCCTAAACCTACATTACACAAAACTTCAAATTTATTGTGGGAGGTTTTACACATATTTTTTAAGAAAGCCAAAAACAGAACTTGCTTATTTTCACAAGATGAGAGCAATGGTGCACTCGAATTTTTTAGATATATTCATTTCCGACAAGAATCTCATTATTGTTACACATATCCTATTATTTTAACTATTAACCTCCATTATACAAAACTTCAACCTTATTTTGGGAGGCTTAAATCATATGTTTTCAAGAAGACCCGAGAATGAGACTTTGTTATTTTTGTGAGACGAATGCAACCAAGTATTCATGTTTTCAAGACAAATTATTTTCAGACAAGAATATCACTATTGTTCTCCTTAAGTGTTATTTGATTTAAATGTCGTTTAAATATTAATTATACATATTTTTTTAAAATAATTAGCAACTTTAAATAGGAAAAGTGAGAACCTAATCATGGACCCTTTTTATTAAATCTGAAAATATGATTTAAGACTTGGAATATTGCATGTTTTATTAGTTGTACCTTGTTATGGTGGGATTTCGGGACGAATCATGTGTTAAAATTAAAATATGTAATTTGAATAATGTTTTGACTCGTAAAATTAAGATATGGATGTATATGTTGTAGAGCGAACATATTTGTTGTAAAAAGTTATTATAACGCATGTTTGAATCAGATTATGTGTGAAATTGATAAAATATAATGATGGAATTTGACAACTTGTGTAGCTCTTTCGTAAAACTTGAGTATTACATGATTAAGTTGATGTAATTAGAATGGAATTGAATTTGTATGATTAATTAGAGAATCGAAACGTTAAATTAAAAATATTGTTATACGTAGAGTTTGCTCATGCTAATAATTTGGCACCACGGGAACATTAGGATTTTTGGCGTAGTAGTATATTCACTCTTGTTAATAGGTTTCTTGTTGGGTATGGTACTAGTAGGTAGACTTTATTATTTTTGACACTTTCTAAGTATGGGACTAGTAAGTGTGCACTTATATGGTCGGGTATTTTCCTAGGTGGAGTAGCCTAGGTGCGATACTAGGTTCTGACTTTGATTAGGTATTCTTCCTAGGTGATAGACTAGATTATACTTATGGCTTGGTGATTTCTAGGTATGGGACTAGCAATGGTTCTAGTGGTGATAACCAAATTATGGGTGGGGATAATTGAAAATAAAGATAACTTGAATAAGAAAATATGAATCAAGACCCTCAAGATAATAGCTCAAATTTTTTTTCTAAAATCTCTCTCTCTAGCCGCCATTAGGGTTTGCATGGCAAACCAATACCACCTCCCCCACGTTGATCCAAAACCTCCTGACATTAACACTGTATGGAACCGATCCTTTGCCTCTTTAGTGATTGGATCCTCCTCTCAGCACCACACCATCGATCTAAAACAACCTACCACTTACAAAGGTGAACCAGCAGTTATGTTCTCTAAATAAGACATTGAAATGCTCTCTAAACCATTCAAATATGCCTTAGTAGGGAAATTTTTCCATGGCAGGCACTCTATGGAAATTATTCGGCAGGTATTCCAAACCTTTTCCCTGAAAACATCCTTCACTCTGGGTCTTATTGATAACAAACACATTCTAATAAGGCTAAACTCAGATGAAGACTATTCAAAAATGTGGATGAAAGATACGTGGTATGTTGGTCGTTTCCCAATGAGGATATTCAAATGGACTCCCGAATTTAGATAAGACATTGAGAGCAGCCTCTCCCCTATTTGGATCTCTTTTCCCCAACTCCCAATTCATTTTTTCTCTAAGTCTTCCCTATTCTCAATAGCCCAACTTGTTGGGAAACCTCTAAACCTGGACTCATCTACACTAGAAATTAATAGACCGAGTATTTCTCGAGTTTGTGTGGAAATTGACCTCCTTAAATCCCCCCCCCCCCCCCCCCCCCCCCCCCCCTCAACGAGTCTGCATAGGATGTGACAACACGGGGTTCTGGCAGGAGGTTTTGGTGGAGAACAAACCCAAATACTGCAAAAGCTGGCTTAAAAAGGACATGATGAGGAATCTTATATATTCCTAATGGCCAAGTATGGTGATCAATCAAAAAAAGTTGAACTCACTAAGCCTAAAAAGGTTGTACAGAGATATGAGAAGAAAGGTGTGGAGAATCAACAAGGGGGCATAACAAAAGCAGACAAAGGGAAGTAAGTTCTTGGTTCAGGATCAATCATTGGCAATGAAGTACCTGCTATTGATAAAAGGCATGAGGAGATTCTATATATAATCTACCAAATAATTGAAATTGGTGGAGTTCCTGGTGATGGTGCAGTACCTGGTGATGGTGCAGTACCTGATGGCACAACTCCTTTCAAAAAGAAGCTATGCATAACTAATGGTGAAGTACCAGCTATTGATAAAGGTATGGAGGAGGAGAACAATAAGGGGAAGCAACAAGAGGAACAATTAATTAGTCCTGATAAAGGCTCAGATGATATAATCAAGGGGAATCAAAATTCCGCAGAAGACGCAGATATCAAAAAGCTGGAGTTAATTGGGGAAAAAAATAAAGAAAGTGTAGTGGGATGTAACATTGTCCAAGAACACATTAATAGGATAAATAATGAAGAGCTCAGTTCTGAAGATCTCCAAATTGTCCATCATTGCGCATTATCTCCCAAAGGTACCCCCATTCAAAAACCAAAGAAGGCATCAGCAGCTAGGCCAACTTACCTCACTGATGTAGAAGATGAGAATGGGAAATACATTCCATTCATTGAGGAACTTTAACTCTTTGCAAGGAAATTGGACAAGAAACTCATGTTCATCAATAAGAAGAAATGTGTTGGTGTGAATTTGGAAGAAGAGAAGGAAGATGTTGATAAGAATATGAAAGAAGCAGCCCCAAAAGTAATTTAGGAGACCAAACAAAGAATGACAGATCCTATATTCAGAAGAATCACAAGAGCAGATGCTAAAGGCACCAACCACTCTCACCCATCCAAGTTTCAATGATCAACTGCATAGTATGGAATATTAGAGGATCCTCTAAAAAGTCATCATCCAGGAGGTTAAAATTGTTAAGTAGAATCCACAAGCTGCCTATCATAGCTCTTCTTGAACCAAAGGTTAACTCTCAAAAAATTGATAAATTTCGAATAAAATGGGGATTTGAAGGAAGTTAAAACAACATGAATGGTAAAATATGGGTGTTTTGGAGGTTTGGAGTTAATGTGCAGTGTATTCAAGACCACCCTCAGCATTTAACCCTGAAAGTAAGTCACCCTACTGTTCAGTCCTCCTTAATTATAACCATTGTATATGCTAAATGTAATAAAGAAGAAAGGAAATTTTGTGGGGGGGGAGTTATCTTCCATTTCAGCAAGCTTCAAACATGAGTCTCTCATGGCCATGGGGGAATTTAATGTGGTATCTTCTCAAATGGAAAAACTTGGTGGGAATGACATTGACCATATAGTAGTGGAGGATTTTAATCAAGCAATTGAAGACAGTGACTTAACTGACCTGGGGTATGTTGGAACCAGGTTTAATTGGTGCAACCATCGAAAGGAGGAAGATTTAATTATGGCAAGGCTGGATAGGTGTCTTGTCAATCAAAATTTCATCTCGGAGTGGGAGTCATCAACTCTCAAGCATCTTTATAGATCCTCTTCTGATCATGCTCCCCTATTGATCTCGTTAAAGTCTAGTAATGAATCTTCCCCTAAACAATTTAAATTTCAGAATATGTGGTGTAATCACCCTCATTTCTTGGACTTGATTCAGAACTCGTGGAAGGAAGATATGGTAGGGAATGGACTCAAAAAAATTGTAAAGAAGCTCCAGAGACTTAAAATATTGTTGAGACAATGGAATAAAGATCAATTTAAGGATGTTTTTCAAACTATTAAAGACCTCGAGGATGAAAACTTGCAGGTAGATCTTAATTATGAGATGGATAACTCTGAAGAAAACAGAGAGGGTATGAATAAAGGAAAGGTTGCTTTGTTAAATGCTTATAAGAATGAGGAGGAATTTTGGGGACAAAAATCATCCTTAAAATGGCTCAAGCTTGGAGACACTAATTCCAAATTTTTCAATCAGTATGTTAAAGCCAAGAGACATAAGCTGCAGATTACCTCTATTAAATTTGAAGAAGGAGTTATTCTCGAAGACCAGGAGGCTATTAAGCAGAATATCTTGGGGTTTATTCAACACCAACTTCAACCTGATCATATGTACCCTCAGGTTGATGTTTCAGCAACTATACATGCTCTCATTACAGCTGACCAAAACGAATTCTTAGAGGCTTTCACTGATGAGGAGGAGGTCCATTCAGTTATTATGGGGCTGAGTGATAATTCAACTCCGGGACCTGATGGATTTGGTGGTCTTTTTTACAAAAAGTGTTGGGAGGTAATTAAAGATGATCTTATTCTTGCTATTAATTCTTATTTTGCAGGTTCAGTTCTCTCCCAAAGTTGGACTAGCACATCAGTGGTTCTTATTCCAAAAATTACATCACCCAAGTCTTGTGGGAACCTCAGACCTATAAGCTTGTGTAATGTTTCCTTCAAAATCATCACCAAAATTCTCGCAACCAGATTGTCTAAAATACTCCCAAATCAGAGTGCTTTTATCAAAGGCATGTCCATCCAAGAAAACATCCTTCTCGCAAAAGAAATGGTTCGTAATTTGGGGAAGAAATCTCATGGTGGCAACGTACTGATCAAACTGGACATGGAGAAAGCATATGATAAGGTGAATTGGAGTTTTTTGGTAAAAATTCTTAGAGCTTTTGGCTTTGGAGAGAGATGGATAGACCTCATCTGGAGAAGCATTTCCAACAACTCGTTTTCAGTAATCATTAATGGCCAGTCATGTGGATTCTTCAAGTCTACAAGGGGACTTAGACAAGGGGATCCCCTTTCCCCCAGTCTTTTTATCCTGGCAGCAGACTTCTTGAGCAGAGGGCTGAATAATATGATGGAATCAAGTTATATAAGGCCTTTCTATCTTCCAAGTGGTAGCCCACTTATTTCCCATCTTGCCTTTGCAGATGTTCTCATAGTTTTTTGTAGAGGGGATAAGAAGAGTATTCTGAAAATTAAGGAGTTCTTTCATCAGTAATGTAGCTGGTCAGGACAGAAGATTAATGTAAGGAAAAGTAGCTTCACTATTGGCTCAAAATGTAGACCTCAATTCAAGGTCAAGATTGATGAATTAACAGGGCTATCTCACAAAGATCTTCCTCTTAAATACCTTGGATGTCCAATTTTTAAGGGTAGGAACAAGGTGCTTTATTATGACAGCCTTATCAATGTTTTGAGAGCTAGAATTGTAGGCTGGCAGTCTAAGCTTCTCTCCCCCGAGGGAAGGATTACTCTTCTCAAGCATGTTCTCTCATCTATCCCTTCCTATCTTTTAGCTTCTTTGTCTCCTCCTAAAGCTGTGATTACAAAGATTCATCGGATCTTGAATAAGTTTTTCTGGGGAGGTAATGAAGTCCAAGGATGGAAGCACCAATGGAAGAAATGGGAATTTCTTAGTAGAGATATCAAAGAAGGAGGGCTTGGCCTAGTAGACTTTAACCATATTTCTACAGCTTCATTCATGAAGCTATATTGGAAGATGTCCACTGAGAAATCTATATGGTCTGACTACATAATGAACAGGTATAAAAATTGCAGGCAGGGTTCAATCGTAGCTTCTCATACCTGGAGGAACATAGCCAAGGTGAAAGATATATGTGCACAAAATATGGTTCAAAAAAAAGATCAGTGGTTTTGGGCTCCTGAAGTTACTGGGTAATTCTCTCTTAGTTCTGCTTATGTATGTAGCAGAACTCATTACCCCTTTTCAACTGTCAGCACCATCATTTGGGACAATAGTATCCCAAAGAAATGCTCGATCAATCTATGGAAAATAATTAATAATTATCTTCCTATAGACTCTAATATTCAGTCAATTGGGGTTAAGCTCTATTCCAGATGTTTGGCTTGTCAGGCACACATAGAATCATCAGATCACTTGTTCATTCGTTGTCCTTCAATCAGACCAGTGTGGGATTTTTTTCTCAAAATTAATGGGGATTGATTTGAATACTTCGAATTTCTCTTCTCTTCTTCACAGCTGGTGGATCAAATATGGGCCTCAAGACTATTCTAGATTCCTCGGTAAATGTATCCCAAACATTGTTTGCTGGGAAATATGGAAAAGTAGGAATCAAGCCCTCTTCAAGAATGTTAAGGTTGATAACAAAGCTATTATTCATCAATCAATCTCATTCATCTCCGATATTTGCAAAGGAATTAGATTCAAAAACCATATCTCTTTATTTGATCAAGGTGTTCACAAAGTCTTCAATCTTCTAATTGGACGGAATTTGCACTCTGTTAATTTAATCAAGTGGAGACATCCTACTCCATCTTGGTTCAAGCTAAATACGGATGGGGCTTCGAGAGGGAATCCGGAGCAAAGTGGTATAAGAGGGATTGTTCGAAATGCTAGAGGTGATCTTATTTTTGCATATGCTAAACCTGAAGGAATTGCCTCAAACACTTGTGTGGAAATTAAAAGAATCTGGTTAGGGGTTAAGATGTGCCTGAACTATAACCTACAAGATGCGGAAATAGAGTCTGATTCATTGTTTGTGGTGAACCTAATCAACAAAAATTGGAAACCTCCTTGGCAATTGCTGGAATATGTTGAAGAAATCCACGATATCCTTGCGAAGAACAATTTCAAATTAGCTCATTGTTTAGGGAATTAAATATGGTTGTTGATTCTGTTGCGAATCATGGGATCAATCTCCATTATCTTTCACTTTTTCATCAATATCTGGACCTTCCACCTATGGCTAGAGGAGTTGTCAAGCTGGACAAATTGGGATGCCATTATATTAGGACTAGGTTAAATTCTCTGAGTTGATGTAATGGGGCTTTTATAAAGCACCATATTTACTTTTCAGTTTCCATGGATCTCTTGTAAGCTTGTTTTGATTTGGGGGAGTTTGTCCTCTCATTAATAAATTTCATGGGGGTTATATCCCTCTTTCTCGAAAAAAAAAGAAAATACAATTAATGTCTAAGATAATAAATGGGTAGTAAAATGGATTTGCGTCATGAGTATGTGTAGGACTAAGGAAAATTTGGTTGACTGGGTATAGTGACGTGGGTGGGTGTTGGCATCACCAATATTTGCATGACTAACTAAAATTGGGTCGTCTGGTTATAGTAATATATCGTGTATTGGCATCACCAATATGTGCAGGGTAATTAAATTTGGGTCGGCTGGCTATAGTCGTTCATGGAACATCACTAATTTGTATAGGGCTAACTAAAATTAGACTTTCTAGCTATAGTGATGGGGTTGGGTATGATGTGTTGGGATGTTAAGCATACCCGAATATGTGCAGGACCAATAGAAAAGTTGTTTGTCTATAGTGGTGTCGCATCAATAATAATCAAATAATTGAATTAAGTCAAGTTAAAGGTTTGTGATCTAATTAAATATTAAAATAAACATAATTGAACTTGGGTAGTAGGGTGATCTAGTTTATGTGGGTTGTTACTGTTGTTTTACTTTACTCATATTTTATTATATTGTTGTTTAATTTAAAATATTATATTGTGATATTTATCTCATATGATACTTATGACTCGATTCACGGATCCTATTTGGAAAGAGTATTGGTATTCTTGCAGTGGGCTCTGAGCCATTATGTTAACTAACATTTTAGATAGGTTGTTGTGTAGTCATTTTGTTTTGGATATTTGAGAAATTGATGTTGGAGACTTATTGTATCGCTTGAGCTTAGTTGTCCTTTTCATTCGTGTATTTATGAGACAATTGGTTTGAGTTTTGGTATGTCAATCGACTCCGCGGTTGTTTACATTTTTCAATTAGATAAATTTTATTGTAGTTGACTTTTTTATTCTATTTGAGATTTATTTATTGAATTTTAGCACGGTGATGAATTTTAATGTTGTGGATGTTTAATTCGTTGGATTATTTCAAATTAAATCTTGAAGAAAAAAATTAAATGTCTCGTATTTCTATTACATGCTAAGAATGGTATTTAATTCTAACGTCCAGCATAGTTTGGCAGCGAGGCCTGATCACCTCCAATGCCAAAAGATACATGGAGTTACATAACTATAATAAATTGGAGATTTTTTTTTAACTCATCAAGATGTTTTAAAATTGACATACCTTCAATGTATTGAAATAAAAATGATTTCTTTTTTAGATAGAGGCGATTTTTTATGCTTTTCGTCGTATATTTATCTTACAATTTCTTCCATATTCTCCCCCATCGATTCCTCCTTAACATTGTATACTGCATTTTGCGCGGATTTAATATGATAGTGCTACATGTTTGCAAGTCGTATTACTTCCAATCATCTTCGACATATTTTCGGGTTTAGCCATTATGCCCTTCAACACCTTATACAAACCTTGTTAGATCAAAAATATGTCATTTGACATTACCACGTGCCAAAATTAGTAGTTTTACCATCAGACTTATGCAGCTCACTCTTCAATGTTGACATCTTTACAACCTTAGATGTATCCATTCTCTAATATGTAAAAACAAGTCTTCAACATACAAGAAACGAGTCAGACCAAAATCCCACTTAGAAATTTTAGCAAACACCTTGGATGTACACAAAGCAAAGACATTACAAGATAAAATTTCGATACCAATTTTTAATGTGGATACTCACTCAATAAAGTGATTCATGCACGCCCAAGTTCCAAGATGAAGAACAATCCAAATTGATAACCAGAGAAATACGATTTAAATGTCAAGTAATGAGAAAGTAAAGAGAAATAAAACACACAAATAAACATAACACGAGATGTATGTGGTTCACGAATTTGGCTACGTCAACGGATGATGATAGTTTTATTTCTTTGATTAAATCAACTAGGGTTATAACTCTCAAGCCAAACAATCCTCTTAATTCAAATATAAGAGTAAAAGCAATAAATGGTGATTAGTGGCTGCTATACTTAGGGTTTATAGTCCTTAAAGTGCTCTATCCATAAAAAAGAGAACCAATGTGAGAAAAATCTCAAACTAACCCTCAATTATAAACATATTTAGGAAATTCTGGACCCATTCGTGTTCGTGAACCCATCCTTTCACGTGTCACAAGTTTCCAACTTCAAATCACCAAAGAAACTCTGGCCACGGCGGCGACCCGCGAAGTTATGCATTTATTTGTCGTGCATTTGGGCAGAAAACTTAGCCAAAACTCCACAGTAGTCATCTTAGACTTATTAAGATGGAAGGCCATTTTAGCCTTATCAATCCGCCTAAAATCTAACACATCAGTGTCACAATCAAAGCCATAATAAAACTAGAATTCTTAATGAATCAATGATAAAAATTGGTTAGCATGTGGATGTGACACCCAGACTAATTAAATACCGGGTAGCTACTCCTTTATTAAATTAATTCAAAATGCCAAGTTGGCTCAGTTAATAGCATCACTGTCGAAAACATTTTATTATTACTAACCACCTAGTATATAAAAAGTAAGTGCCAAATTTTAATTAAAGTCCGATTAACATGCAACAAGCGTAATAAAGAATAAATACACCATTCACCATACTGAAGTAAAATGAATAACCATCACATAGTGTAATAAAGTCTGGAGGAAAACTCCTCACTACAATCCCATACTGAAATAAATAATCGAACGCTAAAACAATACAAATCAAAGTCTGAAAACTGTAATGTAAAAGATGTCTAAATAGAAATGGGCAACATGCCCTACAACTGATAGATAGTGACTCTGGAATCCAAAAGATAGAAGCGTCTACAAGCAAATCCCTGTAGCTTCCACAAACAGCTACAGCTCGTCACCTGAATGAGTATCCTATGCTTGGTGTCCTTGTGGCTGGGCACCTAAAATGGTTTTACAAGAAAAAGATTTGAAAAGCAAACGGGTCAGAGCCCGAATGTGGAGTTATATTTTAAAACCTGCAAGTGCTTTAAAAACATTTAAAACATTAAATGCAAAGTACATGTTAGGACGTGCACTCACATGATATTCTCACCTCTCGTCTAACTGTGCACTCCTAACGTACGTACCCATCTACAACGATATAAACCACTAGCTAAGTCACATCATAACTAGCTAGACTGTAGTAGTTCCCATCCTTATTACCCGGTTCTATTAACATATAATGCTCGTAATTAGATAGGGATTTAATGTAAACTCAGATGCTCAATATGCAATATATTTCTCTATCAGCTAACTCATTATGTTTCTCGAAACAATACCGTAATTATTTATACAACATTAACATGAATGTTCTTATTAATTAAGTGTATATTATTCACATCATAAATATACAATACGAGCACCCCGAGAACTAAGCTGCGGTGCACACATACTCTGCTATCCATCCCGGTACATCACGTACATAAGGATCACATATTCCGAATCTCTCAGGAATAGTTCAGATAACACAAATCACAAATAGTGGAGGCGAACACAGTCACATCACATGGGTCACGTACATACCTACGCTCCCACGATCAGCGGACTTATTAACATCCCAATAAGTCTTTCTCTGACCTATGTTCATCGAGGTACCAGTCTATATCCCCCCCGTAGGCACACAAGGATTAGAGGGTCCTAAGCGAACGCAACCTCCCGTGATAGCAAGTATGTTAGGTATGTCATACACACAATTCATATACCAATACTAAGTAAACACACATCTTAGTAATACCGTATTTTAATCGTAGTACATATCGCATTCTCGTACTAACTTGTACTTATCACAATTTATACTATTCCGGTTTGTAATCCTACGCGCCATAATTTGCTCTCGTAGTAGACACTCACGTCTCAACCCAAACCGTCCATTGAATTAAATCTCTCGTATATAAATTTATTCCTCGTAATAACCCAAAAGTCCCAATTCTATCCTTACGTCATCATCGGAATGTTATCTATATCCTCGAACAAGCTTACGGGATTCCAAAGATCAAAACAGTCCAAAAAGGACCAAACTGACAACTCGTTAGAAGTCTCGTTCGAACGAGACTGTTCGAACGAGATTCCTCTGCCAACTCGTTAGAAGTCTCGTTCGAACGAGGCTGTTCGAACGAGGTCCCAGTTCGTTCGAACGAACTGTACCTTCTAACGATATCTCGTTCGAACGAGATATCGAACGAAATCCATTCTCGTTAGCAGCGACTGGTCAACTCGTTAGAAGCTCGTTCGAACGAGTTCGTTCGAACGACCTGGGTAGGGGCTTCTAACGAGCTACCAGATTCGGCCCAGATTTTTCCCCAATTCGTTTTTCATCCATTTTAACACCTCAAATCTTCTAAACTAAGTCCAAACAATCGTTTGAAGGTCTATAATCAATACTAAACATATATAGTCACATCCTAACATGTTTTTAAGGGATCAATCCATCCTAACATCAATTAAATTTACAAATTTCTGCCCTTTTTCCCAATATCTCAAGAACATGAACCCTAACTTTATATCATCATCAAATCCCAGAATTTAATTCGTTTTAATTTCTCCTAATCACAGTTGTTATGAGAGAAATGATCTACCTATCATTCTACATGCAATTCTCTTCAAAATTTTCAAGTTCTAAACTCCAACTACATGGGTTTTCATTCAATCTTTCAAGAACAATCAAAATTCTTCAATTTCTAACATGGAAAAGACATTATCTGAATTTAAATGGAATAAAGTCACTTGCCTTGATTGTCTCTGAGTTTGGTGTAGGTTTGGTAGAACTTTTCTGCAGAATTTCTTCTCTCCAAGCTCCTTCTCCAATGGTGGCTAGGGTTTGATTTGGGGAACTTAGAAAACCTAAATGATAACCTGCGTAGCCTTCTAGGTTAATATGGGTTGGTTATGGGCTTAGTGGGTCAAATCCACATCAGATTTAATTAACCAATTTTCGTCACTTTTAATTCCTCAAAATGTAAAATTACCAAAATACCCTTTAAGTTGCCGGTATGGCCTAAAAATACCCCGGGACCCAAACTACACCCCCGGTTAGTGTTTTCTGACTATCTCGACCCTTCCGGACGCGTTGGCGCACTCAAAACGACCATACGGATTATAGATTTTAAATTCACTTTTATTATCAAAATATTACACCGTGACGCGGCGGTCCCACGCGTCTCAATAAAATTTCCAAATTGCCGTATATAAATCTCACGACAAATTTCATAATTCCAAATTCATATATAATCATATATGCACATAATCAAATACCAACTCGCATCTCATTAGTATTTATAACCCGGATTAATTTCCAATTAATACGCATTTAATTAATTAATCCCAAAAATAAATATAGCCAAAAGTACGGGGTATTACATACTTCCCCCCTAATAACTGAATTTCGTCCCGAAATTCGAAACTAGAAAGTACCTGCTAAAAATAACTCTGGATAACGTTCGCGCATCTCATCTTCGCGCTCCCATGTGGACTCCTCGACATTGTGATGTCGCCACTGAACACGCACTAACGGGACTATCTTTGACCGCAGTTTCCTCTCGCTTCGGTCCAAAATAGCAATTGGCCCCTCCTCGTAGGAGCTGTCCGGCTGGAGATCGATGTCCTCCACAGCAATGTGAGAATGAGCCAAATTATCTCTAAGGTATTTCCTCAGTGAGGAAATATGGAACACATCGTGAATCCGATGCAAATGTTCCGATAACCCAAGTCTATACGCAACCGGTCCGATCCGCTCAATAATGGGAAACGGCCCCACATACCTCGGTGCCAACTTTCCCTTCTTCCCGAAATGCATAATCCCCTTCATCGAAGATACCCTGAGCAAAACCTGGTCCCCCACTTGGAACTCCCTAAAAAATCTCTTCGCATCAGCATAACTCTTCTGCCTGTCTTGAGCTACCCGAATGCGACTCCGAATCAACTCAATCCTTGCCGAAGTATCCTGAATCACTTTCGGTCAAAGAAGTTTGTTGTCCCCCACTTCTAACCAACATGCTGGGGAACGACAAGGCCTACCGTACAATGCTTCAAACGGAGCCATGCCAATAGTGAACTGATAGGAGTTGTTGTAAGCAAACTCCACCAGTGGAAGGTACTGCTCCCATCCACCCCCGAAGTCAATAATGCACATGCGTAGCATGTCCTCCAACATCTGATTGGTGCGCTCAGTCTGCCCATCAGTTTGCGGATGATAAGCCGTACTCAACCGCAATTCCATGCCCATTGCCTCCTGGAAACTCTCCCAAAACCTCGAAACAAATATCTTGTCTCTGTCAGACACGATATTTAGGGGCACACCGTGAAGTCTCACAATCTCTGAAATGAAGAGCTGTGCATACTGTCCCGTAGTGTAGTCAGTCCTAACGGGTAAAAAGTGAGCGACCTTGGACAACCTGTCCACAATTACCCAAACGGAGTCGTGGCCCCTCTGCGACGTAGGCAACCCCGTAATAAAGTTCATGGATATGCTCTCCCACATCCACACTGGGACCTCCAATGGCTGTAGCAATCCTGTCGGTCTCCGATGATCCACTTTTACAAGCTGACAAGTGGCGCATTTCGAAACAAACTCAGCGATATCTCTCTTCATACCGCTCCACCAATACTGTCGTCTCATGTCTTGGTACATTTTTTCCCCTCCGGGATGTACCGCGAACCATGAGCCGTGCGACTCTGCCATCACATCGTGCCGCAATTCTTCCCCTTCTGGAACTACCAATCTCCCATTGAAGCGCAATCCCCCGTCTGAGCTAACGGTATAGGACTCGGCTCCCTCTGCAAGTAATCGAACTATCTGCTCCTGACAGAACGAGTCATTGTCCTGTGCCCGTACTACCTTCGTGACAATCTGCGGTGTAACGGTCATCACAGACATGAAAGATCGGGCCACTGCATCCTGGTGTCCCAATTCCTTCCACTTAGCCTTCCACACCTCTGCCACCTCATCTGCTGGCCTACGGCTCAACGCGTCTGCTACCACGTTAGCCTTACCTGGGTGGTACTGGATGTCGAACTGGTAGTCTTTCACAAACTCAAGCCACCTACGCTGTCGCATATTCAACTCCTTCTGTGTGAACAGGTACTGTAGGGACTTGTGGTCCGTGAACAGTTGGAACTTCTCCCCCAAAAGATAGTGTCTCCAAATCCGTAGGGCAAATACCACTGCTGCCAACTCCAAATCATGCGTGGGGTAATTCTTCTCATGAGGCTTAAGCTTACGGGAAGCATAAGCTATGGCCTGTCTCTCTTGCTGTAATACACCTCCCAGTTCTTGCAAAGACGCATCGGTGTAAACCAAATACTCAACTCCCGGTCTCGACAATGCTAACACAGGTGCTGAGGTCAACTTGTCCTTTAATTCATCGAATGCCAACTGACAGGCATCACTCCAGATGTAGGGCACACCCTTACGAGTCGGATGTGTCAAAGGACCTGCTATCTCCGAGAAACCCCGAATAAACCTCCTGTAGTATCCTGCTAGACCCAAGAAACTACGAATCTCAGTCGGTGTCGTGGGCTGTCCCCACTCCCTCACCGCTGATACTTTCCCCGGATCAACAGATATTCCCTGGTCGGAAATTATATGTCCCAAAAACTGGACTTCCTTCAGCCAAAACCCGCACTTCTCATATTTTGCATACAACTCGTTCTGACGAAGTGTCTGCAAAACCTGCCTCAAATGCTCGGCGTGCTCCTCCTCTGTCTGGGAGTAAACCAGAATGTCATCAATGAAGACAATGACAAACTGATCTTAAAATCCCTAAACACAATGTTCATCAAGTCCATAAACACAGCTGGAGCATTGGTCAAACCGAAAGGCATAACCCGAAACTCGTAAGAACCATATCTCGACAAGAACGCGGTCTTTGAGACATCCTCCTCCCTGATACGCAACTGATGGTATCCCGACCTCAAGTCAATCTTCGAGAAAAAAGAAGCTCCTCTCAACTGGTCGAATAAGTCATCGATTCGAGGCAACGGATACTTATTCCGTATCGTGACCTTATTCAACTCTCGGTAGTCCACACACAATCTCAGTGAACCATCCATCTTCTTCACAAACAAAACTGGAGCGCCCCAAGGTGAGGTACTCCTGCGAATAAAGCCCTGACCTAACAGCTGCTCTATCTGATCCCGTAGCTCTCTCATCTCAACTGGAGCCATACGGTACGGTGCGCGTGCTATAGGTCTCGTTCCCGGTAGCAAATCTATAACGAAGTCTATCTCTCGACTGGGTGGTAAGCCTGGTATCTCCTGAAACACAACTGAATACTCCCTGACAACCGGGATGGAATCTAAAGGAATCACAACCTCCTTAGAGGTATCATCCTCAATGTAATACAGATGAGCAATCGATCCTCCCTCTGGGCGAGGCATCGCCACTACAAACATCTCTTGCCCCGGAATGGCAAAAACAATGCTCCCGCTGAAGCAATCAATCATGGCCCGATATGCTACGAGCCAATCCATATCGATGATCACATCGTGAACATGCATGTCTAACACTAACATGTCTGCAGGCAATACCAAACCACCGATCTCTACCCCCACTCCCCGGCATATAAAGAAAATAAGTGACCCACTCCCCAATGGTGAGTCGACACACGTCACTGTGCTCTCTGCCGTAGCTAACAATCCTAAAGCTTTCGCGAAGTGTGTAGCAATAAAACAGTGTGTAGCACCCGTATCAAATAATACCCGACCCATAGTGCCATGGATAGGAAACGTACCCTCGATTGCGGGCGGTGCCTGTGGAACTGCAGCCTGGTGGACGTTGTAGACACGTCCATACTGTAGCTGCCCCTGCTGAGCTGGGACTGCTGGAATGGGTGGCAATGCTGCCATCTGCGGCGGTGCGGGAAGAGCGGCGAGAAACATAGGCCTCTGTGGCTCCTGACGAGCACCCTGCTGCTGCTGTGGGGCCCTGCCCCTATCAGGACAATCCTGTCGTTGGCCAGTCTTGCCACAAACAAAGCACTTCCCTGGGAAGTTCCCTCCCCTCTGCCCCTGCTGTCCTCGGCCCTGATGGCCGTTACCATTCCTCCCTTGGCCCTGCTGGCCCTGGTGAAACTGCTGCCCATTCTGTCCCTGTTGGCCCTGATGGCCGTTTGGACCCTGATGGCCGTGACGGAAACCTCCCTGTCCCTACCTGTAGTTCCCTGACCGAAACCTCTTATTATCCCCCTGCTGGGTGCCCTTCTCATTCTGTCTCTGCCCCTGACCAGATTGTGCCCCGCTGGCACCATGTCCTCTAGTCCTGCCCTGATGGCTAGACTCTCCCGACCTCTTGCCCTCGGCCATATGAAAACGGTGGTCCTGGCAGTGTAACAATGCAGCGTTAACCACATCAGAATACGTGGCCAACGATAGGTTCCCTAGCAGATGCTGACGGATCCTCCAATTCAACCCGTCGGTGAACTTCTCAATTTTCTTCTTCTCTGTTGGTATCTCGTCTGGAACGATGTTCAGCAGATTAGTGAACTCGGCCTCATATTCGGCCACTGTCTTGCCCTCCTGCCTCAAACTCATCAATCTCCTCCTCATTTCCGTATGAACAGCTGACGGAAAATACTTGCGGTCAAACCGCACCCAGAACTCCTGAATCGTGAGAGTATCCCTCTCCTCCATGGTGGTAATAGACTCCCACCACTGTAGCGCAGATCCAACTAGCTTGAAAGTAGATAGCACCTGCTTCTGAACATCCGTGCACTCATACATCCTCAAGTGCCTCTGCATGTCCTTCCTCCATTGGCTCGAGACTACCACATCTGAGCTACCTGCAAACTCTGGCGGATGCGCTTTCTGAAAAGCGTCACGTACACGCTCCCAAGCAGACGGGAATGCATTAACCTGTACTGGCGCGGCAACCGGCGCCTGAGGTGGTGCCTGCTGAACAACGGCAATGGCGGCATTTACCGCTTGGGCTACTATAGCTGCAACCTCAGCGGCGTTCATCATGCCCTGAACTGGAGCGGGCTGGGGTTCGGGCGTTGAATCCCTGGGAACTCGTCGTGCACGTCGTGGAGGCATCTGAAATAAGAACAAAGTTTATAAGTTCACGGTTATAAACTTAATATAGCTGAAGAACGAAACATACACAAAAAGAGTACAACAGTCCTAAAATATAGGGCTCTATATCAAAGAAACGTAGCGGAAACATAATAGCCGTACAGATCCTAAAGGACACTAGAACCTAATGCTCTGATACCACCTGGGACACCCAGACTAATTAAATACCGGGTAGCTACTCCTTTATTAAATTAACTCAAAATGCCAAGTTGGCTCAGTTAATAGCATCACTGTCGAAAACATTTTATTATTACTAACCACCTAGTATTTAAAAAGTAAGTGCCAAATTTTAATTAAAGTCCGATTAACATGCAACAAGCGTAATAAAGAATAAATACACCATTCACCATACTGAAGTAAAATGAATAACCATCACATAGTGTAATAAAGTCTGGAGGAAAACTCCTCACTACAATCCCATACTGAAATAAATAATCGAACGCTAAAACAATACAAATCAAAGTCTGAAAACTGTAATGTAAAAGATGTCTAAATAGAAATGGGCAACATGCCCTACAACTGATAGATAGTGACTCTGGAATCCAAAAGATAGAAGCGTCTACAAGCAAATCCCTGTAGCTTCCACAAACAGCTACAGCTCGTCACCTGAATGAGTATCCTATGCTTGGTGTCCTTGTGGCTGGGCACCTAAAATGGTTTTACAAGAAAAAGATTTGAAAAGCAAACGGGTCAGAGCCCGAATGTGGAGTTATATTTTAAAACCTGCAAGTGCTTTAAAAACATTTAAAACATTAAATGCAAAGTACATGTTAGGACGTGCACTCACATGATATTCTCACCTCTCGTCTAACTGTGCACTCCTAACGTACGTACCCATCTACAACGATATAAACCACTAGCTAAGTGACATCATAACTAGCTAGACTGTAGTAGTTCCTATCCTTATTACCCGGTTCTATTAACATATAACGCTCGTAATTGGATAGGGATTTAATGTAAACTCAGATGCTCAATATGCAATATATTTCTCTATCAGCTAACTCATTATGTTTCTCGAAACAATACCGTAATTATTTATACAACATTAACATGAATGTTCTTATTAATTAAGTGTATATTATTCACATCATAAATATACAATACGAGCACCCCGAGAACTAAGCTGCGGTGCACACATACTCTGCTATCCATCCCGGTACATCACGTACATAAGGATCACATATTCCGAATCTCTCAGGAATAGTTCAGATAACACAAATCACAAATAGTGGAGGCGAACACAGTCACATCACATGGGTCACGTACATACCTACGCTCCCACGATCAGCGGACTTATTAACGTCCCAATAAGTCTTTCTCTGACCTATGTTCATCGAGGTACCAGTCTATATCCCCCCCGTAGGCACACAAGGATTAGAGGGTCCTAAGCGAACGCAACCTCCCGTGATAGCAAGTATGGTAGGTATGTCATACACACAATTCATATACCAATACTAAGTAAACACACATCTTAGTAATACCGTATTTTAATCGTAGTACATATCGCATTCTCGTACTAACTTGTACTTATCATAATTTATACTATTCCGGTTTGTAATCCTACACGCCATAATTTGCTCTCGTAGTAGACACTCACGTCTCAACCCAAACCGTCCATTGAATTAAATCTCTCGTATATAAATTTATTCCTCGTAATAACCCAAAAGTCCCAATTCTATCCTTACATCATCATCGGAATGTTATCTATATCCTCGAACAAGCTTACGGGATTCCAAAGATCAAAACAGTCCAAAAAGGACCAAACTGACAACCCGTTAGAAGTCTCGTTCGAACGAGACTGTTCGAACGAGATTCCTCTGCCAACTCGTTAGAAGTCTCGTTCGAACGAGGCTGTTCGAACGAGGTCCCAGTTCGTTCGAACGAACTGTACCTTCTAACGATATCTCGTTCGAACGAGATATCGAACGAAATCCATTCTCGTTAGCAGTGACTGGTCAACTCGTTAGAAGCTCGTTCGAACGAGTTCGTTCGAATGACCTGGGTAGGGGCTTCTAACGAGCTACCAGATTCGGCCCAGATTTTTCCCCAATTCGTTTTTTATCCATTTTAACACCTCAAATCTTCTAAACTAAGTCCCAACAATCGTTTAAAGGTCTATAATCAATACTAAACATATATAGTCACATCCTAACATGTTTTTAAGGGATCAATCCATCCTAACATCAATTAAATTTACAAATTTCTACCCTTTTTCCCAATATCTCAAGAACATGAACCCTAACTTTATATCATCATCAAATCCCAGAATTTAATTCGTTTTAATTTCTCCTAATCACAGTTATTGTGAGAGAAATCATCTACCTATCATTCTACATGCAATTCTCTTCAAAATTTTCAAGTTCTAAACTCCAACTACATGGGTTTTCATTCAATCTTTCAAGAACAATCAAAATTCTTCAATTTCTAACATGGAAAAGACATTATCTGAATTTAAATGGAATAAAGTCACTTGCCTTGATTGTCTCTGAGTTTGGTGTAGGTTTGGTAGAACTTTTCTGCAGAATTTCTTCTCTCCAAGCTCCTTCTCCAATGGTGGCTAGGGTTTGATTTGGGGAACTTAGAAAACCTAAATGATAACCTACGTAGCCTTCTAGGTTAATATGGGTTGGTTATGGGCTTAGTGGGTCAAATCCACATCAGATTTAATTAACCAATTTTCGTCACTTTTAATTCCTCAAAATGTAAAATTACCAAAATACCCTTTAAGTTGTCGGTATGGCCTAAAAATACCCCGGGACCCAAACTATACCCCCGGCTAGTGTTTTCTGACTATCTCGACTCTTCCGGACGCGTTGGCGCACTCAAAACTACCATACGGATTATAGATTTTAAATTCACTTTTATTATCAAAATATTACACCGTGACGCGGCGGTCCCACGCGTCTCAATAAAATTTCCAAATTGCCGTATATAAATCTCACGACAAATTTCATAATTCCAAATTCATATATAATCATATATGCACATAATCAAATACCAACTCGCATCTCATTAGTATTTATAACCCGGATTAATTTCCAATTAATACGCATTTAATTAATTAATCCCAAAAATAAATATAGCCAAAAGTACGGGGTATTACAGTGGAAGCCCTAAATCTCAAAACTAACGTGGGAGTTTGGCCAACCAACGGTAACTTGGATTATAGACTCACTAGACCAAACTCTCATCTCCCAATACTACATATCTAAGGAAGACATTCATGAGACCATAAAAGAACACTTCTTCAGCTGTAAAAAAAATTCCCATGTCAATAAAAAAAATATAATGTGTCCAACAGGATCAATATGATCCTCCTTTAAGATGCTGTAAAGTAGGATTTCAGCGAAATACACCGCAATGAACTTGTGTGAAAAAGGCCCCCATATACGTAATGGGCGTCATAAGGTGGATGCAGCATTAGTTGTATCAAAAGGGCCCAATCCTTAATTTACAAGTTTCTCTTCAACTTGAATTCAAGTTTACTCTCATCACTATGTCGTATCCAAAGTGGTGTTACCATTTATTACAAAAAAAAAAAAATCAAAACAGTTTACCATTATGGAGTTGGTCCGACATATCCCCTCGTATCAAGGAACGAGGTATCAATATTTGACGGTGATCTTGTTAAAATCATGGCTAGTAAAACAGACAGGAGTCAACTCCCATCAAAGTTAACAATGCGAGAAGTCCACATGGGGGCATACACTTTTTTTTTCTCTCTCTCTCTCTCTCTCAACAATTCCTTGTGAGATAACATAGACACCCATCACTATAGTTCTTTACGCTCGGCCAAAGACATAGTTGGGAAATTAAGCATATAGGATAAAGTCAATGGCATGATGGATGCCTGGAGAATGGGGAGAGAGAAGCTCACCATAACCGGTATAGCAATGTCTGATGCCATAGGAGGTCAATTATACCCCGATTTTTGTTATATCCTCTACCCAGGGGTTCTCACTTATTTTAATCCCAATTCAAAATGGCAACAAAATACGAGAACATAACAAGAAAGATTGTGGCTCTGACAGTAACAAGTGGAAGAAACATACATATATACACATACAAAGTGAAATCGGGATTTAAGCTCTCAATCTCGAATTTCATAAGTAAAATGTAAAAATCAAATAACACAAAGTTCGTTTATAAGAGACTCTAACAAAACCCTCAAGAACTATAATAAATATAATGAGGACAAATAAAGAACTACCCCCCTAGGTCACACTTCCACAAATTTCAATCATTTCTCACATAAAAATATTAAATTTTCATTTGAAATAGCTTGGAGTGTGCACAGTTCAGTTCGATTCGATTTTTGGAGTTTTCGAGCCGAACTGACCACGTTGGTTTTTTCATAACAAAATTGAGACATAATTGATTGGATAGAATTCGGTTTCAGTTTGGTCGGTTTTTGATTTATTCAATATAATCAAATCACAAATACCACTCCTAAAATCAAAGCAGAACCATAAATCACAACTACAAATTAAAAAAACTGAAATGAAAAACACCCAAGTTGGTTTTGTTTGAACACGCAAGAAGAAAAGTTTACAAAAATCAAACACAATAAGCATACCTTAAAACGATTTATGCAAATTTATATTAGAATCAATTACCAAAAAGTCCCTCAAATATTTTTTAATATTTTACTTCATAAAGTTCCTCAAGCACCTATTTAACCAATATTCTCTATATTTAATGGTTTGCGCTAGCGGCACCCTTTGCCCCACCTCCCCCCACCCGCCCATTGTCGGAGCTCCGACGACCCTCACTGGAGCTCCTTGTTTTGAGTGTTTTTATATGGTGAGGAACTACTTAAACGAAATAAAAATGCTTGAACTAAACGTGTATTAAAAAATGTTCGAAGAACTATTTAATATATGCCCCTTCATATTATCAATAGCTTTGATCCCTTCATCTTTACCATTGAATTTAGTCTTTGAGCGAATCTAAATGCCTTCAATGTCCCGTCCTTATATATTCGCTTTTGTTTTTCAAACAGGAATAAAATGAGGGTTTGTTATTGCAAATGGTGAGGAATTAGAAGAGATAAAGATGATTTTTGTGTCTTCTCAGGGATGAGGTCATGTGAGATGGGTTTTTTTCAAGGTTCGCCTTTTCCGTTTGTTACAGAGGAAGAGAGAATGAGAGTGGTTCTTCTCTTTTTTGACAAAGAGAGAGGGTTAGGACTGTGTCAAGTGGGGGTTTTAATTTGTTCTCCAAATTTGGTTAGGTTCGGTTGGAGACAGTTCTTAAAACTGCAAATCGACCCGAAATATGTCAATTTTTATCTTTATAAACCGTAGGCCGAACTGCGGTAAAAAAAATCGGTTTAGGTTCGGTTCGGGCGGTTTTTCTGCACACCCCTAGAAACAGCAACCAAAATGTGACAAGCGGGAAGTTGTAGAACATTTAGGCCTCACTAAGATTAGCAAATAAAATGTATATTTCTCAAAAGAAACACATGGTATTGCATTAACTTTTTAAAGGAACAAATAAAGTGAGGTCTGCACCTTCCTAACATGACAAGAAAAAATAAAACAAATACAATTGCTTTTGCTTTTGCTTCTCAGAAGCAAATAAACTGGTTATTGCTCGAAGAACCGGAGCTCCACCATGAATTCTCGCTGCTTAGGGGAATACCAAGCAACCGCCTTGGCCGACCCAAGAACTTGCAACGCATATTCAACTGCGAAAACAGGATCCTTCACTCTCATACACCATTCTCTGTTATTTAAATCAAGGGACATTCCTGAATCTACTCTAAAACTGAATGGCCCAACAATCTGCATCAAGTAGATAACAAATATTCAACTCTACAAAATGGCAAAACAAAACTAAAAGACAAATTACATGTGCTGCAAACAAATAACTGAAATATATCATTCCCAAACTTTACTAAACCAATCCTTCTAACGTAAAAAAAAAAATTGTTTAAAGATTTAATCATAAAAAAGGTTCAAAGAACACATTTTAGCCAACTTCAAGGGGACTGATAGTATTGATGATGCTATGTAACGGCAATATTAATGGTAGAACAATAATGACTTGCTGTGACGACAACTGACTGAGGCTGGTGACAGCAGTGCCAGAGGTAGGGTGATCGTAGAACTAACAGAAGTTATGATGGTTGATAGTAATGATGCTAGCATAGTGAAAATGTGGCGGAGTGGGTACCATAGTGATAATGGTGTTGGAAAATTGGAATATAAAAGGGTATTTAAAGCTGTCCAGATTTTTCTGGACAGATTTTTGAGCAACTTTGAGCTCAAATTTAGGTGGGACTCACACTACGGAAATTGTGGGACCATATACGAACGCGTTCACCTCCGCAAGGAGATTAACGTAGTATATTCATATGTCCAATTTCAATAAGTTATGAATGATATTTATGTCCCCAAAGTGACTCACAAAGCAATGAAAGTTAATGAATTGGGTGTGTTTTAACTCTTGTCCCACGTTGGAAGAGTAGTGGAATTTTGATGAGTTAATAACACCCCAAGTATGGACTAAGGCTTTGATGCCTTGGGGTTATCCCAACTCTTTGAAGGGGAGATGACCTAAGCTATGCTCGGGTTGACTTTCGGTCAAAAGTCCACACGCGCGCGCATCCGTCCGGCCGGCTCGGCTCGGTTCGGGCTTGGGCTTAGGCTTATAAAAATTCTTAAATTTTTGGGCCGAATCTAATTAACTTTCTGGGCTTTAATTAATTACGGAATTAATTAATCTTTAATTAACTGATAATCAGTTAATTTCAAGAGTCAGCAGTTAACCAAATTAACTGCTTTGACAGTTCATTTCGGTTTTGACTGTTCCCAACAGTCAAGACATTTACTATAAATAAAATGTTACCCCCTCAGTTTTAACTACTGAAAAATTCCGAAATTGCTACTGCATTATTTCCTCTGCCCAGAAAATTATTTTCTTCATTTCTGCATTGCATGTTCTTGGTTCTGTTGAGTACAAACACAGAAATTGTGTTCGCTGGGATTATTCATTGCTGTGCTGCTTGATTAAATCCGAAAATCCGTTCTATCTTGGGAGGCAATTATTCATTAAACTCAAGCACGTTGGAGGAATAATTTTGTCTTAAGGAGACTGTTGAACAGGGCTCGGATTTCTTTCTAATTATTATTATTATTTCTGCAAATTCTAGTAAGTATTTCATTTCTATTATTCTGTTTCTATTCTGTCATTATTTTAATTGTTCATAATTCTGTACAATTGTTATTTATAAATAGTAGAAATAACAAATGGTTATGTTGGAAATGGTGGTGTCGACGTCATGTGGTCGTGGTGGTGGTGGTGGCTGCCGCCATGTTAAAGTAGTGGTGATGATGACTAATATATAGAGATGGAGCAAGAAATTTACTTTTACTCCTGTTGTGCTCAAAGAATTATAATTTTTCAAACAAACTATGCTTTCAGCAAAAATTAACTGATAGAATACTAAACAGTAGTAACTAACAATTTCAACCTTTAATATATATTATAGAAACATACTATTTGAGGGCTCAAAATTCATAAAAAAGTAAAACACAAGAAACAACAACATAACAAATTTCAAAAAACTAGGAGAAGACAGCAGAGAGAAATGAATATATTTCCATCTCGTACATATAATATATAGTTTCATCTATCTTGCATTTCAAAAACTAAATTTGATAGTCAAACTAATTCATCTAAATAAACATGGTCTAATATTTCATAAAACGCACGTCAAGAGTCAAAAATTTATATAAAACATTACATCACTAGCAAATCCAATAGTAACAACCAAAATGCTAAAAAACTAAGAAATACAGATTGGCAAAATATTTGATGAAAATGAAACTATAATCTATTTGTTAGCTCTAAAAACTCATGTTTTGTAAACGGTTGCGATATTTCAGCTTTTACTTTTAGTTTTATTTTTAATAAATCCTTTAATACGGCTATCTTTACACACAGAGGAGGAGGAGGAGGAATTTCAGAAAATTTATTTATTTTTGGATACTCCATATACACGAAGTGTCTGTGACGTGATTGAAGCCGTCAATGGCACAATAAAAATACACTCGATAAGAGCATGGTTCAAAGTCTCGGTATCGATCCCGGTATCGGCCACCCGATTTTCAACTCGGTCGCGGTATCGGTCACGGTATTGGGCGATACGCAAAGATATACTATTTAGAGAGTGCAAAAAATTCCGAAAAAAATCTAGAAAATTTAAAAAAAATATGATTAACAATGTGGACCAATTAGATAAGTTTAAAACTATTCATTAATATGCATAACATTGTACAGTTGATTATACTGACATGTTGCGAACTTGGCAGATTCAATGTTCAATAATAAATCAATGTTTTTTTTCACGGAGGATACAAATATTATGTTTGACAAAGAAAAACAAATGTTACATTTTTAGTAAGAGGATAATTTTTTTTTTTTACAAAGAGGATACAACTATTATATTCTTAGTATTATTTTTAGTAAGAGGATACAAATGTGTTTTTTAAGTATGTTATAATTTTCTAAAAATGATAGAAATGTTTCTTTTTTAGTATTGTTATTTTTTTAC
Source organism: Sambucus nigra (assembly GCA_949130495.1). Lineage (NCBI taxonomy): Eukaryota > Viridiplantae > Streptophyta > Magnoliopsida > Dipsacales > Adoxaceae > Sambucus > Sambucus nigra. The sequence continues at coordinate 411,594,842 of OX422209.1, read as the reverse complement.
AAAGAGGATACAAATAGTGATTTTGACAAAACACTACATTTTTTTTACAATCGTTTTTTTACAAAAATGATGCAAATGTTATTTTCTTACAAAAAGTGATGCAAATGCTATTTTTTTATAAAAGGAATGTAAATGTACTTTTTGTTGTTGTTGGGTTGCAAATGTTTTTTTTTTAAATTGATGCAAATGTTTTTTTTTTTAAATTGATGCAAATGTTATTTTTTTACAAAGAGGATGAAAATATATATATATTTTTTACTTGTGTTGCAAATGTTATTTTTACATAAAGGATGCAAATATTATTTTTACAAATGTTTAGAGGATACAAATATTATTTTTACAATAATTACGGTTGTATATTTGTTTGTAAAAGAATAACATTTACGTTTTCTTTATAAATAATAACATATCAAAAAATAATAGTGGGAACATTATTATAAAAAATAATAACAAATAACATTTTGATCATTTGTATTCTTTAAAAAAAAAATGGCACATATAATGCAACGCACTAAATTAAACCCACACAATGATCAAATAGCCCACACACAGAGCACACTAAATAAAAATAACAGTTAGCCTTTCGTAACCCCCCTAAAAAACCAACACAACACTGGAGAGAGAGAGAGAGAGAGATGCTTAGTAACTTATACCATCTCGGCCGATATATCACCGATATGGATCGATACTATTGTGATATCGCCGATATGGGCCGATACCATCGCGACATCGTCGATATGGGCCGATTCCATCGCGATATCGACGATATGGGCCGATATTACTGCGATATCATCGATATGGGCCGATTATATCGCGATATCACCAATACTACCGAGAAATTACCGATATAGGGTCGATTCACATCAATAATTGAAAACTCAACTCGGAATCGGATCGGTGGGAACCGATACCTAGTCAACTCGGCCGTATCGTCGCGGTATCGGCCTTGACTTTGAACCATGGATAAGAGAGTATTACTCAAATTTGAGAAATATATAAAGATTTTCTAAATGGAGTAAGGGGGTTATTTATAAGAGTAAAACTACATGTACCCACATTTTGTACCCACATTTTGTACCCTATAATACGACAAGACAATAAGAGGTTGTACTTTATGCCCTGGCGGAACCCACAACAAGGTATAAGATTTTAATGCAGAAGGTATGGAAAAGGGTACAAAATGGGGATACACATAGTTTTATTGTATTTATAAAGGGAATGGAAAGGTTCTATATTAGGTCATCAATATCTAATGGAAAGCATAGGGGCATAGCCGTCAACTTGGCATTTTTTATTATTTTACTATTTTTTGTACCTTTAGTATAAATAGCCGGAAGGCCCTCATTTGTACCACTTTTGTCTATTTGATATTGAGAGACTAGAGAGAGAAATAAGAAACCCTTGATCATTTTACATATTGTTCTTGTTATTGTTGTGTAGATAATAATTCTTTTACGCTTCCGAACCCTTAATTACATCAAATTGGTAACAGAGTGTGGTTTGTTATTGGATCAACCATGTTCATAGAAGACTGGGACTCAAATTGGGTTCATCCGGACAATGTTTAAAAAGGCGAAAGGCGAGACGAGGCGTTTTAGTCGTGGAGAGGCGAGTCATAAGCGTCGAGGCGTAAGCCTCACCGAAAAGAAAAAAAAGAGCAAAATAATATTAAAAAAATACTAATAAAACCATAAAAATAAAATAACAAAGAAATATAAAATAAAACTATAAAAAAAAATATCATTGAGGACTTTCTCACATAGTTTGACATTTTTTTGTTCCCCCGAGATAACTTTTAAAAAAAAGTAATTTGAGAAAATCAATTTTAACATATTGGTTATTTTATAATATGACAATAAATTAATCAATACAAAATCATATTGGCAAAATCATTTTTTTAGCTTCATTCACATATTGGTTATTTTTTAATATGACAGTAAATTAATCAATGAAACTTAACAAGCAAATTTATTAAAAAACATTGATTTTTAAGCTAGATTAAAAAAATAGCAATTTATTAAAAAAAAAAATAGAACATATCAACCTAAGTTTATTAAAAAAAACAGCAACCTTTAAAATATAAAGATAGCATATTAATCTAAGTTGAAAATCAAAAAACAGAAAACTTTTATAAAAAATATTGAAGCTAACTTTAGTACATTTATTTCAAACAAAATCAAATTGACAAAATCAGTTTTTTAAGTTTCATTAACATTTTGGTTTTTTTTACAATAGTAAATAGTACAAGTTAGGTGCAGTTTTTTTAAAAAAAAAAAAAAGAGTTTTTGTTTTTGTTTTCGCGCCTCACCAAAAAGGCGTGAGGCGCACCGACGCGTAAGCCTCAAATTCAACCCTGAGGCTTAAGCCTCGAGGCCGTAAGCCTCAAACGCCTTTTTAAACATTGCATCCGGATGATCCCCGGATAAACCCTAGCTTTAATGTTTTACCATCAACATCCACCACCACCGGTGGGACGCTTGCACCGGCCAGACAAGGCGAGGCAGCCCTCGACCCAGGACGATTGTCGCCGCCAGAGTACCGCTCCTCTCCAGCGGACGGTTCAGTCTGGCTTGCATCAGATTCTGCCCAACCATTTGCCGACACCACCGGTTTTTCAGCAGCCGCGGTCAAGTCGGGGGGTACAGCCAGCTTTCCAGCCACCATCCGCCATCAAAATAGTTCGGATTCTTCACCGATTCTGCCCAGAACTGTAGTCACAACATCCAACATTGAAAATCAAACCAAGGACCAACCCCGAACAAATCAAGAACCATCGGAGTTTCAAGAAAGCATTACTCACAACTAAGATTCATTGTATTCTCCTTCCAAACAATCCAAGATCCATCCTAATACCAACCCTAGCCAAATTCAACCAAAAAAAAAATTGACGCCAAACCCTATTTAACCCAAACTCAAGAAACCCTAATATCCAACCCCTCAAAAAGCTCTAAGAATATTCAAAGGGTGCGCTTCCTTGGGCATCCTCCTTATTCCTACCAATGTACCATTATCTATCGCCCAATCCATTTGTCGGCGTCATGACTCTTTTTGCCGTGCTCAAGCAAGACTTGTCGATATTTCCACCGCCTACATGCACACCGTCATGATTACACCTTCGGTGGACCCCCAAGCACCCCCTTTTAGTGATGACTCATGGATTCACACGAGTATTTTCTTTACTCGTACGGCGGGAGGGAGACTTTGTACAGTAATAATTGACGACAGAGCGAACTCAAGAGATGGTAGACAAGTTGAAACTTCCCACAGAATCATTAGACTCATCGTGCCAAATTGGGTGTTTGAGCAATGGTACCGCTATAACTCCGAGCTGGAAATGTCGAATAGCTTTCTCGATAGGAGACTACCATGATGTGGTAGTATCTACTGTGGTGGATATGAGGGTGTGCCACTTACTTTTGGGGAGGCCTTGACAGTATGATAATCGTAGTCTACATGATGGACGAACTAATATCTATTCGTTCAAACACGAGGAGAGGGATTTCCTCCTCCGCCTATGAGACTCATTCTTATGGCACGTCCTTCGGCATTGTTGGTTTCACATTAGGAGTTAGCCGCGGAGACGGGTCTATGTTACGCTCTTATAAACCCTATGTCTACCTCGGATGCACCTATTCTCCCACTTGTCCAGGCTCTGTTAGACTCGTACGTGGATGTATACACGCCTCCTGATGATCTTTGTAAGGACAAATTTCCAAGTGTGTCAATTAGTATGTAATTGATTTCATTCCGGACAAAACAAAGTTTAAGTCATAGGATTGTATTTCGAGTCACGATCCCTATTAAGCCTATGACGTTGTTTTGAAGACATAGCGGCCAAGCTTCAAGGATAGATCTTGTCGTGTTTATTGGTGCATGTTTCATGTCTTCATATCATATTACATTCCGAGATACTCTCAGGTGTAAACGCATAATGTTTACGGGACTCGGGAAAATGTTTTAAGGATGTTATTTTCATTAGAAATGATTTTAAAATGTTTTAACGTCGTTTATTCCGAGATAAATACATTTTAGAGTCGTATGGATCCTTCCCTTGTGTTTTGGAGGATCAAACGACATCTACAGTCGTTCTAACGACACGTGGAAGTCATTCAAACGACATGCAATTCTCGTTCTAAAGAGATTGTCATAACGTTCGAACAACAGGCCAATATTTTTCTAACGACTCGCCAACTTAATATTTTTTATTTAAGGCGATTTTTGCTTAGAATTTCAAGGTGTGCAGAACCAAAATTACAAAACAGAACCATTACATTTTTCTGCACTTGTTTACAAAGGTTTCCAAAGTTAAAAACATCATTTGTATTTCAAGATCCGATCTTTCATATACATATGCAATAGAGATCTTGGTTTAGCACCATTTGGAGTTTGTTCATCTCTGTTGAACATTCGTTTCGTCGAGTTTTGCGGTGAATAAGCGGTGGACTCCGAGTTCTGAATCGTAGGCGGTTTCCAAAGTTGTATCGATGGATACCGAGTCGCACGTGAACTCGTGTGTTGTAGATCTGGCGTAGGTGGACTCCTACGTTGCACTGTGAAAGAGCGGTTGAAGCACAGAAGAACGTCAAGGCTTGTGGGGATCGAGTCGTTGAGTAAATCTATTATCTGTACTTTGTAAAACCGTATCATAGTGATTATCTGGCTTGGGTCGTCCGAGATTTTTTCCCTTAGTGGTTTTCTCGTACATCGGCGTTGTGTATTTTGTGGACTTGATTGATTTTACTTGCTTAATCTCACTTAGATGCATGTTTAGGATTAACAATATAAAATTGGGCTAAATAGAAATTGGTTCATATAATTGGTGCTAATTAAAATCGGAAAAAGAATTTTTGAAAAAATTATTTTCACCCAAAGCGCACACAGAAAAAAGGACCCCTACAAATTGGTATTAGAGCAGGTTGCACTTAGGGCTATAAATCGCACAGGGTGAGCCGGGCTTGGGATTGCTCAGGCTCGCCCCGAACTCACTTACCCATGCTCAAGCCCGAGCTCGGCCCGAATTATTTTTTCCCATCTAGGCCCGAGCTCGGCTCATAAATATTACGGGCTTCGGGCCCGATTTCGGGCAAGCCCGATTTTAATTGTTTTTGTTAAAAAGGCACGAATTATTTTTTTTTTCTTGTATTTCCAGCATGGACATAATTACACATTAAAATCTAATTGATATTTCATGACATAAAATATATAATTATGAAATGTATTAAATTAAAACAAGGGAAATAAGAGTGAAAACCTACAAATGCCTATTAAATTTCATACATTTAGTAAAATTTGATCACTAACAAAGGCCTATTGTGACTGGAGCAATTATTAAATCAAATACCCATAATGAGATTAACAATAAAATCACAAAATTGAAAATCACATGTAATCTAATGTATTATGACAAATGAATTTTTTTTTTTTAAGTAGTAAATGAAATAAAAGAACGAAACCTAATTAAACAATGTTAACATAAATATGTTATATTATATAAATTATTTATTTATGAAGTTCGAGCTTCGGTCCCAATTCGGGCTTGGCATAGCTCGGCTCAAGCTCGGCCCGAAATTCATTCGGGCTTGAAATTTTGTCTCAGGATCAGCTCGGCTCAAACTCAAATAAAGCTCGCCCGAAAATAGCGGGCCGAACGGGCGGGCTTCGGTGCTCAATTTACAGGCCTAGTTGCACTTATTATTGAGTAGATCCTTATTTTTGTGCTTTTTGGGTGATTATATGTTTCTCTCTCTCGATCTGTTTTTCACTTGATGGATTCTCAAAATTTTGACGAATTAAATCTTTTGAATTTGAAGTTTGCAAAACGAATTGAAATTCTTGAAGAGGAAAATTCTCGTTTTAAACATATGATTGAATATTTGCAAACGTTTCAAACTCAAAGAGATATCATTCATGAGAAGTTTGTTGCTTTGTCCTTTAAATCATGAAATTGGCCAAGGAAGAGAGTGAGAATAGAGTCTTTGTTTTAGAGAAAGAGTTAGAGGACTTAAAAATTCTAGGGTTGAAGAAAAAGTTTGGATCAATGAATATAAGGCACGTGAGAAGACTCTTAGTGATAAATTTGCTCACATTGAGGGGGAGCGAGATAACCTTCCAGGGATAATTAAAAACTAAAAGGAGTTCCTAAAAATTGAGGTGTCTAATTCTTTGCTTGATTCTAAAATTTTGAAGTTGAAAAATGATTTAAACGACTCAAATAGTGATGGCAGTGGCTTATCTTGTTCTAAAACTTCAAATGTCAAAGCCAAAACCATAGTTTGTTTTAAAGCGTCAACCACATTCCGGGGTGTTAGAAAAGACAACCTAAATGTCCCGTTCCTCGTCGTATTTACCCATGTTAGCATTGTGATAGGAAAGGTCACCGTAGGCGTTTTTGCTATGATCTTAGAAAATACCCTGGGAAAGTTTAAGTATGGTGTCCCATCGATTCCCAAAACCCATCGAGTTAGGTATATACCTGTTTGGGTTAGAAAATCAGTTTTAGAGACACTAAATGTTAGGTTGGTTGATTCTCACATGCTAGCACATGATGCTTCACATGCTATTTCTTATGGATGATTGCTTGAATGACCATGTTGTCGTACGCTAGTCTTTGCTTCATGGTATATATCTTGCTAGTGCCATGACATGTTTATCTCTTTGTATTATATTTTTCTTTTATTGAGTCTTATTTGAAAAAATACAAAAAGATTTTTGGTTTCATATATTTTTGAAAAATACAAAAAGATTTTGTTTTTGAGTCAAAAATATTTATTTGAAAAAACAACATAAAAAGATTTTCGATTTACATGTTTGATTTGGGTGTGGCATATTGGTATGCTTAGACCCCCATCGTTTCATTATCCATGTGGCTAGGACATTTAGTCATAATTGTAGATGCGTTGAATGATCTTAACCATTGATTAATGGGGTTGTTTTAAAGTTGATTTGCATTTGGATTCGACTTTGTATATATACCATCGCTCACACATGCACGAGCTTTTATGAATGTTTAACTTCTCATGCATATTTGAGTTTAATGAGACGTTCTCCACTCAATTTTGTCATCTATGCGTAATTAGACTTAAGAGGTGGTGTGCATGTAATAACTGTTTGCCCATGAGGATAGATATTGCTTCAATTGGAAAAATGATGAGTGTGCACGGGAAAGCGTTGTAAGAGAATAATAATCTCGTCGTGAAAGCCACCGTTTGAAAAGAGCTCGAGAAAAAATTAAAGCAATAAAAAGAATAATTATGCCAAAAAGGGACCAATTAGTTTAGTTTGATATGTTCATTCAAAAAGAAAAAAATATGAATATTTGTGGGAGTTTGGATGGAAATATCAACAGGTTTGCACCACGAATCCTAATGTGAAAAAATTGTGTCATGACGCTATTGTTTGAAGAATCGTCAAAATTCCGAATTTGTGTGCATGTTGTTTTTTAGTTCATTTAACTCGATACATGAATTGTCACATATGGCTAAAATTTAGTTCGATGATATTTAGCTATCAATTCGAGCTTCTTGATCGTTTCAATGTGTCTAAGTTGTGAGTCATTTGTTGTAGTTCACACTCATTCATTCCATATCCATGTTTGAGCACATTGATACTGTGTTAGCATGTAACTCATATTTTCTGTTTTGAGTCTGTTTTGCTACTGTTTTGTATTTCCAGTTGCTGTTTTAAGGAAAAAATTTCACTGGGCAAAAGATAAACATTATTAGAACTGGAATATGAAGTTTTTGAAGTCGCTCAAACGACTTCTGGATGTCATTCAAACGACATATCCATTTAATTCGAAGACTGGATCAAGCGACCTTAGTAATGAGATGCATTTAATGTCAGATATGGTCGCGAGAAAGGTCGTTTTTAGGGTCGTTAGATAGATGCTTCGCGCGATACCTTACTGTTTCAGGTTGTGCCTTACCTAGTTCAAACAAGATGCCAATGTCATTCAAACGACCTGACATTTTCGTTCGAACGACCTGAGTTGACTTTTTGAGTTTTCATTATGTTTCAGTACTTGCTTCGTATATATGATGATATCATTCTGTTTTGGTACTTATGGGTTGTTCTAGACCGTTTACATGCAGTCGATATTGCTTTTTCATATGTGAGTCATACACTGCATTGTTTCGTTTAGTCACAGTGTTTCTGTTATTTATGATTCATCAATGTGACTGTTTGCTAGCTACGATTTGAGATCTTTTTATTATTATTAGCTGGCTACCCATGTTTATCTAGGTATGCTTCATATGATTATTTTCATTCTAGATACAATGATGTTTGTTTATCTTTCTTACTGGTTGTGTATTCGAGACAAAAGGGGGGAGAGATAGTATGTGATGTAGGGGGAGTTTTTTTTTATGAGCACATATGTTTTATATTGGTATCATGTTTTAATCATACTGATTACATATTGGTATCATTGATTTGAGCTATATTAAAAAATATGTATACAAATCGGTATCATATGTTTTGCTCACTTGTTCAACAAATGGTTTGTTTTACAAATATATATATATATCATAGGGTTTTATATCATTTGATCCCCCATACTTCACTGGGTATTTGTGTGTCATGTGTGTAGATATTCTTCAAGGATTCAAGTTTTTTTTACTACATCACATTCAGACAGCTCATGCTTGTCGGTCCTACATATACTAGTCCTTGTCCTGTAATTTTGTATTTTGAGTTTATGGGATGGGATTTAGGTGTCATACGGCTTGACGGCCCGGCTTAGCATTCACTGGTTTAGTTTTGTTCCGGAATAGTCAAATGGGGAGATTTGTAAGGAAAAATTTCCAAGTTTGTCAATTTGTATGTAATTGACTTTATTCCGGATAAAACAAAGTTTAAGTCGTAGGATTGTATTTCGAATCACAATCCCTATTAAGCCTATGACGTTGTTTTGAAGACGTAGCGGCCAAGTTTCAAGGATAGATTTTGCCGTGTTTATTGGTGCACGTTTCACGTCTTCATATCATATTGCATTCCGAGATACTCTCAGGTATAAACGCATAATGTTTATGGGATTCGAAAAATGTTTTAAGGATGTTATTTTCATTAAAAATGATTTTAAAATGTTTTAAGTTCGTTTATTCTGAGATAAATACGTTTTAGAGTCGTATGGATCCAAATGTTATTTTCGAGGATCAAACGACATCAACAGTCGTTCTAACGACATGTGGAAGTCGTTCCAAGGACATGCAGTTCTCGTTCTAACAAGATTGCCATATCGTTCGAACAACAGGCCAATATCGTTCTAACGACTTTCCGACTTAATGTTTTTTAATTAAGGCGATTTTTGCTCAACTAAAATTACAGAATAGAACCACTACGTTTTTCTGCACTTGTTTACAAAGGTTTCCAAAGTCAAAACATCCTTTGTGTTTCAAGATCCGATATTTCATATACATATGCTATAGAGATCTTGGTTTAGCACCATTTGGAGTTTGTTCATCTCTGTTGAACAATTGTTCCGTCGAGTTTTGCGGTGAAGAAGCGGTGGACTCCGTGTTCTGAATCGTAGGCAGTTGCCAAAGCTCTATCGGTGGATACTGAGGCGTACGTGAACTCGTGTGTTATGGATCTGGTAGGTGGACTCCTGCATTGCACTGTGGAGGAGCGGTTGAAGCATAGTCATTGAGTAAGTCTATTGTCTGTACTTTGTAAAACCGCATCACAGTGATTGTCTGGCTTGGGTCATCCGAGGTTTTTTCCCTTAGTGGTTTCCTAGTACAGCGGGGTTGTGTGTTTTGTGGACTTGATTTATTTTACTTGCCTAATCTCACCTAGATGCATGTTTGCTAATTAAAATCGGAAAAAGAGTTTTTGAAAAAATTGTTTTCACCTAAAGCACACACAGAAAAAGGGACCCCTACAATCTTCCATCGCTTCGTGACATACAACATGCTATAGATCCTTTACTCGGGGCTCAGCTCCCCAATTTATCGCATTATCGCATGTCACCTACAGAGCACGCTGAGCTATAGAGGCAAGTCACCAAATTGTGAGACAAGGGTTATATTAGGGAGAGCATGTCTCCTTGTGCGGTACAGGCGTTATTAGCACCCAAGAAGGATGGGAGCTGGCGTATGTGTGTGGATAGTCGCACCATTAACAAAATCACGGTGAAGTATAGGTTCCCTATCCCCAGACTTGAGAATATGTTGGACCAACTCCATCGAGCGACGATCTTCTCCAAGCTGGACTTGAAGAGTAGTTATCATCAGATACGTATAAGGCCGTGGGATGAGTGGAAGACGGCGTTTAAGACCAAGGATGGACTTTACGAGTGGACGGTGATGCCTTTCAGCCTTTCCAACGCTCCTTTCACATTCATGAGGGTGATGACTCGGATTTTGTGCCCTTTTTGAGGCAAGTTCGTTGTGGTCTACCTTGACGACATTTTGATTTATAATCGGTCCGAGGAGGAGCATATTGGACACGTGACTCAAGTTTCGGAGGTTTTGCGAGCCAAGTGCTTTTTCCTCACATCGAAAAATTACGCCTTCATAGTTCCATCGGTAACTTTCTTGGGATACATGGTATCGAGATACGGTGTCAAAGTGGATGACGTCAAGATTCAGGCGATAGTGGATTGGCTTACCCCCACTTCCTGTGACTCAGGTCCGCAGCTTTCACGGGCTCGACGAGTTTTATCGACGATTTACGGCGGGATTCAACACTGTTATAGCTCCTATCACGAACTTGATGAGCACTTCTTCGAGCGCCGAGTTCAGGTGAACTGTGGAGACCGAGCGAGCCTTCACGAGTATCAAGGAGTTGATGACAACTGCTCTTATCCTCTCTTTACCCAACTTTGACCAACCGTATTTAAGTTTATTGTAATGCTTGCAAGACAGGGGTGGGGGTCGTATTGAGTTAGAATGGGAAGCCCATTGCACTTTTCAGTCAGAAGCTGACAAGAGCGGTATTATACTATTCTACGTATGACTTGGAGTTCTATGCGGTTGTGAGGGCAGTGAAGTTTTGGTCATCTTACCTCCTATATAAGGAGTTTGTGATCAAGTCTGACCATGAGGCCTTGCGATTCCTTCTTAGCCAGCGGCATGTTAGTGACAGACACGCCAAATGGACCGCCTATCTCCAGCGTTACACTTCACCTGCAGTACAAGCCCGGTAAGGAGAATCTGGTAGCGGATGCACTTAGCCGGCAAGCTCATGCTTTGGTGACTTTACGGAGTCGGGTTTTTGGGTTTGATGAGATTTGGGATCTCTACTCAACTCACGTGGAGTTGGGTCCCATTTTTGCCACATGTGAGCAAGGCAATGATGCATCGGCTGAGTATCCATTACAAGATGGATTTTTACATAGGGGGACAGCTGTGTGTATTCCTTCTTCCTCTTTACGGGATAAGATTATATCTGAGGTTCACGGTGGCGGCCTAGCAGGGCACCTGGGACAGGCATGCACTCACGCGATGTTGTGGGACCGTTTTTATTGACCAACTATAAGGCGACAAACTAGCGCCTTCATCAGGCGTTGTTACACTTGTCAAACGGCCAAAGGGCAGCATGTTAATGTTGGCTTATACAATCCACTACCAGTACCCGGGCGCCCGTGGCAGGATGTCTCGATGGATTTTATTATTGGTTTTCCCATAATTCTAGCGGGCACGACTCCATCTTCGTCGTCGTGGATCGGTTCTCTAAGATGTCTCACTTCAACCCGTGCACTCGAACGACAGATGCTTCTCATGTCGCACCCTTGTATTTCCGTGAGATTGTCCGTTTGCATGGAGTGCCCCTCAGCATGACATCTAACTGAGATGTGTGATTTACAGGTCATTTTTCTGTGGACACTAAGGCGTCTGTTACGGACCGAGCTTCAGTTTTATACTGTCTTTCACCCCAGACAAATGGACAGACCGAGGTGGTCAATAGGAGTGTGGGTGACCTTTTACGGTGTTTGACATCAGACCATCCCCGTAGGTGAGATATAGTGATTGCACAGGCCGAGTTTGCCTTCAACAACGCCGTCAACCATTCTACAAGTCTCTCTCTGATGTGTATGGGATTTATAGCGACACGTGGCGCGTAGTTGTGCGTCCGGGAGAAGGTTATCTTTTACTTTCTATTTTTTGTTTAGGATTTATTGTCATTTTCTTTTATTTTTAGTCTTTTATTAGTATCCAAGCATGTTTGGGGCTAATGAGTCATTTTTAGTTATTAGTTGTCCTTTTTAGTCTTTTTGGGTAATAGCTTGATTAGTAAGCTAACTTCTCCTCTAAAAAGGCTCTTGGTCCTCATTTGTAAACACATCTTGAATAATGAAAATTGAGAATTGAGAGAGAAATAAACTCATTTCATTAGTTTAGTTTATATGTTGTTGTTGTTGTTGTTGTTGTTGTTGTTGTTGTTGTCGTGTAGTTAATAGTTGTGTAGTGTAACAATAACGCTTCCGCTTTTCTAAATTTACATCAAATTGATATCAGGGTTGCGTTTGTTCTTCATGGTGTTCATCGTGGTGCGTGAAGGGGGTCACGAGTTGTGATTCTAACTCTGGCAACCCTTCAATCAGTAGATTGATAAATGTCCAAATGGAAATCGGACGGATGGAAACCTTAAATTCCATCACCGCTAAAAGGGGGGATACCAACCCTTTTAGCCTCCTCCACCCTCCATCTCCACCACCACCCTCCTCCACCTCCACCTCCACCTCCTACAGTCGCACAACCACCACCCCGTTTACATGAATTGCTCTTATTTTATCCAAACCCTAACCCAAGAAACCCACAACCCCATTTTTAAAACCCTAACCCTAACCCTAATCCTCAAAAAAATCCCAAGAACCTACAAATCCTAACCCTAACCTACACACCTACCTCAAAGAAACCCTCACCCCACCCAAACCCTAGCCTCTGGCCTGCCCTCACTTCTCCACAGCAGGGCCACGCCCTTCCCCTTCACCCGATCTTCAAATCGGACTCACAAACACCCAGCCACACCACCTACCCCGAACCCAAGACCACCTAGAACCACCCAACACAACCCCCACCCTAGCCTAGTAGCCTTGAACGGACTGTCCCACCCCTACCGCCTCTGGGTCGCGCACCTCCCAACCCTCCGATCCAACCCACCTACTCCGATCTAACTCACCATTTCTTAAAACCCTACCTCCACCCTCCCCCGCCCTATTCCGACCAACACCCTATCTGTTTGACCACATCAACCACCCCTAGCCCTAAACCCTTCCCCTTTTTAACCCCAAAACAGCCCCATCCCCATTTTACCCTATTTTTTTCCTTTTTTCGACTCACCTACGCCCAACCGCAAGCAAATCCGACTCAAAACGGGTCTGCCATACTTTGAGCCGATCTCACCCTCCCTATTGACCTCTAATCCGGTCAATCTTTGACACAACACATGACTTCCATGAGAAATGCGTCCCGCTTGGAATCCATTTTCCAACTATTTGCCATCTTTTGGCCGACTTCCCGAGATGTCGATGTCTTCAGTCTACTTGTTTCGCCATCATACTCGCAAAGGTGCATTCGCCGGAGTTACCGTTCGGTCAGATTCATGGGTCCACCAAACCAAGTTGCAACCATGTTCTCGTGATGTTGAGAAGGCGGATATGATCGCGTCAGTTTTTGGTTTCTCGGATTCCGTAGGGAGACATCGTTGAGAGTCAGGTATATTAGGCCCAATTGTTAAAGGTCCGTATAGGTCTAACAGAAGTTCAGCCGGTCCATTTGCATGTTGGATTTAATTTGGGTTTTACTTTGGAAGCTAACACTTGTTGCGACTCGTGTACATTTGGCGTTGATGAGTGGTCCAAGCTCGAGGACGAGCTTTTCGAAGACGGGAAAAATGATGTGTATAGGATTTATAGCGACACGTGGCGCATGGTTGTACCTACCGAAGAAGACTATCTTTTATTTTCTATTTTTAGTTTAGGGCTTATTGTCATTTTCTTTTATTTTTAGTTTTTCATTAGCCTCCAAGTATGTTTAGGGCTAATGAGTTATTTTTAGTTATTAGTTGTCATTTTTAGTCTTTTTGGCTAATAGCTTGATTAGCAAGCTAACTTCTCCTATAGATAAGCCTTTCGCCCTCATTTGTAAACACACCTTGAATATTGAAAATTGAGAATAGAGAGGGAAAGAAACTCATTTCATTAATTTAATTTACTTGTTGTCACCTTGAATATTGAAAATTGAGAATAGAAAGGAAAAGAAACTCATTTCATTAATTTAATTTATTTGTTGTTGTTATTGTTGTGTAGTTAATAGTTGTGTAGTGTAATAATTACGCTTCTGCATTTGTAGATTTACATCACTCTACCTTTCAGATTGTGTTGGGACGATCTCCCACTATGCTCACTGATCTCGCCGAGCTCCCACCAACAGTACGTACATGCCCCTCCGCGGAAGAGTTTGCGGCACATTTGACTTCCATTCAGGTTGATGTCTGTGCCCGCCTTCAGACCACTTATGCCTCTTACAAATCGGCAGCCAATGAGCATCGCCATTTTGTTTCCTTCCAGCCCGGCAATTTAGTTATGGTGTATTCCCAAAAGGCGTGCCGACTGGGTAAAGGCAACAAGCTTCTTATTTGTCGCTTTGGCCCTTTTCCTATCATCCAAGCTTGTGGATCAAATGCCTATGAGGTCGACCTTCCGCCTGAGCTTCGCATGCACCGCACGTTTAACGTGGCGGATCTTTCTCTATTTCGTGGCACCCACCCACCACCCATTCCCCTCCCATCATCCTCGACCCACCCAGTCCGTTCACATGCGGATCGTATTCAGGGCATCCTTGATTCAACATTTATCTCTTCCTCTTCATGAGACTATACCCATTACTTGTTGGACGCCTCGAGGCGGAAGATTCTTGGATTACCAAGGCCACAGTGTAGCTTGTTGATCCCGATTTCTTTTGACAAGACTCGGTATATATGGATTCTTTTATGGGGGGGAGGGGGGGGGGGGGGGGGGAGAATGATGCAGGAGCATAGGGACATAGCCGTCATTTTAGCATTTTTTTTTATTATTTTACCCTTTTTTGTACCTTTAAAATAAATAGCCGGAAGGCCCTCATTTGTATCACTTTTACCTAGGGGTGGGCACGGTCCGGTCCCGTTTTTGGCCATTTCAAGTGTCGGACCGAATTATTCGGTCGTATATTTGAGAAGACCGAATGAGGACCGATTTAATCGGTTTAGCCTATTTATTCGGTCTAGACTATTTTCGGTCCGGTTCGGTTAATAATCGGTCCAAACTGAAACTCGAAAGCCATTCTAGTGTATGGGATATATTTTTTAAACTTCTGATATTTTTTAGATATTCTGGTGTTTTATGGTCATAGAACTAGAAAGTCATAAAAGACTGCCAAACTTGCATCAGAAAATTGGAACCCACAAACAGAAAAATCCATCCCATATACTGCCATCAAACAGAGAAATCCATCACAAACATCAAAAAGTTCCATCCCATACTTGCATAAAAAATCAGAAACCACAACCAGATTAAAACTACTCGTGTCAAAATGAAATAAAGATAAAGAATGAAACACCCATCAATAACAGTACAATACATCCCATGCTTGAAACATAATTGAATAAAGATGAAGAATGAAACAAACCAACAAATCACAACAAAAAAATTAAGAAAAATACCCGACTGCTAGGATCGGTCGCCGCAAAACATATTGGGGAGAAGGGGGCAGGGATTGGTCGCCGCAAAATATATTGGGGAGACGGGGGCAGGATCTGTCATCATCCTCGTCGTCCCCCCCGCCATTGTTGTTAGGAGGATGCGAAGTGTTGAGAGAGAGGAAAGTGAAGAGAGTTGAGAGAGAGGATAGTTGTGTTTTGTTGTGAGCGGCCGGCCAAGATAAATAAGTGAGTGGGTGTTAGAGTTTTAGGTTTTTTATTTACTATATATATATATATATATATAATTAATATTTTTAAAAAATATAAATTAAACGGTTCGGTCCTAAGACCGAATTTAATATGTTCATTGTAGACCGAACCGAATATATTCGGGTCTCTTTATTTTGGACCGAATTAGGACCGATTTATAAAAAAGCCTATAAATGTGGGTCCGGTTCGGTCCAATCGGGTCAATCGGGTCGGTCTTTTTTTTGTCCACCCCTACTTTTGCCTATTGGATATTAAGAGACTAGATCATTTTACATGTTGTTGGGTAGATAATAATATTTTTACGCTTCCGCACCCTTAATTACATCAATATCTAATAGGGAAATGGGCGTAGGCCCATGTGATGTCATTTTTAGATAACCTCCCATTAACCCTATAATACAATAAAGCAAAAACGCGATAAAAATAAAGATAACTAATAAAATGAACGGGACTAAAAATGATGTGAACAAAGAATACGGAGGATATTTTCATCATTTTTAGAATTTTATAGTATTCTTGTTATTTTCTTTTATTTGGTTAATTAGTTGTATTTTCCTTTTGTTTGTTTGTTTAGTATTTAGATGTGGGAAGGACAAGTGGCATCAAGGGTACAATTGAAATTAGATCATTAGTTGCTTAGAGCCCAAGCTACTTCCCACCTATAAATACCCACTTTGTAGCCTCATTTGAAATATTCTATATTTTGAAGAGTTTAATGATTGAGGGTTGAAGTGTGAGACATCTTCCTCTTATTACCTCTTATTACCCATTTGGCATTATTTACGTCAATTGGTATCATAGCCTCGTTGGTTCTACCCGTTGTTGTAAAAAAATAAAAACTCGTAAACGTCAAGATGGGTTTTGAGAGGAGATATGCTCCCATGGAAACTCCTAATAAACGAATCGCGAGGACCTAAAGTCACCTCTTGACGCGAATGGAGGATCTTGAGACCCGCCTCCCTCCACCACCACCTAAATTGCCATTACACCACCATCATCTCCCATCCCTTCACTTTCCGTCACCTCGCGTTCTCATATCGTCCCATTTACCCCCACAAATCCTAAAACTCCACCCTACCACCTCGCACCACGACCCTCACCTCCTCCACATTTCGACTTATCCCCGCCACCACCCCCAGAGGCACCTTGAGCCCCATTATCTTTCCTCCATACCACCGGCCCCACCCACCATTATTATCCCTAAACCTAACTACCAAAATAGCCCCACCCACGCTTTCGTAACCATTTTCACTTCCCTACCCCAAAAAAAGATGACCCCGCCAAACCCTAATCCCCCAACCACCAAACCAATAGTGGGCAAGTGCGG
Organism: Sambucus nigra; assembly: GCA_949130495.1. Classification (NCBI taxonomy): domain Eukaryota; kingdom Viridiplantae; phylum Streptophyta; class Magnoliopsida; order Dipsacales; family Adoxaceae; genus Sambucus; species Sambucus nigra. The sequence continues at coordinate 411,577,624 of OX422209.1, read as the reverse complement.
AACCCACAGTCAACAGCCGTCGGCCAGACATTCTGGCCATTCTTTACCCCTGGACAATCCCGTCCAAGAGGAAGAAACTCCCGGACAAAATCCCTGGCCCCAACTCCATGGTCGGACCACCTTTCAGGTGGCCGACGAAGCCACTTCTGCAGCCGATCTCACCACCCAAGTCAGCCGCCCACCGATCAACCTTCTTGGACCATTTTCTGCGCCGGAAAACACCACCCCTGTGGAAAACCCATCTCCCCATAGTCGAATCACCATCCAGGTGGTCGACGAGGTTCCTACCGTTGTCGATCTGAGCCAGCAAGATCCGATCGGACCTTCCAACACTTGTCCGGCCCCGACCAGCGGTTCCGACCTATTTTCGGCATTGAAAAGCCTCGGTCAACCACTGATTTCCAACAGCAAGACGGTTCTGACACTGAACAAGACTTCCGACAAAAATCCGACCGTAAAAAGCCCTGTTCCAGTGGAGGAAACCCTAGGACAGCCCTGCCATCCCCTAATCCATTGTTGGATCACCCAAACGGTGGCCAACGACGATTTTTTTTGTTCAAAAACCGATGTTTCTTTACCCCAATCCATCCAAGATCCACCTGGAAGTATTCAAGGACCATTCCCCTATAAAATCAATCCAATTTCAATCAATTTCGAAACAATCCCCTCCTATGCTAGCCTACCTACCCTCTGCCCTAGGTGGAACCCTCCAACAAATTCAAGAAGTAGGGTTAATCCACAAAACTTGGTTTTTCACCCGGGTAGTTGATATTTTTGATGATTCACACGAGCGGCACGAGGAAGATGATCTTTACGCAAGAATTGAAGGATCTTCCTCAAATTTTCAAAAATTACTTTTGGCACCACAATTTTTGGCCTCTCTTCCGCACATTTTGAGAATTTTTGTATTATACTCTATTTTTAAAGTTTGAGGACACTTTTTCGAAGGCGGAGAGAATGATGTGAATGAAGAATACGGAGGATATTTTCGTCAGTTTTAGGATTTATACTATTTTCGTTATTTTCTTTTATTTGGTTGATTGGTTGTATTTTCCTTTTGTTTGTTCGTTTAGTATTTAGAGGTGGGAAGGACAAGTGGCATTAAGGGTACATTTGTAATTAGATCATTAGTTGCTTAGAGCCCAGGCTACTTCCCACTTATAAATACCCCCTTTGTAGCCTCATTTGAGGTATTCTATATTTTGGAGAGTTTAGTGAATTGAGGGTTGAAGTGTAAGATATTTTCCCCTTATTACCCATCTGGCGTCATTTACGTCAAAAAATACTAAAATAACCCCGAAACATTATCTGATTTCCATCATTCTTGCCTCCATGATAAGAGTTAGACCTCGAACTCAACGGGGAACACTATCGAAGTCAGGATCAATGGGGGTGAGTAGGGTTGTGTTTCGGCCGGATCGGATCGGAAAATGCCTATTCGGAAAAAATTCTGATTTTTTCGAAAATAAAATAACTATTCCGATTTCCGATCCGATTTTTTCGGAAAATTAAAAAAAATTCCGAATTCGGAAAAATCGGAAAATCGGAAAAAATCGGAAATTCACAAAATATATTAAAAATCCAGAAATTTCGGAGATTCCAAAATTTCAAAAAAATAAATTATGGATTTTCGATTACTCGAAATTCTCATTTTAAAGAAACAATGAAAATGGCTTAACCCAACATGTAAACACACGAGGATTTGGCCCATTTTTCATTTGTGTAGAAGTTAGGAGGATACTCTCCTTTTATAGAGCATATTTTGGAGCCCTCTCCCTCTCCCAACCGATGTGGGATATGGGAAACTTTCAAAAAATAGGAAAAGAAATCGGAAAAATCGGAAATCGGAAAATAATTCCAAAAAAATCGGAAATAATTCGGAAAAAAATCGGAAAAATCGGATCGGCATAGTTTCGGAAAAATCGGAAATTCAGAATTATTTCCGATTTCCGATCCGATTTTTTTCGGAAAAATCGAAAATCGGAAAATCGAAAATCGGCAAACTAAAATTTCATTCCAAATTCGAAAAAAATCGGATCGAAAATCGGAAAAATCGGAAAGTTCGGAAAAAAAACACAGCGCTAGGGGTGAGTGTGGCAAGGCCTGTTGTTGAATTTCCTCCTCTAGCTCATCATACGGTGGCTCTGAATCATCGGTCACAAGCAGGGTCTTGCCTTCATCCCTTAGGGCACTCAGCGGCTCGATGACCTACAGTGCCACAAGTGAAGCACTTTATAGTAGCCAGTGGTGCATCTGGGGCCCAAGGTGGGGTAACGGTCGTAGTAAGGGGCCATGGGACTACTGTCGAAGAAGTGCAGTAGTATGCCTCTACCTTGGTTGCGTACTTAACCACCGTAACAACAGACGGTATCTCACGCACGCAACCCCAAGTCCTGCTAAATATACGACTGGATATAGCGGCTAATCCAATGAGTCTCGATCATAAACAGACAGGCCCGAGTGCAAAAAAGATGGAACTACTCCGTGTAAATGGGGATTGAAGTGGCGCATTGTCGGAGGCTTTGGACCCAAGTGTAGAGATCACGCTTATAGATTGGTAGTATGAAGAATGATCTTAGCTCCATCTTCAACTGATCCCCCGTTTGGACTAAAGTAATCTCTAACGTCGCTCGACACTGAACCGTACCATTCCACCAAACTTTAGCAAATCCCTGAAATTTAGTGGTGGCACATTTGCGACTTGTAATGCGCTTGTAATCGAACATCATATTCATTGCATCAAGCCAGTCAACAAGGGCGTCGAGGTCCAAATGCCCATCAAACATCAGAACATCCTCCCTAATATCTCCTTATAGGTTTTTTCTAATAAGGAGGCAAAGTGATAGAGCCAAATGGTCGTCCCTGGTGGGGGATCTACTAGGTCCTCATCCTTAGCAAAATCCTCAAAAACAGATCGGACTCGGGGCCGGGGCACGTGGGCATAGAGTGGCTCTACATGATCGGGGGCGTCATCACAAATTAGGGCCTCCGGTTCCACCAGGGGATAGTAGGGGCAATCATCCATTAAGTGTCCCCGCTCATAACTGAGGAAGCAATGGCGGCCCTCAATTGGTATGGAGGGCGTCACCTTAGGGTTGAGGAGTCAAAAGAGGTGGTGTCGATGTGTCACTCCTCATGCATCAGGACTCTCCCATGTCCATAAAGAGAAACAAGTTTGGGGGTGGAGTTTCTCCTTTAAATTGCCTAAATTGTATGCGCGGATGAATGAGGATTGGGGGTTGATGTAAGTACTTTTTAAACCGTCGGCGATATTCATGGGTGGAATATCAAGGGTCGATTGGGACGGAGATGGCCGAACGGGAGTCCCAAACGAAATCGGGCCTAGGTACCTGAGTAAAGCGACGAAGGGATAGGTTGTGGTCGAATGTCGCCTCGTAAAAATGGAAGGGGTAGGTGGGGTCGGGTTGGGGTGTTCTGATGGAGGCGTTTAGGGCAGGTCTTCTTAGGGTCGGGTCAACTTGGGCGGTGGAGGGAGGGACCGAATGGTTCTGGGCAACGCATAGGTGCGCGAGTCATAGGAGTTTTCGAAATGGGGTGTTCAGGAGGGTTTTGGGTCGGGTGGTTCTTATGTAAGGGAATCTGGGGGTTTCGGATGGAGGAAGACGGGGGAAGGGCTGGGGAAGGGAGGGTCAGGGTCCCTGCCGAGGAGGAGCAGGTACTCAGGAGTTGTCCCCAACGGGAGGGTTTGGCTTAATTGCAGGCTGGTGAGTCTAGGGTTCTGACTGTGAGAGGAGTCGAGTTAATGAATCGGGTTGGGTCGGATAGGGTTTTGAAGAAACAGTCGTCTGGGAGGGGTAGGGTGGCAACGGAGGGAAGGCCTTCTTGGGTCAAGCGGGTAGGTTGGGTTGATTCAGGGGGCGGGATGTGACAGGGAGTTCTCATAATGGCTGGTTGGGCGAAGCCAGGAGGTGGGCGGCTAGAGGCTCAGTGGTGGGTTGTTAGCGCATGAGGGGTGGTGGTGGAATGGGAGGGTTCTTGGTGGTGGCGGTCATGGAGGGAAAGGTCAACTTTTGGGGGCGAGCATGGATATGGTTCCCTCTAATTGGGCATTTCGTCTCTCGGCTAAGGTGAGTTTTCTCGATGCCATTGGTTGCTTATGTTGTACAATTTCATTTTTTTTTACAACAATGGTGGAGCGATCCTCGCTTTGATACCAATTGACGTAACTGAAGCCATCAATGACACAACAAAAATACACTCAAGAGAGAGTGATACTCAAATTGGAAAAATGTATAATGCTTTACTAAATAGTGCAAAGGGGATATTTGAAGGTGGGATGGGAAGGATCTAGAATTAGGTTATCAATATTTAATAAGAAAATGGGCCTACGCCCATGTTACGTCACATGTGACCTAAGATCATTCCCTTTACAATATTTCTTATAATGCCCTTTCTGGATTACCTCCCATTAACCCTATAATACAATAAAGCAAAAAGCGTTAAAAATAAAAAATAACAAGTAAAAATAAGGACTAGAAATACTAAACAATCCCCAAGCTTTATTTGATTTCCATCAGTTTGGGTCATGTGGGCAGTGTCTGTGAAGTGATTGCCTTCTTTGAAATGCCAAACAAAGCCAATACACCACGTGATGTGTTGCATGTGTGCTTGAGCGGTATCATGTCTATGATCCTATGTCATGAGTGTTTGTGATGGAAATCAGATAAAGACCCGCGGTTATTTTAGTATATTAGTAATTTTTAACTTTTATTGGTTGTCTTTTATTTTTTTATCGCCTTTTTCTTTATTTGTATTTTTTTATTACTCAAGTTTAGTCCCCTGGCCCGATTCCATTAGAGACACTCGTTCGGCCATCTCCGTCCCAAACGAACCTTAAGATTCAACATGTTCTTACCGCTAACGGGTTAAAGAGTGGTTACAACAACCCCTAATCCTCAATCATTTATGCATCTAATTTAGGCATTTTGAAGGAGAAATCACAGATTAGTCTTGAATATTGCATTTGGTAACCTTTGTTCTTGTGCATTCTAGCATCATTGTGTTCGTTAATTCCTATATTTGAGCCCTTATAATTATTAACCTTTGTTTTCGATATACATATGTTTTGCAAGGTTTATTTGAGCTTTTGTATGTATGGGAATGCTGAACGGAGCAATTGGTTACGTTTAGGAAAAGTTTCGTCGTAAGGTGCAACTTGAAGTGAATTTTCGTAAATTTAAACTTCATGGATCGATTGGCGGAAGTCCATGAAGCGTATTTCGTTGAGTTAGCTTCGCGTGGCAGCAGACGGCATTTCATGTGGTTCTCGAAGCAACATTTTCTCTTTAAAGCAAATTAAGGCTAGAAAACAGAGTGTCGATCGATCAACCTAGGCTCGACAGGTTGACCTCCTTTATTTTTGTCAAGACTTGTAAGCAGGATGCTGTTTTTGGATCCCTCGATCGATCGGCCTTGGCTCAATCGATCAACCCTTGTTAGATTCATTAAATGATAAAAAAACAGTAATGTCGGATGCTTCTAGGTCGATCAATCGACCCTGGCTCGACTCCTGCAGATTTCAGATATTTGCTCTTTTTTGTTTTTTGTTTTTTTTTTGTTTTAATACGCTTACTATAAATAGTAAATTGGGCTTTTCTTCGTTTGGAGTTCATTGGATCAAATATTTTAGGGTTTTGCTTTGGTTTTTGTGAGCTTCTCTCTCTCTCTCTCTCTCTCTCTCTCTTGGGTTTTCCATTTTCTTGGATTTCTAGGTTACTATTCATCTTCTTCTTTACTTTATTCAAGCTTTCATAATTAGTTTAATGCTTTGTTAATTAGTTTTATTGCTTTCTTTATTGCTTTATTCCATTTCAAAGTTGAAGTTAACATTTACAATGCTTTCTAGCTAATTAAATTGGGTTGTAATTGTCACCATGGGGTACTTAGTTGTTTTACTATGTATGATGGATTAAGCTAGTTTTGATAGGTTATTTGTTCTTGGTTTTGCATCTATGGTCCTTAATGGAGTATATCATGTATGCGGCATGCTTGCGACTTTTGTGTGTGATTTTGGGAGTATTGTTGACGTCAAACTCAAACAAAGCTATTATGAGAATTTAAGGGGCGACCACTCTAATTTGTATTAATTGTCCAAATGGATATTAATCTTGCAAGTGCTTTTCTTTCCATGCAATCATTTATGTTATGTAGTCCGTGGTAAGGGTTATAATTCTCAACCTACAGCTTTAATTAATGTTAATTACTTTACTTTAAATCTTTGTCTAGAGTTAATGATAGTATAAAATGTATTGAAACAAATATCATTATTTACACTTTTCTTTGTGAATTAATAACTCGATTAAATTCTAGCAACGTTTTATGTGGATTCAATACCTGAAATCGCCGCTATACTTATAAAACAAGTGTAGGAAAAAGTTTCGGCTTGTGCGTTGTGCTGTTAAAACCAAACAACAACAGTGTCCCTACATAACCACTCGGCCCTCCCCCCCAACCCGCTTCTCTCTATAAGAGTGGGTGAGCCTCTATGTATGAGGAAGGCACATCGACACCACCCTTTTTTACTCCCCCCGCACTAAGGTGACGCCATTTGTGCCAATTGCAGACGTAATTGTTTCCAATGTTATGAGCGGATGCACTTGAATTCCCATTGTCCCTGTATACAATCCAGCGAAACCACATCCAAATCCAAGGGAAAGGGCTTGGCAAAATCAGTGGGAAAGAAGACCCTTTTGAGATCGACTCTAGTCCGACTTTGTGAAATGACTTGAGAGGGGTAAAATAAGTGGGCGTCGGAAATAGCAAAAGTAAAATACCACTATTTTTTATGTTATTTTACTTATTCCGTGAATTGGAAGATGGAGAATTTCCCTTACTATCCCTCGGAGGAGCCAGAGGTCCTAACTTATGAAAATACACTCGATCATGTGGAGCCAACCCCTCTCCACGTGCCAGGACCGAGGCCAACATATTTTTGAGGATTTTGCGGAGGATGAGGATGATGACCCGATAAATCCTCCACCGGGGGATAATCACTTAGCTCTCAACCTTCTCTCCAAGAGCCTTAGGGAGATATTAGGAGTCGGTGGATTCGCCACCGTCTTGTTCCGATGGTTGATGGGCATTTTGGACCCCGACGCCCTTACTGACTGGCTTGCTGCGATGGAGGTAATGTTCGATTATATGCGCATCACAGGCACAAATGTGTTCGGTTGACCGCCACCAAATTTCAAGAATTTGCTCGAGTTTTGTGGAACGATAAGGTTCAGTGTCAGGCGATGACAGAACTTCCTCCAATCCAAACATAGGAACAACTGAAGACGGAGTTGAGACCATTCTTCATATCGTCAACCTATGAGCGCAATCTCTACACTCCAATCCAAAGCCTTCGATAGGACACCTCTTTAGTCCCCACTTACATGGAACAATTCTAGATACTTTGAACTCGGGTTCGTCTGGGTGAGATTGAGATTCAACGACTTAGCCACTATATTAATGGACTCCAACCATACTTTTAACAGGACTAGAGGTTGTGTGAGATACCATCTTTTGTTAAAACGGTTGAGTACGCAACCAATATAGAAGCTTACCACCACCCTTCTTTGACAGCAGCCCCCATGCCCCCTACTATAGCCATTACTCCCCCTCGGGCCCTCGATGCGCCACTCGTTACTATGAAGTACTTTACTTGTGGTGTTGTGGGCAATCTATCTGCTGAGTGCCCCAAGGCACGGAAGCGAACCCTGCTTGTGACGAATGATTCAGAATGATGAGCTAGAGGTGGAGGATGTCCAGCATCACGCCATGTTGCCACTGTCATCCCCATTGATCCCGACTCAGATGGTGTTCCCCTTTAAGTTCGAGGTCGAACTCTTTTCATAAAGGGGAGAGTGATGAAAACCAAATAAAGACTCGGGGTTATTTTAGCATTTTAGTAATTGTTAGTTCCTTTTATTTTTATTAATTGTTTTTTATTTTTTTATCGCCTTTTTCTTTATTTGTATAATAGGGTTAACGCCTTGAGATCTAAAATGAAATTATAGGAACGATTGTAAACGGAATGCTCTTAGGTCACATATAACATCACATGGGTCTAGGCCCATTTCCCTATTAGATATGGATGACCTAATTCTAGATATTTCCATTCCCCCCTATAAATATATCCCTTACCCCATTTGGTAAAGCGTTATACATTTCTCCATTTTGAGTATTACTCTATCTATCTCTCTTGAGTGTATTTTTGTTGTGCCATTGACGACAACATATATGCCAGTTTGACACGGGTACTTCACCTCGGAAGCGGTGCCAGTACTTCCTAGATTATGATATATGTTGGAAACATATTTTATAAGCAATTATATAGAACATGCATTTAATCAAACAAAGAAAACCCATTTATATGAGCCACATGCATATCCAGTTATCAATAAAGTGTAAAATATCTCTCACGATAGTGTTCTAAAAAACGCGCCTAGGCGGCGCCAAGGCGCGCCTAGGCGCGAGGGTTTTTAGATACGCCAAGTTTTGGGCCTAGGCGTGGATCAAGGCATGGTCAACGATGGTCAACGTTTTTGGGGGCAAGGCGTGAAAAAACGTGCGTTTTTTGGGGGTAAGGCGTGAAAAAACGCGAGTTTTTTAGAAGTAAGGCGTGAAAAGATGAAATTTTTTTGTTTTTTTTTTGTATTTTAAAAAAAAAGTACTTTAATTTACAAATATTTAGACATATTTTTAAGGTATGTACCAATTTAGTATTTTAAATAGCCTTGTCATAGTCAAAAACTATTAAAATATATTAAAAAATGCCTAAACGCCTTTTTACGCCAAGGCCCGCCTAGGCTTCTAAGGCTTAAGGCTTGGCCTCCACGTCTTGGTCACGCCCCGCGTTTTTTAGAACCTTGCTCACGATACATCCTCCTAAGTGGTAGACTATTTTTTTCCTATAAAGAAATTATAAATATTATACAATTTAACTTTTAGGTTCATAAAGTTCCATTTTGAGCCCTTATTTTAAAATACTACATGGTCGATTTGAAATAAAACCCAGGTGGAGTGCATACCAAAGTGGCTAGCCCCACCCCATATTTATGTAGCTCCATCACTAATAACAAAATCAAGGATTGTCTCCGAGCAAGAAAAGCTAAAATTGAACAAGAGACTAAAAAGTATAATCTAATATTTGAGCTAATGATTTGAACCATCCAAATCTTCCCTTCAAATACTAAAGAATTTTTCACAAAAACTTCCTTTGAAATTTCATAACTGCCAAATACTCAATATAAGAAAGTGGAAACAACATCAGCTCATATAAATTACACCAATAACGATACATCATAACATGGACAGATCCAGGGGTGGCCAACGGGGAACCCCCCCACCTCCCAAACCTATACACAATTAAAGTGTCATTTTGACTTAACCCACAAATTTTAATGCCTAATTTAACTTATCCCCTCGTTTTAATAATTCTTCGAGTTTGGCCCAAACATAAGGTTTAAATCTAATTTGGCATTATAAACAAGGGACAAAGTCAAATATGTTTTTAGACTTAACCCCTTATTTTTATGTAATATTTTACGATAAACCCTAAGCAGGGGATGGGGGTGGCCCCTTAGCAGGGGGTGGGGGTGGGTATGTCAGAGATTAGCAAAATGGCGATTAAGTCAAATAAAGAATTAAAGAGTGAGGTTTAGGTCAAGAAAGCCCTTTTTTTATAAAAATAACAGCCTCCATTTATACTAAAATCATTTTAAAAACTCCTATATCTATATAGGATTGACCTCTCCACAAGAATTTTTAATAGACTATTTCGCATTATGATTCAGTAATACTACATAACTTAAAAAGGTAGAGATCCCGTAGGAAAATGACATAGACACACACACATGTATATATATACGATACATGGTGTGTTTTTTAAATGTCTAAAAGGCAAAAAGGCAAACCCAGTGCACGAGGCTCCCGCCACTGCGGGGTACTGGGGGGCTGGATGTACGCAGCCTTACCCCTGCTTGCGCAGAGAGGCTGTTTCCGTGTTTTTTAAATGTCTACAATACTAAAAAACTAATTCATAATATATTAATTAGTTAGAAAAACTAATTCAGATACTAGATAGAGGCCGTTTTCTTTTAGTAACGAATAAATACGCCGTTGAATTTTTTTATTTTATACATCGAATTTAAGACATTGGACTTTTTTATGATATTTTGATAACAATAATTGGATATGATTTAAAGGCAGAGCTTATCTGGTAATAGTTTGATGTAGCTCATCAAGCCAACATTGTCTACACAGGACCTGTTTGGGATATCTAATTTTTAGAGGGTTGCGACTTATTGATTTAACAATTTATTCAAAAATTGTTAGGAACAACTCCTAATAAGAATTTAAAGTATCTTGGGATATTGCTCTTTAAGAATCCACACTTCTTGGAATATTGATCTTTAAGAATTCAAGCTTCTTGGGATACTGCTCTTTAGGGGATAAGAGGAACATGAAGAAGGAAACATAACAAATAAAATAAGATGTTCAGAAAACTGTATTTTAGTGTTATCTCTGGTCCCCATTTTTCAAAGAAAACTTAGCTTAATATTGAATTATTCGGCAAAGGTATGTTGGGGGATAGCTATTGAAAGAACATACCTGCTGCTGAAGTGAAAGGGTGGCATTGGGACAAATTGCCCGAACTGCTTCCAGACTTGGTGCTCGAGAATTGGAAAGATCATTAGCCAAACGAGTGGCGCCTGAAAGAAATTTTGAACCAGAAGGAAAATCTAGGCGCGTATAAAATCGGGTAAGATCTAGGAACAGTCTTTGGAAGTTCCCATGCTGTGCAGAAAGTGACACGGATGCAAATATATCAGCTAACACTGCAGAATTTGCTCCTCTGGCACGGAGGCTGAAATCATTAAAGCCCAGCGACTCATCTTTTACTTGGGCTCTAAGTGAATTATCTCCGAGAGATGCAGTAACAACAGAACCTATAATATATATGTAAATAGTGGGTTGAAAAATCAGGAAAAGTAAAACAAGGAAAAAAAAAAGGAAATGAAGATAATACTAATTACAACAATGTTCTATATAATTTGTGATATGGGAATAATCAATTGATGTTCACAACAATATACTTAAGCCCAACGTAAGGTTATATATTAATTAATAAACGTGTGCCAAACATCTACACACATGACTCTCGTGGTAAACTCATTACTATAGTGGCATAGCCTGTTACTGTATAAAGGCCCCACATTATTCCTCATAACAGGAGATACTAATATAAACTAATGAGAGGTCCTGGCCGCTGATCTTAAGGTAAGTTGTTTAGAGTCATAAAAAAACTCTGGTTTCTTCTATGAAACGGTCATAATAAATATTTCAAATATTCCTTTAACTAGACGAACCAGTATGCATGTAGGACATATCTGTTCTATAATCATTAAAAAGAATAAATTTGAGAGTAATAAAGCTTTCTCTTATCTTACCAAGGGTTCCTGAGGCTGAAATATGAGGATTAGACAGGAATATGTCATATGGTTGCACCATTTTTAACTTGGGGGCTTCACTTCTCCAAATGTCGATATTTTTCTTAAAGGAAAATGCACCGGTGGCATACAAACCGGGGAGTAAAGTAGGTGCTACTTCGTTGGTTGATTCACCGTCTAATTGCTTGGGTGAACCTGCATTATGGTTGATGCACATGTGGTAACTTGGACCAGCATCAGAAGCAACTGATGCCAAGTCGATTGCCATTGTGAAAGGTACATCCCAATAAGTACCCGGGTAATCAGTAAAGAGTCCTGGCCAAGCTGCCTCCACCGTTAGATTGTGATTCGGAAACTGTGGGGAATGAATATTACAATTTTAAATAAAATTCTGAAATACTAAGACAGTATTTATAAACTATAAGAGCCATCGGTCATTATCGGAACTTGAATAAGAAACAAAGGGAAATGCTAACAGATTTTTACATGTTGTAACATAGTTAACAAGAAACGTTAATACCCCAGTGACATACATATCGCTCTACTTACCTCTTAAAATACACTAAAAATATCAATCCAATAGAAACTTTCCACATCTTTCACCCCGACTTGTGCTGTATTAGGAAACAGAGTAACGCTATGTGTACAAAGAAATTACACAAAAAGTTGAACAAACTTATGTGGCATTGCAATGAAACATTTTACATCACTTTATTGCACTCCCACATCAGTTTGTGTAAACTTTTTGTATCCATAACATTTTTCTAGAAAAAAAAAACATAGAAGTTTTATTTCCAAAGACGGTTCACTTACATTCAAATATGTTAAAATTAGCAATGTGGAAACATTTTCCAATTTCTTCCCTCAGTTTTATGTTTGGTTAGAAAAAATATAGAACTACAACTACATTAAAGTACTCTACAATATAAAAAATTATAGTAGTTCTTTCAAGAGAAAATTGAGAAAAAAGTTCAGAATTTATCAAAATAACAATTTGGGATATATTTATGCAATGGGATTCCATGAATAGCTTCAACGTAATAGAATTCAAAAGTTGAATAAAAAACCTTGTGCATTTCAACCATCTCATACAATGCGAATTATTTGAACTATTTATCTAGTATTTAGAAGCAGAGTTCAAATCACTTAAACAATGCCATCTATATAAGCTAACCTCGTCGTAGGACATTTTAGAGTGTGCGTCTTAATGTGTTACCATCCACAAACACCAAAACAGTCCAGGCAGGTAAGATTAAGTTGTAATAAGCATACTAATGAGGAACATAAAGGAATTGGATGAAAACATATTTGATATTAAGTTATTTAATAATTATTAGAGATTTATTTATTATGTTTAGGATCTTCGGATATTTATTGAATTATCCCATGGTAATTATCTTTTCGTATTTATCCTTGAGCCTATTCGTTCTAGTAGGACTGTGAGTGTATAAAATGAAAATGATGAGTATTGTTCAGTGGTGATTTCGTTGTAATTTCCTCTTTATTTTCTGTGCCTATTTCTTGGAGCATTTCTCTTTATGTTCATCAATCTAATGTAGGGTAAATTTGTTAATAGTTTGTCCTTCACGACATACATATTTTGGCAGATCTCTCACTTATTTAAGATAAATAAGAGTATTATTATTTTTATGTCAGGGACACATACAACCCTATTGTATAGTATTGTTAAAATGAAGTGAAGACTTGCCTTGTGTTGAAAAACTGCTTTCTTTCGAGGTATCTTTTCAGCAGCATATGCTTCTACGCTAACACACAAGGTATCATCAGGTGTTATCAACAACTCTGAGCTGAAATCAAGGGCATACAAGGATTTATTTTGAAGATTTCTTCCAATGTTTTGCATCCATGAGGATTGAGTTGATTTATTCTGTTTAATACAAGACACGTAATTCTGTATATTGAACTGACCGAGCAATGTCGCAAACCTGCATAACTTTGAACCCAAATATCAGTCAATGTCTAGTCGTCTACCTTTGTTTTTTAATCTAAATATAGGGTCTAAAAAGAGAGAAAAGGGCATCCCAAACCCAATCGTTTAAAAAATACCAGCGTTCACCCAAGGGAAGAGAGAGGACACGTTGGAGGGAGAATCCGTGGGAGGCAAAGGAGGGGACGAAGGGCATGGCCATGAAGCGCTGGAAGAAATCAATTTGTTTGGGTCTTGAAAGCCTGAGGCCGCGAGACAATCCCAGCGGAAGTGGGTCACCGGGGACTGGTCGGGCCACTCCGTGGAGGGTCCTGGGAGTCGACATGTCCGCATCCCAAAACTCGCCGTCCATTGCCCATCTCAATTTCTTCATCTCTCTCTCTCACTGGTCCACTGATGCTCCCAAGTTCTTTTGAATTTTCCGAACTTTCAATTCACTTCTCCGTACCCATTTTCAAGATTTGTTAGCACTTGGCAACATCAGTACAGAATTGGGGGTTAAAATAATATCATCTTCTGCTGCAGCTCCTGATGGGTCCCACGGCGTAATCACGGTCATTTTTTTATTTTTATTTTTTTTTTTTGTAACATAATCATGATCATACTGAAATTTGGAAGCGGAATAGTACCTCAAAAAAATTTAATATATATTTATTTTAAATATTTTTATTTTGTTCTTAAAAATCTCTTAACATATAAAAATATTAATATATATAATTCTATTTACTCACCTCCTTCCAACCCTCACTCTCCAATGTCGGAGCTTTGACAACTCTCACCAAAGCTTCAGTAGTGTGGGATGGGGTGGAGGGTAGGGAGGAGAGTTGAGGAGGAGGTGCCGTTAGGATGGCCCTCTAAAAATAAAAGAATATGAGGTAAATGGGTGTTTGAGGGACTAAATGGGTTAAACTAAAAATAAATGTTCTTTTTACAAAAGATATATTTATAGTGGGGTCTATTTGGTAATTGACCCTTGAAATTTTACCATATTAGTTGAAATTATAGATTTAATTATTGTTTAATAACTCAACTCACACAGGTCGTGGTGATTTAAAAGATCATGAGAATTTTAAATTTTTTGAATGTTGAATTTCTTCTCGTTGTTTAATTCACATAATAATTTTATTTTCCTAACAACTTGAAATATTTTCTCATATTTAGTTCTGGGAGAATTGAGATGAAATAAATATTTGTGAGGGAATAATTCGAGCGATCCTGATTAGTAGGAGCAAATGACATTTTCCCATGCATGCGTTCACAATTTGGGATAAGCACGAGGAAAAATCCGATCAGTTAGAATCTCGTAATTGATCAATTCAAATAAACAACGACAACGGTTAATAACTCATATATTCCTGCATGTCACAATCCCCTCGTGACCTCTATAAATGTAACTCACATCCTTAGGAAAATGGACATGTAATTTTTGTTATTGTGAACATAGTAATAAGAAAGAGAGAAACGTTATTATTGTGAACATAGTAATAGAAATAGAGAAACATTGTCATTGTGAACATAGTAATAAGAAGGAGAGAAGCACCCAGTGGACGTAAACTATTGCCGAAATGTGTAAATTCTTGCGTTTATGTGATCTTGATTGTGTGGCTTGTTCATTTTGTGTGGTTTTAGTTGTTTGGGATCATTCATTATGGAATTTTTGCACCTACAATTGGTGTCGTTTGTAGAAAACAAGTTTCTTTTTCCTAAGCTAATTAGAACTAACAAATAGTCATGTCTCACCCGTACAGTGCACATCTGCCATCTAACGGCAACCACCGTAATGGGCCTCCAGCCCCTAGGGTAAGGTCAGAAATCCCCCCCAACAAGAGTTGTGATGCTCCCCCTGTGCGTTATCACCCCCGGGAGCAACCTTTTGAGCATAGTAACGAACAACCTAGGTCTACTCATATCTCACGATCGATCGACGCATACGAACAAAGGCTTCATCAGCAAAAGAAGGTCGCACGCCTCCAAGAGGAGGAAAATGCGCGTCTGCAACAACGTGTAGAAAAAATTGAGCGGGAGCTCCACGAAGATAAGTGGAAGCAACATGGCCGAATCCATAGTCCTCAGTCAAGTAAAACCCGCAGTCGAGAAAGGAGTTCACATCGTAATCAGGAGGATTTCAAGTACGAGAGTCGCCCGACGAGACGAGATCAGGAAGGACATCCCAGACACGACATATGTGATCTCATCAACAAAGAGATGGATCAACACTCCGTTAATTGTGGAGATATATTCATCAAGGAACTTGCAAGGAGAACCATCATCACCCAAATGAAGTCCCATTTTCGAGGGCGATTGAAGAGCCAAAGCCTCCTAAGAAGTTTATAACTCCTAAGTTCAAATTCTAATATGGAAAGACCAACCCTATTTATCCCATACGATAGTACAAGCAGGATATGACCTTGTGGAAGAACAAGGATGCTCTCATGTGATGCATATTCTATTATAATCTATGGAATATCACACATAAATGGTCTGAAAAATTGCCACACAGGTCGATCAAAACTTTTAAGCAGCTAGTAGAGGCCTTCACTGCCCAGTTCATCACCAGTAGTACCCATCCCAGAATAATGGATTATCTCTTCAGTGTGAGGAAAAAGGCCCAGGAAACCTTGGGGGAATATGCTAGGCGATAGTGGAAAACTTGTAGCGAAGTTGAATATTGCTCTGAACAGGTCGTTGTGGCCTCGTCCAAGATCTAATTGCTCAACAACTATGTTGCATTAGTCTCTCACTAAGAAGGAGATAGACATCATTGATGACCTCATGTCACATATAGAAAATATGAAAGTTGGAAGATGTGGTCAATGGCATCCAAAATGGTAATGGTCTCTCAAAGATGACCAAAAACGGCGATAGAGAGAATGCCCCTAAAAGAGGGGGCAAGACAGAGAACGGAGGATCAAAGAATGGAGACAAGGTTGATCTTGCAAAGGTTGTTCAAGAAATTAATTTCATGTTCATGGGACCAATTTACAAGGTATTGAGTAAAGTCAAGGATCAACAGTTCTTCAAATGACCAAAAAAGGTAGGGAAAGACCCAACAAAGAGGAATAACACACTTGTGTGCATACCGTAAAGAATACGAGCACAAAATGGAAAAATACAAGGCTGTCAAGTCTCATCTGGGAGAATTGGCCCAGCCCGATCACTTGAGCAATTATATGGAGAAAAAAGGAATTAGGGTTGTTGTTGACGTCAATTAGAAACTCGAAAATGTCCTGATGGGCGATGAGATATGACACGAGTTTATAATCGCCCACTCACTTCAAGTGTTGACGTCGACAGCTGCCCAAAAATGTCCTAAACTATTATGTGATATAACATAAGTTTGCAGTCATCCACGACACCTTAAGCCCAAAGCAGATTCAAGGCAACGTAATTTGGATGGAGCTGGAGAAAGTCCCACGGTGATAAAATCCTTCCAAATCGACCCTGCTAATAGCCTAACGTGTAAGCACCGATTCCGAGAAGATATAAATTACAATAAGCATATAGTCTTCATGTAGGATAAATGATCATAGTTAGGACTACGCATCATGATGCACTAGTGATCACACCCATAATTGTAAATTGGGATGTAAATAAGTTTTATTTGATTAGGGAAGCTCCTCAGAGATTATGTACCTGGAGATGCTTAACAAACTTAATCTCAAAATGGAGGATTTGAATGAAGCGACCATCCATTTGGTCGACTTCGCTGAAAAGATGACTATGCCCTGGAAAAGGTGGTAATGTCCGTCCAAACTAGGATTATCTCGAAGTTGATTAAATTTCTAGTTGTGTACATTATTTCTCCTTACAACACTATCCTTCAAAGAGGATGGATACATGTTATGCAAGTTGTCCCCTTCACTTATCATCGAATACTCAAATGCATCACCGACCGAGGGATAATAGAGATTAAGGAAAAGTAGGGCGTTGCTCGACAATGCTTTATTGCCGCTATCAGGCCCATATAAGAGAAAAAAAAGAATAAATAGGACAACTCTGAGTCGATCAAGGATAAAGATGCACCATCAAAATAGTAATTAAAGTATGCTAGACCAGGGGTGGAAGAAACAAGTGTTGCCCCCATAAACAGGGTCATAGAACTATGGCAAGAGGTAGCGTTCGATGATTTACTTTCAAAGACAAAATTCCTTATCGGCATCTCACTCACTGACCAGGAAAGAGAATAATTAATCTCTCTACTAAAGGAAAATCAAGATGTGTTTGCTTGGAAACCTTATGATATGCCTAAGTTCAATTCCAAAATCATGTTCCATTGACCTCGTGTGGATCCAAAGTACCCGAGGATCATGTAAAAGGCTTACCGAATAGCCCCAGAAAGACAAAGGTCGTGGAAGATGAAGTAACAAAACTTCTTGAGGTAAGGGCCGTTAAAGAGGTTCAATTCCCTATGTAAGAGAGCACTTTTATTTGAGTAATGCGGAAAAGTGGTAATTTCTCTTATCACCTAAGTGTTTATGGTAAAATTGAGATGTAACCCCTATTGATGGTGATGAAAAATATACTTTGCAGGAATTATGTTAAATAATATCAATGGCGAAGGAAAATATGCTCAAAAGAGAAAACCAACTGTAAAGAACACAATAAATAATGTGGTACACCCAACTTGGGATGTGTCCATAGGAGCTCGAGTCAAATTCTACTTGATGAATGAAAATCAGTACTTACAATCACTCAATATCAGTGATAAAACTTCTTATCTTAGATGTATAAAGTGTTTAAACTCTCTCGAAATCTCTTATCTCTTATATTATATATTGTTCCGATTATCTTTCGTGTTATGAGTCTCCTCCTTTATTTAATGGAACAGTGTAGCATATATAGTCTTAGCCTTAATCCCGTGAGACCTTAAGTTCCTTTTTCCCTTTTGGACCCTTCTGCTGGTAAATCACCATTAGCCATTTTAATTGGTGACAAACCCATTAAGCGTTGCCTAAAGTCGTCTCAAAACATGGACGAATATATTACTATAATCAAAAGTGATAAGAGCACTACTCAATATATAACATAACGTCTGTGCACAAGGGAATATTTCTTTATGTTAGATAGTTCTCTCTGCATCAACACATTTTTACAGCTCGTTAATTCTTCATTCAAGCAAGTTGAGGGTTACTCGTAACATGTTCAATCGGATGAGTTATTTTGATACATGCCTGATATAGGGTTATTTCTGCCTTTATTTCCTCAGAAGAAATTTCCTCGAGAACTTTCTCATCTAGATTGATCGATGGTGCATTAAGCTTCCTCGGATATGTTATACTTTTCTTTCGAGTGTTCTGGTTATCCTCTTCCACATAAAATCGAATGGACTCCTCTTTTCTTTAGTGATGTAACTTATCTCTGAGTAGAGAATTTTATAAATAAGGCCTCTTGTATTTATCCCCTTATATATAAAGTTGTTACGTAGATAAGAAGTTTATGTACGAAACACCTCATTCGAATAATTTACAAGAGAGCAATGTCTTGGTTAGGTAAATCGAAGCATCTCAAGTGAGAGTAATTCATTATTAGCAACCTCTTAATTTTAAATCCTAAATCGAGGAACCTTTGTGTTGATGCAAAAAACTAGACTAAGCCTAATTAATTGATCACGGATAAATAAGTAAAACAAATAAGACAAATGAGGCTTTTAAAGTGGTTCAGCTCAATGGAATAGCCTACGTCCACTGTTATGTATTGCTTGACTGTCTTGATTTGTTTTTTAGTCCCCTGCAATGAGGGTGTTACAACGTATTTATAGCCCAAAAGGGGTGTCAAGAGTCGTCATGTGAAAGGATGGAATGCCTTCATTTGTTAGGCATTTACATCAATATATAATGAGAGTTAAACATAAAATTATTGGCACTTCATTGGCCATACTGGTTGGACTCCCTGTTATTGGTCGGTCTTCCCAGTTAGTCGGGCTTCCTCGTTGGTCGGGCTTTCTCAGTCTGTCTTCTCTATTGGTCGGGCTCCTTTGTTGGTTGGGGATTTGTATCATGCTGACTTGGACTTGTGCCACATTGGATGACACGTGCTGGCTTATAATTGGTCCACGTAAGGTGGTGAATTTTGGTATAAACAGAAGCCCCCAATGTTTCATACTTGGAGCTGATGCGAAAGTGTGGAATATTATGCTTTAACAGTAGTTCGGGCTACTTGGTCGGCTGCAGACCTTCCGAACTTGTGAAATTTATACAATTAATTGACAATTATTTAGCACGAATGGCAGTTTTGTAAATATTTTAAATTTTAGCCAGCATTTTTAGGGTATATTCGTCTTTTCTCTTGTTAGCCGCGGTAAACTCAGTCGTCGTTCTCTTTAATCATTATTTTTCCCAATTTTTGAGGCGACTTATAAAAGGGCGGTAAAATTTAGATCATCGTATATCTTCCATTTCTGATTCTACTGCTGTATTCTTTGAACTTTCGTGTGATCGTTTTCTTTTCTGTCTTTTATTCATGTTGAATCCTTAAACCCTTATAAGAACTTTTCTCTCTTCTTCTTTGCTTCTTCATCATGATTTATTTTATTGAATCGCTTGATAAGTTCAAGAATGACATTGACATTCCGTCTTGGGTTGTATTGGAACATCACACTTTTCCTTCCAATTTTTTCTTTCTTCCCGAGGGTCATTGGTTCCCTTCCATCTTTATTGCTGAGTGTGGGTTCACATTTCCTCCCAATCCCCTATATCTGGAGGTTTGTCACTATTTTGATGTTATACCTACTAGAGTAGCGCCTAACACATGGAGGGTGGTGAACGGAGTATATAGGTTAAATCAAATTCATAAAACCCATATAAGGATTCCAAAAATAATGTTTTGTTATAAATGAGTAACTAGTGACACCACTTTTTATTTAAAAACTAGGGCAGTTATTAAGGCTTTAGTAGTTAACCTTCCCGATTCCAATATGGATTATTTTGATCACGGGGTAGTTGTAAAAAATTGGCAACATGCTCCCTTAAATGGAGGTGTTAAATATCAAGAACATAGATGTCCTCTCTTTGGCAATGAGATAGGTTGTTCTGTGTTTAATAATTTTGCTCTATTTATATTTGATAAAATGCCATATTGATTGTTGCTTTGTAAATTTGATTGCAGTTGACCGGAAGACAAAGTCCCCCAAAGAGAGCGAAGTGAACTTAATAGAAATGAAGTTCATTTAGGGACTTCATAAGAAGGTTTTCTAGGACCACGTTAGGTTTACTTCTTATTTGCTTCAATACAAAAATACCATTTCTTCCTTCATTACCGGACCTGCAATTCCTCCTTCTTTGGTGATTGATCTTGATCTTGAAGCTGCTGTTGATTCTAACGTTCTTCTTTTTGAAATCATAAAGAAGAGAAAGTTTCCTGACCTTTTTAGTGGCCTCACTTCTGGCTCCCAAAAACTTGTTGAAGGGGAT
The DNA here is from genome assembly GCA_949130495.1 of Sambucus nigra. Classification (NCBI taxonomy): domain Eukaryota; kingdom Viridiplantae; phylum Streptophyta; class Magnoliopsida; order Dipsacales; family Adoxaceae; genus Sambucus; species Sambucus nigra. The sequence continues at coordinate 411,556,811 of OX422209.1, read as the reverse complement.
AAGAAAAAGATATATGATGTCATGAAATGGCCCCCATCCCCCAAATATGATGAACTTCCTTTAAGAAGACTTAGGAGAGGGCCTGCAAAGAAGCAGGTCGAACATGTGACTGATGTCGACCAATAGACCTTGGTCGAATTACCTTCTTCTGATGCTGGTCCTCCAGCAGTTATTACTCTTGGTTTGTCCAGGAAGTTGATCAAATTTGAAACTCTTTCAGATCATAGGGGAACGGATGCCATGCTGCCCCGAGTAAAGGTTTCTGAATTGGCTGCTCAGAACCTTGCATTAGTAAGGGATTTCCATCTTTTTGATTCTGTTGTCTTTATATTTTTCATATACTAACTTGATCTTCTTCTTTTGCAGTTTTTGGTGCATTTTAATAATATATTGGAGAAGGATGATGCAATTCGGGCTTCTTCTTCAAATGATGTGGAGTAAGCTTTGGCTGGCTTGAAGAAATTTGTGCTCGATTCTTAGCAATCCTTGGAGACTGAGAGAAATACTTGGGCGAATAAATTAAAGACTGCTAAAATTGCTCGGCAGAGGTCTAATAGAAATGCCCTTGAAGCTGAGCGCATGGCAAAGAAAGTTGAGCGCAGGGCTAAGACTACTGAAGAGCTTGTGACCAAATTGAATGACAATCTTTCCTCTGAAAGGTCAAAGCGAAAGTCTGCTGTGAAGGAATCCTTCGGTGCTTGTTAGGATAAGTGCTGGAACAAAGCCATTTCTACTGCCTCTACTTAGATTGAGTATGCAAAATAAAAATATTTCAGAGATGGTTGGGTTGCTGATCTCCAGGAGTTAAACATTGTTGAAGGCTTTGAACTTTTTCAGAGATATACCCATGGTCCTCCTGCTGTTATGGAAGATGATATTGAAGATGAAGTTGGTTCTATAGAGTCTTCTCTGGTGGTTGAATCTGTTGTCGACCAACTTAAAGCCACCGAGTCTTCTCTTCCCCCAACCGAGCAACTCCAGTTTATAGCCCCTTCTTCTGAGCAGGTTGAGAATGATAGGAAGAAGGTGTAAAGTTATTTAGCATTTCCCCTTTTACTTTTTTGTTTCTTTTTCTTTACTTTTATTGTACTTAAACTCTTCATTACAAATAAAAGAAACATTTTGTTCCTTTTTGTCTCTTGTTGATTATGCATGTCTTTCATTCTTGTTATTGATCGGTGATTATTTCTTCTTACTAGTTTATAGCGAAAATGGAATAAGTATCTTCCAATGATACCGAGCCTACTGAGGAAGTGCAATGCTTTTTTCAAAGTTGGTCATATAGACTTATCCAAAGAAGAAATTATTAAATTGCTCGGTGATGATGTATCAAAGTAAGAGAAACCTATAATTATTTAAAGTACTTACCTGATAGGGCGGTAGAAAATAATGTTGCCTACTATGAGATGATAGAAGAGCTTCAAGAACAATATAAAAAATCTAATGCCCTGTTGCACCAAAGCTACGAGCAGAAATATTGAAGCTTAAGTGTAGGTCGGGGTTTTGATAACTTTATTTCTGCTTATAATAAAAGGAAGCTTTGCTTAAGTTTGAAATTAAAGAAACTAGAACTGTTGCTAAACTCCTGGATGAGGAGAATAATAACCTAATGGATGAATTGAAGCTTTTGAAATCTGCTCTCAAAACTGCTGTTGCTACTACTAATGACGGACATTCCTTTTTAAAACTTGAAAATGCAATATTAAGCGAGGAATTGAAAGCATTAAACAGATTAAGCCTGCATCCTCTTCCCGAGCAAGAAATAAGCCTGACTGAGGTACCACAGAGAAAGTTATGACCCAACAGGCCTTTGCCGATCAAGTTGCACGGTTAAAAGCTAAAGATCAAGCTATTGCTGAGATGTCTCAGAAGCTACAGACTTTGTCTGAACAACTATCCACTCAATCTTCTTAATTACAAGTTAAGGATAAAGTGCTGAAGAAGTTATATTCTCAGGTTGACAAATTAACCTTTCAATTCCACAAGCAACCAAGGGAAGTTTGGATGGACGGGTATAATTAAGCTCTGGGGAATCTTGATGATAAGCTTCAACAAGCTAAGAATGAGACCTATAAATGGGGTTGGATGAACACATTGATAGTGATGAAGGTGGATCAGAATAATTCATTGTGGGACTGGTATGACCTAGGCTTGCTTGAGGTTGACAATCCTCCTTTCAAGTTAGATGCCATCTGGATTCCTGTTCACCGTATTCCTCAATGCTTGATTTTAAAGTACTTGGGAGATTACGAGCTACATGATGAACTAGAGATCATCCGACCTCCTCATCTGCTTAATCGTCCTAGTAGTAGCAATATCAAAATGCTTCAGGATTTTAACTTCATCAACTCTCCTTACACTTTAGATGATCCTCCAACTGGCATGGATCCTATCTCTAAGGCTGAAGGGAAACGTCATGTAGAATAAGGCTTTGTATTTTATTCTTGCATGTTTAGTATCAAGCAATAATATATAATCATTTAATTGAATAAATGAAAAGTTTTCATCAGCTTATTTTATCAATCTTTGACTGTAAATGGATCAACTTTAAATCGATGAATGTTTTCTCAGTCTTTGATTATGAATGGATCAACTTTTAGTCAATCTATGTATATGAATTGTTGATACCAAATTTAGTCTGCTGACATGGCTCAATCGAGTGAAGACACGTGGCAATCTACGTGGCAACAACAAGCACTTTCGAGGAACTCAAACGCTCCGAGGAACCATACTACAACGAGGAACACTGCTTACCAGAGGAACTTAGACGCTCCGACCTACAAGAACTCTCCGAGGAACTTTTGATTACCGAGGACTACAGGCGGTCCGAGCAGCTTAGGCGGTCTGAGCTGCACCTCGAACAAAGCATTAATAGCAGGAAAACCAACAGTCTGACTGTTCATTAAATGCTTATCATTCAGATGTATACGCTTAAGGGGCATTTAATATATTACCCTTTCACATGTACAACATTGAATGTATTACCCTTTCACATTACAACCTCAGGGCTATAAATACATTGTACAATCCTCATTGTAAGGGCAGCGAAATTTCTTGATAGAACTTGTAATCGAGAATTCCCAAACAATCATCAATAACAAAAACAGTGGACGTAGGCCATTCTTATAAGGCTGAACCACTTTAAAAATTATTTGTCTCATTCATTTATCTGTGATTGAATAATTAGATATGATCTAATTTTTTACATCAACATGAATGTCTTCTTAGTTTTCATCGGTTCTATTGATACCCTTAGGTTTTACCCAAGTATCCTACCAATTACCAATGTTTTACCATGGTCCTACTAATATGCCCCACTTTTTGGGTATTAGTTACCTTGGTGCCCAAGCGTGTGTGGAATATTTATCCGTCTTTTAGCCCAGTTTAGATGAACATTTGTCATTCGGGTCTTCATTACCAAGCATTTGGGACTTACAATTTTGCCTTGCATGGTTTTTATGTGTTGACAACCAACATTGTTGGTGTCTTTATTGATGCCGACCAACATTTTGTTGGTGGTCGGTGCCTTTGTTGATGCCGAACAATATTTTGTTGGTGGTTTTTGACACATCACATCTGAAGTGTAGCGCATAGCACCAGTAATCCGAAAAGAAAAATAAAGATTTTAAGGAAATCATATTCTCATTAATATTGAAATGAACTGAGTAATATGATTACATCCCTGATAATATTTCCTCAGGTGTTCTGCATTCCAGGGATTCTTAATTCTTCACCCTCCAAAGTCTCAATTCGATATGTGCCTAGTCGGATAACTGTTGTAATGCGATAAGGCCCATGCCAATTGGCTTTAAGTTTATTATTTTTCTGAATCATCTTCTTCAAAATATAATCACCTTCTTTTACGTTGCTTGCCTTTACCCTTTTGTTATAGAAATATACAGTCCGTTGTTGATAGGCTGCATTCCTCAGAGCTGCATCTTCACGTACCTCTTCCAGTATGTCTAAGTCAAGCCTTCTCATTAAATCACTAACTGGGGTATTAAAATTAAGAACTCTGTGAGTGGGTAAGCCTAGCTCAGTAGGAATTACAGCTTCAGTACCAAATGCTAACATGTAGGGTGTCTCTATAGTAGGTGTTCTAAGGGTTGTTTGGTAAGCCCACACGACAGAATACAGTTCATTGATCCAATTACCTTTAGCGTTTTCCAGTCTTTTCTTCAACCCAATCAATAAAGTTCTATTCGTTACCTCCGTTTGGCCATTACTTTGAGGATGGCCCGGAGCAGAATGGATTATTTGAACATTGGATTGGGTACAATAAGAAGCATATTCATTGTTGTCAAATTATGTGTCGTGATCAGTGATAAAGGCATAGGGCAAGCCATACCTGCATATGATATTCTTCCAAATAAACTGATAAACTTTTTTATAGGACATATTGATCAAGGATTCAACTTCCACCCATTTAGTGAAGTAATCAACAGCTACAACCAGGTACTTGAACCTTCCTCGAGTGGTCGACAAAGGCCTAACCAAGTTAATTTCCCATATAGCAAAAGGCCAGGGTGAAGTGATCGGCGTTAGGAGAGCTTGTGGAGTCTTGCGTATGCTGGAAAATATTTGGCACTTATCACATTTTTTGGCAAAAACTGCACAATTTGCTTGCATAGTTGGCCAGTAGTACCCCTGTGTGTTGATTCTTCACAATAAAGTTCTCCCGGCTACATGGGCTCTACAGGACCCTTCATGGACTTCCTCAATTAAATATTTTACTTCAGCTGGATGCACACAGCGTTGCAGACCAGCAGTCAATCCTCTTTTGTACAACACACCATTGTCTAGCACATATGTCACACCCTAACCCCATTAGGAGATAATTAACTAGATAGTTTACAAACCACAATTATAATTTATTTATTATTTAGGTAATACATATTTAAACAACTTCAAGGTTAAAATGCGGAATATTAAAAAAATCCAATCGTTTTAAGGAGACATAATTTCAACATAACTCACATATCATTTAACTTAATTACAACTAGTGAAGACTATAAAACAAACTAATAAGACCCTACTTCTATGTACTCAACCTCCTAGACCTGGCAGTGGCAGCTGGAAAACCTGAAAATGTAAACATATAAAATCATGAGTTTAAAGACTCAGTGAATGTACTACAGCTAACTATAGTAAAAGTACTATATTAACATATCAATATAACAATATATACATCTCTATGCCAAATTAGGCCATATACATATTCGGAGTTAATAAACCCCACATCTTCTGCCCGTAGGCAATGATCATATCCATAGGTTTTAAAAACCTAACATCTCCTGAATTGCATAGCAACTCAACATATCCTGACTTTTATAAAGCCATAACATCTCAACATCTCTTTGCTTTTAAATAAGCCATAACATCTCAACATCTCTTGGATTTTAAATAAGCCATATCAACATCTCATGACTTTTAAATAAGCCATATAATCTCAACATATGCTATATATATGTCATATCCAAAATCAACTCAGTAAGTACACTCACCTTGTGTTGTCAACTATGTATTCACGTTTCCCTCGGGTGGAGCTGAACTTGGTTGATTTGACCTTACACCTGTTAATCCAACTAAATCAGTATTGAAACTCAATCACAAGTATTATTTTAATATAATTATGTAACTTTAAATAAGTACACAACCACAATATGATTCTACTCAAGTCATATTCCATGAAACATATGTAAAGACGAAACGATGGTATATATGTTGATAAGGTCATGAACATTCAACCCTAGAAACTACCTCGTAAGGAATTTATAACTAAACTCAAGTAAACATAAAAGTATACTTCTGAATATATATACACATGAAACATGTACTCCAAATACCCTTGGGAAGGAGTAGATACAAACATTCTTTCACGGGGTATCCAATATGGCGTCAAATCATTGTCCTCCATACTTAACCATCCCATATTCATAAATAGTACACATACAGGTGTTCAAGCTTATCAATTTGGAAAAAAATCTGATATACTTTCCGTTACAAGTGACGGTGTAATTTTTCAAGCTTCCTAGGGCAAGTTATGGCCATTTCTTTACAACACAAGAAATATATCCTACAAACTCCTCTATTGTTCCTTTGACTTCCAAGAATTTTCATAATTTTTCTACAACATAACTTTCCATGATTTTCGACACACTTTCATTAGACATACTGAATAGTACATGATTAAAGTTTCATAATATTTGGACTTCATTTGCTATCTCAAAAGCTTGACCAAACTCAGGGCATACCGAAATGAAATATTCAAACAGCAACTATATACCAACTTGCAACCATCACTAAGACCTAACCATAAGGAGTTAAATTCTGATTTTCGGATATGATATGAATATATAAGTCTATTTTCATATCCAATTGGAATTTATGAATTCCAGTAAGCACACAAAGAGATATGCAAGTTTTAATACAAAGGGTTTCAATACAAAGCAATATGACCTATAACACCACTTATCTCACATATGAACCAATACATATTATCACAAAGGAGGATGGAATTTGGATAAATAATTCACGATTTATATACTTTGAAATAAGTATAATAGAAGATTAAAACAATATTAACACATAATATTACCTTGGAAACACCTTAAGGATTTTCTTGGAATTGTTTTCCTAGATTTTCCTTGTAACCCTTTCTTCCTTAACTTCCACCTCTCTTTCCTCAAGCTAATATCACCTCAAACTGAACCTAGGGACTTATTTTCTGAAGAAATAAGGTTAAGGGAGAGTTTTAAGTCGGCCAAGGCTGCCTCCCAATCCATCCAATCAAATTAAAACATTTGGTTTAATAAAAGACAATTTACCACTTAAGGGAATTGACAGATTCGCCCCTTCTCGTAATTTTGACCTAACTTCTTACTCGAACATCCGTTTGATGCACCGTTTATTGTGTTACAACCCTAACTCACATATCTACAACTATGTAGTTTTCACCTCAAGTCAATTGTAATTTTACAAGGGTCAAAACTAGTCTTAAACAGGAACATTTCTATCGAAAATAACCAAATCTTGTGTTCGTAAATAATTCGACAATTCATGATTTATGAAAGTAGAATTATACTAACCATAATCACTTAACATTAGATATACTAATAACACATTATTCATATCACATAGTATAATTATGATTTAAATATAATTTATCATAATCATATACGGGTTGTCACAACCTCCCCCCCTTAGAAAATTTCGTCCCCGAAATTTAATACGAATGACACTTACCAAACAAATGGGGATACTGTTTCTTCATGCTATCCTCCATTTCCCAAGTTGCTTCTTTAATTCCATGGCTCATCCACATAACTTTAACTAAGGGGATAACCTTATTCCTCAATACTTGCTCCTTACGATCAAGAATTTCCACCGGTTCCTCGATGTACGACAAGTCTTCTTTCAGTTCAATAGGTTGGGTTTTCAGTTGATGAGATGTATCTGCCAAATACTTACGAAGCATTGATACATGGAACACATCATGTAAACGAAATAACTCTGGAGGTAATGCCAATCTATATGCCAGGGTCCCAATTCTTTCCAACACTTTATATGGTCCAATGTATCTTGGACTTAGTTTCCCCTTCTTTCCAAATCTCATAACGCCTTTCCATGGTGAAATACGTAGGAATACAAAATCCCCCTTCTGATATTCCAATGGATACTTCCTCTTATCTGCATAAAATTTCTGCCTGCTTTGCGCTATCTTTATCCGTTCCCGATTCATTTTGATCTTCTCAGTTGTCATATCTATCAGTTCAGGACCCAAAACTTTCCTTTCACCCACTTCATCCCAACATAATGGCGTTCTACATCTCCTCCCATATAAAGCTTCATAAGGAGCCATACCAATGGTGGACTGATAACTATTATTATACGCAAATTCCATCAATGGCAAATGATCATCCCAACTGCCCTTGAAGTCAAATACACAAGCTCGTAACATGTCTTCTAATATTTGAATCGTCCTCTCAGATTGCCCATCGGTTTGTGGATGAAATGCAGTGCTGAACTTCAAACTTGTGCCCATGGCATTCTGTAAACGAGGCCAAAACTTAGAAGTGAACGTTGGATCTCTATCTGATACAATTGACACTGGTGCCCCATGTAAACGGATAATCTCATCAACGTACATACGTGCATACTTGTCAACCGTGTAGGTGGTCTTAACTGGAAGAAAATGAGCTGACTTTATCAATCGATCTATAATCACCCAAATAGAATCATGCCCCTTTGGTGATCGTGGCAATCCTACAACAAAATCCATCGTTATATGCTCCCACTTCCTTTTCGGAATAGGTAATGACTGCAATAATCCTGCCGGCTTTTGATGCTCCGCTTTCACTTGTTGACATACTAAACATTTAGCTACAAATTCAGCAATCTCACGTTTCATATTATTCCACCAGTAATACTCTTTCAAATCTCTGTACATTTTGGTACCTCCCGGATGCATAGAGTAAATAGAAGTATGTGCCTCTTCTAATATATCCTTCTTTAAGGACGGATCATTCGGTACACAAATTATATTTTTATAACACAATGATTCATCCTTCTTAATTTCAAAGTCACTCTCTTTACCATCCACGATTTCCCGTTTCTTCTTTTCAAGGAATGGATCACTGACTTGCAAATTTAGTATGCGTTCTTCCAGTAAAGGTCTCACTTTAACATGTGCAAATAACGCCCCCATTTTAGATAAGTTCAACTCGACTCCCATCAGTCTTAATTCCATAATATTGCCAACCCGTGCACATTGAATACAAGATAACCTCCCCAATGACTTTCGACTCAGAGCATCTGCAACAACATTGGCCCTCCCGGGATGATGGTGAATGGTACAATCATAATCTTTAATTAACTCCATCCAACGTCTTTGTCTCAAATTCAAGTCTCTCTGTGTAAATAAATACTTCAAACTTTGATGGTCCGTGAAAATTTCACATGTCTCTCCATACAAATGATGTCTCCATAATTTCAAGGCAAAAACAAGAGCCGCAAGATCTAAATCATGTGTAGGATAATTACGTTCATGCGTCTTCAACTGTCTAGATGCATAAGAAATTACCTTTCCATGTTGCATGAAAACACAACCCAGGCCCTGATGTGAAGCGTCAGTATAAATCACAAAACCTTCTCCACTGGATGCAACAGTGAGAACTGGAGCTGATACTAGCCTATTTTTCAACATTTCAAAGCTGTGCTGGCATTCATCACTCCACACAAATTTCACTTCCTTTCGGGTCAATTTAGTCAACGGCAAGGCTATAGATGAAAACCCCTTTATGAATCTTCTATAATATCCATCCAATCCTAGGAAACTCCTTATCTCCGTTACATTCCTCGGTCTTTCCCATTGCACAATTGCCTCTACCTTTTTAGGGTCAACATAAATTCCATCTCCCGAAACAACATGCCCCAGAAATACTACCTGATTTAACCAAAACTCACATTTGCTAAACTTCGCAAATAATTGACTATCTCGCAAAACTTGCAATACAACTCTTAGATGCTTCTCATGTTCCTCTTGGCTAGGTGAGTATATCAAAACATCATCGATAAAGACAATCACGAACGAATCTATGAAAGGATGAAATACTCGATTCATTAAATCCATAAACACCGCAGGAGCATTCGTTAACCCAAATGGCATTACCAAAAATTCATAATGACCATAGCGAGAACGAAAAACTGTCTTAGAAATGTCACAATCTCTCACCCTTAATTGATGATAACCCGATCTCAAATCAATTTTTGAAAACACTTTAGCACCTTGTAATTGATCAAACAAATCATCAATACGAGGCAATGGATATTTATTTCGAATAGTCACCTTGTTCAACTGTCGATAATCAATGCAGAGTCGCATGGTTCCATCTTTCTTCTTCACAAATAATACTGGAGCGCCCCATGGTGATACACTGGGTCGAATAAAACCTCTATCTAATAAATCTTGCAGTTGAACCTTTAACTCCTTTAGTTCCACAGGTGCCATTCTATATGGAGAAATAGAAACTGGAGTTGTACCAGGCACTAAATCGATAGCAAACTCTACCTCTCTGCTAGGTGGCAATCCTGGTAATTCATCTGGGAACACATCTGCAAAATCCTTAACGACTGGGATATCTTCTAATTTTTGCAATTCCCTGTTTGTATCCACAATATATGCTAAAAAGCCTTGACAACCCTTATTTAACAATTTCCTCTCCCGAAGGGCTAAAATAAGACAGTTCGGAACCACATTTCTTTCCCCAGTAAATTTGAATTCTTCCTCCCCCGGCATATTAAATGTAACCTCCTTACGAAAACAGTCAATTGATGCATGGTAGGAAGATAGCCAGTCCATACCCAAGATAATATCAAAATCTCGAATATCTAGGGGAATTAAATCAATGGTCCACTCCCTCTCCCCCATATATAATACACAATTTTTATACACATGCTCAACTAACATCACATTCCCCATAGGTGTAGAAATATATAAACCACAATCTAGATAAGAACATGGTCTACCCAAATGCATGGTAAATGACAGTGATACAAATGAATGAGTAGAACTTGGATCAATAAGCACGTAAGCATGTCTGTTCATGACAGAAAATGTACCTATCACCACCTCTGGAGTAGCCTGAGCATCCTGTAAAGTCATAGCAAATATCCTTCCCGGAGCCCTGGATCCACTAGCCTGTCCTCTACCTCCTCCTCTCCCTATGCCTCCTGGTGATGAGCCTCGACTAGTAGTAGCTGATTGAATCCCTCCCAGTAGCATAGGACAGTTCTTCTTGGTATGACCAATTTGATGACAGTGATAACACTCTACCCCCTTTAACTTGGGACAATCTGGACTGATATGGCCCTCAGCTTTGCAAAAATAGCATGTAACAGGCTTAGACTGCCCATTGTCATTCTCCTGCTGTCTATTCTGTTGGCCCATCGATCCTGCACCCCTAAAACTGCTTGGTGTCCTATTCTGAACAAAATTTCCAGACCCTCTACCACGCTGAAATCTTTGACTCCCCTGTTTCGAGTATTCTACATTGCCTTCCTTTTGTTGAGATGGATCAAATCTACTCCTCTTTCCCCTTTGTTCCATATTCTTTATTGCGTCGTTAACATCTCCTTCAACCATCATAGCTTTGTTAACTAAGGAAGAATAATCTACCATCTCAAGTGCAGTGAGTCTAGACTTGATAACCAAATTCAATCCATCCTGAAATCTGGTGCATTTATCCTCCTCATCACGTAAGAAATGTAATGATAATCGAGACAAAGATGTGAATTTAGTTTCATACTCCCTGACCGACATATTCCCCTGAGTCAATGATGAAAATTCTCTCTCCTTTTGCTTCTGGTACATGCGAGGAAAATACTTTTCATATAAGACTTTAATAAAGGAATCCCAAGTAATTACCTCACCTCCCTCCGGAGTAAGCAATAAATGTTTGGAAGACTCCCACCAATATTTAGCTTCTCCCTTTAATATGAAAGTAGACAAAATCACCTTCTGCGCGCCAGGTACATTCATTACCCCGAAGATAGTTTCTGTGTCTCTAACCCAAGCCTCAACTTCTAAAGGATCTACAGAACCTGAGAATGCTGGAGGGTTCAATTTGATAAACTTCTCGTACAGAGTATTCTTCTCCTCTCGTTGTATTTCCCTTTCTCTTATTGCCAAAGTCTGCTCCTCCAAGTACTTGGCTTGTTGTTCTGCTATTTGCATCATAAACATGTTTTGTTGTTCTGCCATTAAAGTCATGGCACGAGCCATCTTCTGCATATCTGTAAGTTGTTCAGGTGCCCCCTCTACATTATTTGGATTTTGCTGGTTTACTGTATTTGAAGACTCCTCATCTACCCTCTCATGAACATTTGCTCCTTCCATAGCTTACTATCTATTATAAACCACAATTATCGAAACAAGAATACAACATTTATTTCTAACATAATGGTTAGTACTTCTCAAAAAATAATATAAATGACCCACACAACGCTATTTCTGCCACTGCCATATCTAGACTCTCTAACCCCAGAATATAAAAACCTAAGGCTCTGATACCAAGTTATCACACCCTAACCCCATTAGGAGATAATTAACTAGATAGTTTACAAACCACAATTATAATTTATTTATTATTTAGGTGATACATATTTAAACAACTTCAAGGTTAAAATGCGGAATATTAAAAAAATCCAATCGTTTTAAGGAGACATAATTTCAACATAACTCACATATCATTTAACTTAATTACAACTAGTGAAGACTATAAAACAAACTAATAAGACCCTACTTCTATGTACTCAACCTCCTAGACCTGGCAGTGGCAGCTGGAAAACCTGAAAATGTAAACATATAAAACCATGAGTTTAAAAACTCAGTGAATGTACTACAACTAACTATAGTAAAAGTACTATATTAACATATCAACATAACAATATATACATCTCTATGCCAAATTAGGCCATATACATATTCGGAGTTAATAAACCCCACATCTTCTGCCCGTAGGCAATGATCATATCCATAGGTTTTAAAAACCTAACATCTCCTGAATTGCATAGCAACTCAACATATCCTGACTTTTATAAAGCCATAACATCTCAACATCTCTTTGCTTTTAAATAAGCCATAAAATCTCAACATCTCTTGGCTTTTAAATAAGCCATAACATATCAACATCTCATAACTTTTAAATAAGCCATATCATTTCAACATATGCTATATATATGTCATATCCAAAATCAACTCAGTAAGTACACTCACCTTGTGTTGTCAACTATGTATTCACGTTTCCCTCGGGTGGAGCTGAACTTGGTTGATTTGACCTTACACCTGTTAATCCAACTAAATCAGTATTGAAACTCAATCACAAGTATTATCTTAATATAATTATGTAACTTTAAATAAGTACACAACCACAATATGATTCTACTCAAGTCATATTCCATGAAACATATGTAAAGACGAAACGATGGTATATATGTTGATAAGGTCATGAACATTCAACCCTAGAAACTACCTCGTAAGGAATTTATAACTAAACTCAAGTAAACATAAAAGTATACTTCTGAATATATATACACATGAAACATGTACTCCAAATACCCTTGGGAAGGAGTAGATACAAACATTCTTTCATGGGGTATCCAATATGGAGTCAAATCATTGTCCTCCATACTTAACCATCCCATATTCATAAATAGTACACATACAGGTGTTCAAGCTTATCAATCTGGAAACAAATCTGAATATACTTTCCGTTACAAGTGACGGTGTAATTTTCAAGCTTCCTAGGGCAAGTTATGGCCATTTCTTTACAACACAAGAAATTTGTCCTACAAACTCCTCTATTGTTCCTTTGACTTCCAAGAATTTTCATAATTTTTCTACAACATAACTTTCCATGATTTTCGACACACTTTCAGTAGACATACTGAATAGTACATGATTAAAGTTTCATAATATTTGGACTTCATTTTCTATCTCAAAAGCTTGACCAAACTCAGGGCATGCCGAAATGAAATATTCAAACAGCAACTATATACCAACTTGCAACCATCACTAAGACCTAACCATAAGGAGTTAAATTGTGATTTTCGGATATGATATGAATATATAAGTCTATTTTCATATCCAATTGGAATTTCTGAATTCCAGTAATTACACAAAGAGATATACAAGTTTTAATACAAAGGGTTTCAATACAAAGCAATATGACCTATAACACCACTTATCTCACATATGAACCAATACATATTATCACAAAGGAGGATGGAATTTGGATAAATAATTCACGATTTATATACTTTGAAATAAGTATAATAGAAGATTAAAACAATATTAACACATAATATTACCTTGGAAACACCTTAAGGATTTTCTTGGATTTGTTTTCCTAGATTTTCCTTGTAACCCTTTCTTCCTTAACTTCTACCTCTCTTTCCTCAAGCTAATATCACCTCAAACTGAACCTAGGGACTTATTTTCTGAAGAAATAAGGTTAAGGGAGAGTTTTAAGTCGGCCAAGGCTGCCTCCCAATCCATCCAATCAAATTAAAACATTTGGTTTAATAAAAGACAATTTACCACTTAAGGGAATTGACAAATTCACCGCTTCTCGTAATTTTGACCTAACTTCTTACTCGAACATCCGTTTGATGCACCGTTTATTGTGTTACAACCCTAACTCACATATCTACAACTATGTAGTTTTAACCTCAAGTCAATTGTAATTTTACAAGGGTCAAAACTAGTCTTAAACAGGAACATTTCTATCGAAAATAACCAAATCTTGTGTTCGTAAATAATTCGACAATTCATGATTTATGAAAGTAGAATTATACTAACCATAATCACTTAACATTAGATATACTAATAACACATTATTCATATCACATAGTATAATTATGATTTAAATATAATTTATCATAATCATATACGGGTTGTCACAACATATATCGCAGCTTTGTATTTCAATTTCTTAGTTGCAAGTAAGTCGTCTGGTAGAATTCCATCTTTAAGATAAGCTCTTATAGGATCCATCCAAGATGGCCCCATGTCAACTGCAATAAAATTAACCATCAGATATTCATCAATGCTCATATTAGCAAGTAGCTTAATAGGAATAGTTCTTCGCAGCTCGATTCTGGTTGAAATACATCTACTCGGGCATTTTCCAGTCTTAGAATTCTGATTATTTGAACAGCTGTCAAAGTAGTGATTACCTTCAAAGCTTTAGCTAAGTATCTGGACATCAATTCTCCCTTAGCTGCATATAATTTCAACATCTGATTTACCACCAACTGTGAATCATTATATACCATAACTTGCTCGACATTCAGTGATTTGGCTAAATTTAAACCAAAAATTACAGTTTTATAGTCTGCCTCATTATTGGAGGCTTAAAATTGGAATCGTAGAGCGTACTCTATATCTATCTGATCTCGAGTATTGAGGATGATTCCTGCTCCACATCCAGTTGCACAAGATGACCCATCAACATACAAACTCCATATGGGAATATTATTATCAAATGCTTGGTTTGTCAAAATCCCTTGATGGAAGATTTTATCCTTTATCTCCTCATATTTCTTTTTCCTCTCCTGTATTCTACTGGAGGGTTCTGGTTGGTTAGTGGTAACTTCTTCTACAGTTCCTTTTGCTTGGAATTAATTGGGGATATCTCCAGTTGGTCTGCTGACTCCTGAGTGTTGCTCAGGAGGAGTCCCTTGTTGCTCAGAAACCTCTGGGTAAATGAATTCTGCAATAAAATCCACCACAACTTGGCCTTTTAAAAAAGACATTGGTTCATATACAAGATCATATTCCCCCAAATCCACAACCCAATACATCAATCTGTCGAATTTCTATGGCTTATGCAAAGCTTGCCTCAGTGGCATGTCAGTGTATACCACTATGGTATGAGCTTAAAAATATGGCTTCATCCGTTTACTAGCCTTAATTAAGGCAGTGCTAACTTCTCTATCCTGGGATATCTGACATCTGCTCCTCAAAAATCTTTGTCAGTGTAATAAACCGAATTTTGAACTCCACTCTCCTCTCTAATCAAGGCAGAGCGAGCAGATGATTCAGAAATAACCAGATACAAATACAACTTTTCTCCCAACACTGGTTAGGAGAGTATTGGGGGTACTCCCAGGTACTTCTTTAATTCCAGGAAAGCTTTTTCACATTAATCATTCCATTCAAAGGTTTTTCTAAGCACCTTAAAGAATGGTAAACATCTGTTTATTGTCCGGGACACAAATCTATTGAATACTGCTACACGCCCTGTTAGCCTTTGAACATCCGTTTTACTGGTCGGGGATTACATTTCTATCAAGGCCTTGATCTTATCTAGATTAGCTTCAATGCCCCTTTGATTTACTACAGACCTGAGGAACATTCCCTCCTGAACTCCGAAGATGCATTTAGTAGGATTTAACTTCATCTGGTGCTTCTCCAACTGATCAAACGTCTGACTGAGGTTGACAATATGATCACCAACTTTTTTGCTCTTTGTCAGCATATAATCAACATACACCTCCATGTTCTTACCTATCTACTCCTCAAATACTTTGTTCCCCAATCTTTGATAAGTGGTAAGTTTCTCGGGGAGTAACAAAGGAAGTACTTTGTCTGTCTTCTGGCTTCATTTTGATCTATCCATCCATAAAACTCAGCATCTCGTGCCCCGAAGTAGCATCCATTAGTTGATTAATTCGTGGCAAATGAAAATGATCCTTTGGGCACGCTTTGTTCCAAGTCAGTAAAATCCAAACATATCCTCACTTTATTATTTTTCTTCTTGACCATAATTACGTTGGCCAACCAGTCCGGATACTTCATATCTTTAATAAAGGAAGATTTTTGAATCTTCTCCACTTCTTCCTGTATAACTTGGTTCTTCTTCGAGCTGGAAACTCTTCTTCGTTGCTTTACAGGTTTAACCTCCTTATTAACATTAAGCTCGTGTCACGAGAAATTTGGGTCTATGCCAGGCATATCTTCATGGCTCCATGCGAACACCTGCTTTATTTGTCTCAAGAAGGCCACCAACTCCTGATTAAGAACCGGATCCAATGACGCTCCTATTTGAGTCGTTCGCTCTGGTTTATCATTGTCCAGAATAATATTTTTTGTTACCTCAATCACCTAGCCTTTCACGAGCTCTGATTCATCTCTTGGATCTAAGGTTTCAACCTTATATTTACTATTTGGTTCAGACATATCCACTTGATAAGTGGTTGTGTAAGGACATGATTTTATAAATTTTTAGGGTAGAATTTAGGAATGTTTTGTTTGTCCTAGATCACAGTATGTATGTCTGATACCGCTATATTTGGCACATCAACACGATCATCCACGACAGCCTTGATCCGAATTCATACATCCACCATCTTCACACGTGCATCATGCAACATGCGACGTGCTGCTCAACCATTCCCACTACTCCACTACGCATTATTGGTAAAATGATTTATTGGAGTTGTTTATATTTGCATAAATATTTGAGAATTTTTTAGAAAATATTTTTTGAAGTCTGAATTATTTTTTATCAAAAGCAAAAAAAATTCTAAGTGTAGAAGCGGACTGCCTCAGTCGACGAGCTCATTCAAACGAGATTACACTATCGTTTGAGCGACATAAGCATGTCACGCGATCTCGTTCGAGCGACACGTCCTTTGTTCGAGTGACATGCTTATCTCGTTCGAACGACGGCCCCGCATCGATTTTTGTATAAATATCTGACTTCATTCTACAGGTTTTCTAAGTCTTTTTCACACACGATTTCTGCGATTAACATCCCAGAAAACATACTTCACTTTTTAAGGTTTTATGCCTTCTTTATTCACATAAACGTTCCCATCTATATATGTGAAACCTTCAAGAGGATCGTTTTTACTCATCTAGAATATTTTGTGGAGAAGCCGTCTTCTTCTTCATTGCTACCCACCTGGAGTTCTTGCGGGAGATTCCAGCCGACGATATCGGAACCGACACCTAAAAGGTATTTCGTATGTCACTCTTGTTTTCATTGTAATCCGTGTAATCTGTTCATTACAAATTATAGTGAAAATAAAAAAGATTTGGCCCCTTTGGGGGATTTTTCCTCATTTGTGTTTTTATTTGTGATTGATTGTTCTTGCATGATCATATTGATTTCAATCACACCTAGATGCATGATTTTAGGATTTAATTAAAAAACTGAGTTTAATTAAATATTTTATGTGTTTGAACGCATGCACACTCTTCAAATTGGTATCATAGACAATTACACAATTATACCGTGTAATTTTCCGCAAAATTTTCTAAGATATCAATTTTCTAAAAATTTGATTTTTGAAAAAGGGCGTGTTAAATATGGAGAAATTATATAATAAAATGCCAGTTTTTTACGGGACAAATTATGCTTACTGGAAAGCCCGCATGAAATCTTCTTTAAAGGCCATTGATGAAAGAGTTTGGACTTTGGTTGAAAGAGGGTGGACACCTCCCTCCGTCACTGTTGATAACGTGACTAATTTAAAATCTGTGACTGCATGGACTGAAGAAGAATCTAAATGGTCATCTTTTAATTCTAAGGGTTTAAGTGGTATTTTCGGATCCGTCACACCTGACGAGTTCCGACGGATAATGATGTGCACCATGTCAAAAGAGGCATGGGATGTTTTACAACTTACCCATGAAGGAACTAATGTTGTGCAAGAATCTAAAATGCAAAATTTAACAGCTCAATTTGAAACAATCACCATGCTTGAGTCTGAATGTTTTGATGAATTTTATGCTAGGCTATCTGATATTGTAAACACTAGCTTTAATCTTGGTGAACACATTCCTAATGCTAGAGTTGTTAAAAAGATTCTAAGATCACTGCCTAAGCGTTTTATCCCTAAAGTCACTGTGCTAAATTCTATGGGTAATTTAAACACGCTTAAATTAGAGGAACTTGTAGGAGACTTGGAAACGTATGAAATTGATATGTTTCCCAAATCTGCCAAGCTTAAAGATAAGGGAATTTGCACTTAATGCCCAGGATAGGAAGAGTGAGGGGTCGATAAAAAAGAGGGTAGAGTCATCTAGAAAATGACTCTACCCTCTTTTTTGTCGACCCCTCACTCTTCCTATCCTGGGCATTAAGTGCAAATTCCCTTATCTTTAAGCTTGGCAGATTTGGGAAACATATCAATTTCATACGTTTCCAAGTCTCCTACAAGTTCCTCTAATTTAAGCGTGTTTAAATTACCCATAGAATTTAGCACAGTGACTTTAGGGATAAAACGCTTAGGCTGACGAGTTCCGACGGATAATGATGTGCACCATGTCAAATGAGGCATGGGATGTTTTACAACTTACCCATGAAGGAACTAATGTTGTGCAAGAATCTAAAATGCAAAATTTAACAGCTCAATTTGAAACAATCACCATGCTTGAGTCTGAATGTTTTGATGAATTTTATGCTAGGTTATCTGATATTGTAAACACTAGCTTTAATCTTGGTGAACACATTCCTAGTGCTAGAGCTGTTAAAAAGATTCTAAGATCACTGCCTAAGCGTTTTATCCCTAAAGTCACTGTGCTAAATTCTATGGGTAATTTAAACACGCTTAAATTAGAGGAACTTGTAGGAGACTTGGAAACGTATGAAATTGATATGTTTCCCAAATCTGCCAAGCTTAAAGATAAGGGAATTTGCACTTAATGCCCAGGATAGGAAGAGTGAGGGGTCGACAAAAAAGAGGGTAGAGTCATCTAGAAAAGGGAGATAGAAACGTCAAATTTCGAGTGTGACTTTAATTTAGACGATTTGTCCTTATTTGCAAAAAAATTCAAGAAAATTCTCAAATTCAAGAAAAATGGAAATTTTAAAGATAAAAAGAGTTTTGAGAAAAATAAGTTTGAAAAGAAACATGATTTTTTTAAAGACCCTCCTAAGAAAGACAGTGAGAGATGCTATGAGTGCGACGGTAAGGGTCATAGAGCTTTTGACTGTGCTACTAGGCTGAATATACTTGCCAAAGAAAAGGGCAAAGCTGTCCTTAATGCTAACCTTAGTGGCGACAGTGAGGTCGAGTCGGTGGACTCTGGAGACAAGTCACCGCATGAGTGTAACTTCACCGCATTCATGGCTAGTCATGTGAGTACCTCTAGTGCTCCTCACGACGATGAGGATGCTGCTTCACAGGGACACCTCGACGGTGAGAACGAAGTGAGTGAGGGGGAGGATGATGCAAGTGAGAGCGAGAGTAATCTTTAACGCGCCTACACTGAGTTATATAATGAGTCATTTAAAACCAAAAAACGTAACAAAATATTAGTTCTTAGGATCACCGCTTTAGAGGAAGATTTAGAAGAAGAGAGAGAAAGAGAGTGTCCTCCACATGCACTATCTTAAGAGAGAGAGAGTCTGCCAGTGTTGAGAAAGAAAGTCTGTTTAGAGAAAGAGAGAGACTATTTGGAGAGAGAGAGAGAGAGAGAGAGAGAGAGAGAGAGAGAGAGAGTTATTTTGAGAAAGAGAAAGGGGATTTGACTAAACAAGTGGCTAGTCTTAAGAGTGAGCTCCATTCCTCCCTGGAGACTTGGAAGAAACTTGAAGCCCTTGTAGACTAGCTTACTCATGATCTTGAGAGAGCACGGGAAGTTAAGGTTGAAATTGAGGACAGATCAGGAAAAATGGGAAAGATGCTCCTCGGTTCCGCTTTAGATTTTGGTGATAGGCAGGAAATAGGTTTTGATGGTACCTCCACGTCCCAAATTACACCTAGACCAGTTCCTGAGTTTACTACGACTCCATATGGCCATCATCAAAAACCACAAAGAAGAGTTCGACCAAGAAAAGCAAACCAAGGTCCGCCTAAGACTGTGTTCTTTTGTACGTACTGCAAAAGAAAAGGCCACCCGAGGAAATTTTGTTATAGTTTGGGTCAGACATGACGTAAAACTACTTCACCACATCGTACTGATGATTTTACCAGTCTAAAAGAGCATGTTGAGTTTTTGGCTGCCATATCACAGAGTTTGATGGAGGAATTCCGATGGATGTCTTTACCGTCTGTGAATGCTTCCTGCATTCCGGCTAAAATCAACAACAACAAGGGTAAACAAAAGGTTACTAATTCTTGGGTACCTAAGAAAGATGAAATGGCCCTTGTTGTTCATGTCGCTCTCAAAGCACATAATACCTCACAATGGTATTTTGATAGTTGGTGCTCCAGACATATGACAGGTGATGCCTCATTTTTTACCTACCTAAAGGAGTATAAGGAAGGTAGAGTCACCTTTGGATATGGGAGCAAGTATATCATCCTAGGATGAGGTACAGTAGAGTTACCAGGATTTCCTAAGCTAGAAAATATTTTATACGTCAAAGGTTTGAAAGCAAACCTTCTTAGCATTATCCAGCTGCGCGACGTTGACTTTACCGTAAAGTTTGATCGGGATGCATGTAATGTCTATAATAAATCCGGTTAACTTTTAGTGCAAGGGGTGAGGACAGAGGATAATTTCTATGGGACTGTGCCCAAGTCCTCACTTGTCTGCAATAGCGCCACGATCACTCCTATGGATCTGTGGCACCAACGTCTAGGTCATGTGAACGTTAGAGAGTTGATGCGATTAGCTAAAAAGGACCTAGTACGTGGCTTACCAACACTTCGAAAGCCAACTTCCATGGTTTGTGGACCCTGTCAGTTGGGAAAGCCAATCTGTATGCCCCACAAGAAGTTGAATTCCATTACCACTTCACGAGTACTTGAGTTGATACACATGGATCTTATGGGTCCTACTCGTACTGAGAATTTAGGTGGTAAGAGGTACATCCTAGTGATGGTAGATGATTTATCCAGATATTCTATTGTAGGTTTTCTGAGAGAGAAATCCGATGTTGTAGAGTTTTTAACGACCAAGTGTTGTGTCCTGCAAAATCAACACGGAGTCACTATCAATCGGATACGTAGTGACAACGACACAGAATTTAAGGAAGCAAAGGTTGATCTTTATTGTGATAGCCTTGGGATTAAACATGAGTTTTCGATCGTAAGGACTCCTCAGCAAAATGGGATTATTGAGAGGAAGAATCGGACGATTCAGGAAATGGCTAGAACTATGTTTTGGGGTCATAAGATTACTAGGAGATTTTGGGCAGAGGCGGTGTCTATCGCGTGCCACACGGTGAATAGGGCTTACCTACGTCCACACACACTTAAGACGCCTTATGAATTGTGGACTGTCAAGAAACCCAACCTTGTATATTTCTGTGTCTTTGGGAGTAAATGATACATCCTACAGGATATAGAGCAATTAGGAAAGTTTGACTCTCGGAGTGACGAGGGAATATTGCTAGGATATTCATCAAATAGTAGAGCGTGCCGAGTTTTTAATCTGAAGATATCTAAGGTTATGGAGTCAATAAACGTCACCGTGTAAGATGACGAACCTCCGACGTTTATTGATCCTAGCCTTCAGTGTGAGGATGAGGCTAGGTTGGTCGCTTAAGGCTACACACAGATAGAGGGTGTAGACTTTGGGAAGACATTTTCTCCTGTTGCGAGGCTTGAGTTCGTCCGCTTACTACTCGCCATCGCATGTCATCCGCACTTCAAGTTATATCAGATGGATGTTAAGTGTGCCTTTCTAAATGGAATTCTATAGGAGGATGTTTACGTGGAACAACCAAAAGGGTTCGAAGACCCTAAGCACCCGGAGCATGTCTACTATATGAGGAAAGCCCTGTATGGTTTGAAGCAAGCACCCCGTGCTTGGTACGAGAGGCTTACTTCCTATCTCTTTACCCGTGGCTTCAAGAGAGGGGGAGTTGATATGCCGTTATTCGTCAGGAGAGATGACGATGCTATTTTGGTTGCCCAGGTCTATGTAGACGACATAGTCTTTGGAGCCACGTGCTCCCAGCATGATCACCACTTTAAGGAGGAGATGAAAACTAAGTTTGAGATGAGCATGGTAGGTGAGCTTTCTTTCTTCCTTGGTCTTCAGGTTCGTTAACTAGAGGATGGGATGTTCATCTCACAATCTAAGTATGTTAGAGACCTAGTGAAGAAATTTGGTTCAGACTCCGCTAAGCATGCACGTACACCTATGAGTACTTCTATCAAGCTTAGTAAGGACACTTTAAGCAAGGACGTAGAGCAAACCTTGTATCGGAGTATAATAGGTAGTCTTTTCTACTTGACTGCCAGTCGTCCCGGCATAGCCTTTAGTATTGGAATCTGTGCGCGATATCAGGCATCCTCAAAAGAGTCACACTTACTCGCTCTAAAATGTATTATCAAATACGTAAGTGGGACTCTCTCCTGCGATATTTGGTATTCCTTTGATACCGATGCCCGTTTGTCCGCCTATTCAGATGTCGATTAGGTCGGGGATGTATATGGTTATAGGAGCACTTCAGGTGGGTGTTTCTACTTTGGTTCTGATCTTGTCTCCTGGCTGAGCAAGAAGCAAAACTCCATCTCTTTGTCCACTGTGAAGGCTGAGTACATCGCCATCGGGAGTTGTTGCACGCAACTCTTGCGGATAAAGAAAATGTTGGAGGATTATGGGATTTTACAGGACACCATGACTATCTCCTGTGATAATACGAGCGCGATACACATATCCCGCAATCCAGTCCAACATTCGCGCACAAAGCACATCAGGATACGCGAGCACTTTATACGTCAGCTAGTTGAGGAGAAAGTCGTATCCCTGAGTTTCGTACCCACTGACCTTAAGTTAGTCGATATTTTCACGAAACCTTTAGATGCCCTTAGATTCTAGAGTCTTAGGAAGTCTGTAAGGATTTGTACAGTTGACTGAGGGGTTGGTTCATGTCTAGGATATGATGCATTATCATGTTCATATCATATGATTCATATTGCTAGTTTGTATTATTTTATTTTTTTTGCTTTTTCTATTTTTTTGAAAAACCAAAAAAGATTTTCTTTTTTATAAAAATTTTAAAAAAGCACAAAAATATTTTTGTATTTTATTTACACCTTTTATGGATGAGCATTTAATATAGCCGAGTTAAAAATTTCATTCCATTTATCCATGAGACTGTTTGATAGTGATTTGAGATGCTACATCATTGCATCCATGTGTTTTACATTGTTTGGAGTCTTTGAGATGTGATTAGTGATATCTTTCTACATGTTTAGCTCCTTATCTCCTTCATTGTACACATGCACGACTTTATTTTATTATTGTACTTGTCTATAACATATTGACTTGAGTGTTTCCATCTCAATTATGTCTATACAACGAACAATATGCGATAAAACTTGACAAGATTAGAATGCATGTAAAAAAGCGGTTGGTGAGATTTGTGTGTTTTGTTTAAAATGGTGAAGGGCTACGAAAGGTTCTTATCTATCCTTTGCAATTAATCCATCGTTAAATCGGACCTAAAAAACTGAGGAATTTTATTATCCGGGGTCCAAAGAGGTTATAAGAGCCCGAAAAAAATTTAAAGGCAATAAAATGTAACTCATGCCATATATGGGCCTTTAGGTTTCACCATCAATTCTCCAAAGTTTGAGAATTTATATCACCTTTATTCAAAATATAAATCTGAGGGGGTTTGGTTGGAGAATTTAAACGGGTTTGCACTTCCTTGAAAATCCTGAAAAAGCATTAAATCGTTGTGGACGTTATTGGTGTGGAAATCACTTTGAGCTTTGATTTGCTGATTTGATTGAGTCAATTTCTTATATTTCCATCTTTTTTACACCTAAGGAAGATGTTGAGTTCATTCGTTATGAGTATCCGATATTCATCGTGCACATATGTCATGTTTGTATGCATTGATTTTCCTATCGAATTTGATCACACCCCTACATTTACGCAATCATCGACTTAGTTATTTTTCTGTTTATTCATGGTGTGATTATTTGTTGTATATTTTGTGTGAAACATTTTGAAAAAAATTCAAAAATATAAAGTTCATTACTTTGTGACATTTTCCATATTTATGCTTCTCGTATCTGTCTATTTGGGGACATCATAAAAAGGGGGAGAATGAATTATGGGCGAGAATTTTGTGTTGATTTATCAATGATTTGCTTAAGCTTAATTAATCTTCGATTTTTGCATATCATTATATTTCAAACTATTGCTTGTCACGGGTATCTGCTTTATCTCATGTGTGTAGGTATAAAGTTGATAATTATTGGATTGCACACCCTGATGAGAAAAGCTTTGGAAGTTTCTGAAGAGTTGAAGATTTGAAGATGTTGAAATTTGATTGTCGACATGTCATTTAGTATTCTCAGATTGAGGGTTTAACGAGGATATTATCTTGTATGTCATTTATTTTATGGAGATAGCATAATTCAAATTTTTTATGTATGTACCGACATACACATAGGGGGAGATTTGTAAGGACATAATTTTATAAATGTCCGGGTAGAATCTAGGAATTTTCTGTTTGTCCTAGATCACAGTATGTATGTCTGATACCGCTACATTCGGCACGTCAACACGATCATCTATGACGACCTTAATCTGAATCCATGCATCCACCATCTTCACACGTGCATCATGTTATATGTGACGTGCTGCTCAACCATTCCCACTACTCCACTACGTATTATTGGTAAAATGATTTATTGGAGTTGTTTATATTTGCATAAATATTTGGGAATTTTTTAGAAAATATTTTATGAAGTCTGGATTGTTTTTTATCAAAAGCAATTTTTTTTCTAAGTGTAGAAGTGGACTGCCTCGATCGACGAGCTCATTCAAATGAGATTACACTGTCGTTCAAGCGACATAAGCATGTCGCACGATCTCGTTCGAGCGACATGTGTCCTTCGTTCGATCGACATGCTTATCTCGTTCGAACTATGCCGCCGCCTCGATTTTTGTATGAATATCTAACTTCATTCTACACGTTTTTCAAGTCTTTTTCACTCACGATTTCTGCGATTAATAGCCCATAAAACATACTTCACTTTTTAAGGTTTCATGCCTTCTTTATTCACATAAACACTCACATCTATGTATGTGAATCGTTAAATCTTCAAGAGGATCATTTTTACTCATCTGGAATATTTTGTGGAGAAGCCGTCTTCTTCTTCATTGCTGCCCACCTGGAGTTCTTGTAGGAGATTCTAGCCGACGACATCAGAATCGACACTTGAGGGTATTTTCTATGTCACTCTTATTTTCATTGTAATCCGTGTAATCCGTTCATTACAAATTATAGTGAAAATAAGAAAGGTTTTGCCCATTTGGGTGATTTTTTCTCATTTGTGATTTTATTTGTGATTGACTTTTCTTGCATGATCATATTGACTTCAATCACACCTGGATGCATGATTTTAGGATTTAATTAAAAAACTGAGTTTAATTAAATAATTTATGTGTTTGAACGCACGCGCACTCTTCAGGTTGTTTTCCTCTTTACTTATACCGTATCTTCCTCCTTGGCGGATGAATAGTAGCATTCCCGAGCTACTTTCTGATATCCTTTTACTATTCCAACTCCAAAGTTGGTTGGGAACTTCAGGAATTTATAAACAGTAGAAGGTACAACTTTAAATTTCTTCAGACCTACTCTTTCCACGATCATGTTGTAAGCAGAATGAACATTTTTGTCCATTACAAAGAATCTCACTTTCTCTGTCCTTCTCGCCAGCCATGTCCCGATCAACACATCTAGCTTGATTGTTCCCAATGGAAATACCTTATCACTAGAAAATCCAATAAGGGGCTTGTGGTAAGGCTCCAGTTGGTTGAGTTTTAAATCCAAACTATAAAAAAAGAGATAAAACATAATGTCCACTGAACTGTCGTTATCCACCAGTGTTCTTGGTACCAATACGTCTTTCATTCTGACTTTGATCACTAAAGGATGATCGTGAGGATACAATACTCCGAATAGATCGTTATTGGAAAATCTAATTACGATTTTATACTTGTTGACTTTCCTTGGTCGGTCTTCCTCGGTAAGGTTGATTCGCTGGATATAGGAACAAGTTTGAGCCTCATTGAGGTAAGCCTTCCTTTCAGTTGTATGGTCTCCTCCTCTTACGTTTCCACCTGTAATCATATAGCAACCAAAAGATCCAAAGTTGAGTGTGAATACCTCATGTTCAGGTTGCCTAGGATTCTTGGGGAGATCGGGATCGTCTTCTGGATCATTGTCATGGTTCCACTTCTTCTCTTCTCTAGGTCTAACAGGAGATTTCGATCTCCGTCGACCTCTATCGCCAGATCTTTCACCCGCCTGCCGATCAACAATTCTGTCCAATTTTCCTCGTTAGATGAGCGTTTCTATCTCATTCTCGAGAGCAATGCTTCGGTTGGTCGTATGACCATGGTCTTTGTGAAATTTGCAGTACTTGGACTTATCCCTCTTATCAGCAGGTGGCCTTAACCTTTCAGGCCAACTCAAATCATATTGTGCTTGATTTCTTTCAAAACATTATGTATATCCACCATTAAGGGAGTGTAATTGGTATATTTTTTGAGCCAATCTAGGCTTTCTTTTGCTTTCAAATTATTGCACTTATTGTGATTCTTGTGCTCCTTCCTATCCGACTTCCCTTCAGGCTTTGCTTCCGCCTTTGAATCTGAATTCTTTTTAGTTTCCATAGCTTCCTCGGCGTTCATAATCTTCGCTGCTTTGTCCATCAATTTTGTCATCGTCTTTAGAGGATCTTTTACTAAAGTATAATATCGCTTCTTGAGGAGCAAACCACTCATGAGGGCAATGATTGCAGTTTTTTCCTCGTAATCAATAACCTCTAATTTCTCGTTGTTGAAACGAGTGATGTAATTTTTGGTACTTTCTCCCACCTTCTGTCTCACACTAAGCAAATGAGCTAATCGTTTCACTGGTTTGGCTCCAAAGTAGAAATTACCAATGAATAGCACGACGAGTTATTAGAAGCTAGAAATCTACCCCGAGGAAGACTATTATACGAGATTTGAGCAGATCCAGTGATTGTTCCTGAGAAGGCCTTGTACCTCATCTCGTCAGGGACATCATAGATATTGGCCGCTGTTAGTATTGTTCTATGTGAAAAACTGGATCAGTCTTCCCATTATACTTGGGAGTAACCACTGGAGCTTTAAACTTAGTGGGTGTAGGGAAATCTACAGTGGTTTGTACAAAGGGAGATCCCTTAACAAAACTTCTGTTAAAAGGATTCTTGGCCTTGTCCATTTCTCCCAATCTATCTTCCAAACGCTGAATGGAACCTTTCCAAGCATCATTGCCAGCACCAGATCCGTTGGTTGCAGCCCTTTCATTCCGACTAACTGATTATGCTGAGCTTTCCTCTTACGAACCTTCTTTTTTATAGGACTGAGCAGTTCGTCCGACGTTCGATCTAGACTGGGCAGAACCTTCCCTAAAATTGCTTGGCCGTCGAGTATTTCTCGATGCAACCCGAAGGGCATTTTTATTTCTCCTGGGTCCCAAATGATCGAAAGGAGAGGCCCTACTTAGCCTTTTTAAGTCACTCAGTATTTCTGGAATGAGGGACTGCCCGTCATAGGAATTAGGAATCCTAATAGAAGAAGTTGCTCCAGGACGGTACGAAATATCACTTGAAGTTTTGGAACGGCTATGCCCAATACTCCTTACTGATGGCGGTGACATACTCCTTTGATAAGACTGTGCAGGAACTCCAGCTTGAAGAGTTTGGGCCAATTGTCTTATCGTATCTTACATAGACTCTTGACCTTTAGCCAGGCTAGCCAAAATCCCAGTTAAATCGTTGTTACTTATAGGGGCAGAGGGATTAAGCGAAATTCCCTCATTTCTGTTAATTGTTTCAGTGATATCATCCATGTATGATGAATTATTGAAAATGTTTACCAACACGTTCCCACAGACGACGCCAATCTGTTGATGCAAAAAACTAGACTAGGCCTAATTAATTGATCACAGATAAATAAGTAAAATAAATAAGACAAATGAGGTTGGTCGTACTGGTTCGACTCAATGGAAAAGCCTACGTCCACTGTTATGTATTGCTTAACTGTCTTGATTTATTTTTTAGTCCCCCCACAATGAGGGTGTTACAATGTATTTATAGCCCAAGGGGGGTGTCAAGAGTCATCATGTGAAAGGATGGAATGCCTTCATTTGTTAGGCATTTACATTAATAAATAATGAGAGTTAAATATAAAACTACTGGCACTTTATTGGCCATTCTGATTGGACTCCCTGTTATTGGTCGGTCTTCCCAGTTAGTCGGGCTTCCTCGTTGGTCGGGCTTCCTCAGTCTGTCTTCTCTATTGGTCAGGCTCCCTTGTTGGTTAAGGATTTTTATCATGCTGACTTGGACTTATGCCATATTGGATGATACGTTCTGGCTTGTATTTGGTCCATGTAAGGTGGTGAATTTTGGTATAAACAGAAGCCCCCAATGTTTCATACTTGGAGCTGATGCGAAAGTGTGGAACATTATGCTCTAACAGTATTTCGGGCTACTTGGTCGGCTGCAGACCTTCCAAACTTGTGAAATTTATGCAGTTAATTGAAATTTTTTTAGCACGAATGGCAGTTTTGTAAATATTTTAAATTTTAGCCAGCATTTTTAGGGTATCTTTGTCTTTTCTCTTGTTAGCCTCCGTAAACTCAGTCGCCATTCTCTTTAATCATTACTTTTCCCAATTTTTGAGGCGACTTATAAAAGGGCGGTAAAACTTAGATCATCTTATATCTTCCATTTCTGATTCTGCTGCTGTATTCTTTGAACTTTCGTGTGATCGTTTTCTTTTTTGTCTTTTATTCATGCCGACTCCTTAAACCCTTATAAAAACTTTTCTCTCTTATTATTTGCTTCTTCATCATGATTTATTCTATGTAATCGCTTGATAAGTTCAATAATGACATTGACATTCCGTCTTGGGTTGTACTGGAACATCACACTTTTCCTTCCAATTTTTTCTCTCTTCCTGAGGGCCATTGGTTCCATTCCATATTTATTGCTGAGTGTGGGTTCACATTTCCTCCCAATCCCCTGTATCTGGAGTTTTGTCACTATTTTGATGTTATACCTACTAGAGTAGCTCCTAACACATGAAGGGTGGTGAACGGAGTATATAGGTTAAATCAAATTCATGAAACCCATATAAGGATTCCAGAAATAATATTTTGTTATAAATGGGTAACTAGTGACACCACTTTTTATTTAAAAACTAGGGCATTTATTAAGGCTTTAGTAGTTAACCTTCCCGATTCCAATATGGATTATTTTGATCACGGGGTAGTTCTAAAACATTATCAACATGCTCCCTTAAATGGAGGTGTTAAATATCAAGAACATAGATGTCCTCTCTTTGGCAATTGGGTAGGTTGTTCTGCGTTTAATAATTTTGCTCTATTTATATTTGATAAAATGCCATATTGATTGTTGCTTTGTAAATTTGATTGCAGTTGACCGGAAGAGAAAGTCCCCCAAAGAGAGCGAAGTGAACTTAATAAAAATGAAGTTCATTTAGGGACTTCATAAGAAGGTTTTCGAGGAGCACGTTAGGTTTGCTTCTTATTTGCTTCAATAAAAAATACCATTTCTTCCTTCATTGCCAGACCTGCAGTTCCTCCTGCTTTGGTGATTGATCTTGATCCTGAAGCTGCTGTTGATTCAAACGTTCTTCTTTTTGAAATCATAAAGAAGAGAAAGTTTCCTGACCTTCTTAGTGACGCCACTTCTAGCTCCCAAAAACCCGCTGAAGGGGATAAGAAGAAGATATATGATGTTATGAAAGGCCCCCCAGCCCCCAAAGATGATGAACTTCCTTTAAGAAGACTTAGGAGAGGGCCTGCAGAGAAGCAGGTCAAACCGGTGACTAATGTCGACCAATAGACCTTGGTCGGATTACCTTCTTCTAATGTTGGTCCTCCAGCAGTTATTACTCTTGTTTTGGCCAGGAAGTTTATCAAATTTGAAACTCTTCTAGATCACAGGGGAATGGATGCCATGCTGCCCCGAGTAAAGGTTTCTGAATTAATTGCTCAGAACCTTGCATTAGTAAGGGATTTCCATCTTCATGATTCAGTTATCTTTATATTTTTAATATACTAACTTGATCTTCTTCTTTTGCAGTTCTTGGTGCATTTCAATAATATATTGGAGAAGGATGAATCAATTCGGGCTTCAACTTCAAATTATGTGGAGTAAACTTCGGCTAGCTTGAAGAAATTTATTCTCGATTCTCAGCAAGCCTTGGAGACTGAGAGAAATACTTGGGCGAATAAATTAAAGACTGCTGAAACTGCTCAGTAGACGTCTGAGAGAAATTCCCTTGAAGCTGAGCGCATGGCAAAGAAAGTTGAGCGTATGGCAAAGAAGGCTGAGCGCAGGGCTAAGACTACTGAAGAGCTTGTGACCAAATTGAATGACAATCTTTCCTCTGAAATGTCAAAGCGAAAGTTTGCTGTGAAGGAATCCTTCAGTGCTTGTTAGCATAAGGGCTGGAACAAAGCCATTTCTGCTGCATCTACTCAGATTGAGTATGCAAAATTAAAATATTTCAGAGATGGTTGGGTTGCTGCTCTCTAGGAGTCAAACATTATTGAAGGCTCTAAACTTTTTCAGAGATATACTCATGGTCCTCCTGCTGTCATTGAGGATGAGATTGAAGATGAAGTTGGTTCTAGAGAGTCTTCTCTGGTGGTTGAATCTTCTGTCGACCAACTTAAAGCCACCGAGTCTTCTCTTCACCCAACCGAGCAACTCCAGTCTATAGCCCCTTCTTCCGAGCAGGTTGATAATGATAGGAAGAAGGTGTAAAGTTATTCAGCATTTGCCCTTTTACTTTTTTGTTTCTTTTTCTTTAATTTTATTGTACTTAAACTCTTCATTATAAATAAAAGAAACCTTTTGTTCCTTCTTGTCTCTTATTGATTATGCCTGACTTTCATTCTTGTTGTTGATCGGTGATTATTTCTTCTTGCTAGTTTATAGCGAAAATGGAACAACTATCTTCCAATGATACCGAGCCTACTGAGGAAGTGCAATGCTTTTTTCAAAGTTGGTCATATAGACTTATCCGAAGAAGAAATCATTAAATTGCTCGGGCTTCCCAATTAGTTGGTCGGGCTTCCTCGTTGGTCTGTGTTTCTCTGTTGGTTGGGCTCCCTTGTTGGTCGGGGATTCGTATCATGCTTACTTGGACTTATGTCACATTGGATGACACGTGCTGACGTGTAATTGGTCCACGTAAGGTGGTGAATTTTGGTATCAACACTTTATTTGATGAATCTCAAGCTGAAGAACCTTTCATCGAAGAACCTCCTATCAAAGAACCTTGTTTATGCACGTATTGATTTCTGCCCACTAGTATCTCAAGCGTATGAACTAAACGTTTATATATCTTTGCATTAAATTCTAAATTTACTAGCTCTTACACCACCGTCAACTTTTTTCTATGTTTACCCAGGAGACGATTTATGAGACTTTAGGTTATGCAATCATCATTTTGCCCCCAATTTGCATTGATAACTTCTCTTAATGGTCCGTCAAAAGCTTTCTTAAAACGGCTATGAAAGAGAAACCCTATAAAAACTCTTCATCTTCATTTCTTAAAAAAACTTTATAACTCTTTTTTTTACCCCTTAGCTATGATTTAGCTAAGTAATAAAAAGGTTTATACAGAGTTACCTTATTAACAAAAAAAGGAGGAGGAACCACATCCTCTTAAGCTTGAACTGGTGCATTACCAAAAGAAATTTGAGGTTCCACTGTTGCAGTAAGGGGGACTAAAACCAGATCTACCTCAATTGAGGGAGCTAGATAATCTCTCTCTCTTCACTTTTGCTAAACTGAAACACCATAAAACAAAGCAGCTCACCAATAAAATCTTTGCATAAGAACATACAGAGAATAACATTTTGTTTTTAAGGCAATTACCTCAACAATGGTTTCACGAGTGAGAGGAAGCTTATCCGGAGGAAGCACAATTGTGGCTACTATATTCACCTACAGTTACAATATCAATCTAAGTATTAATAACTCAACATACTGAGATGATGCAATTATATTGATAATGAAGATCATTTTAAACCTGTTTCAATTAAACTGGTTGGAGGGACCACAATCAATGGCAACTCCATTGAAGCTAAATAAGTTGAGGGAATGGAAGATTCAGCAACTACACTTGGAAACATCACTGGCCTTTTATCAATATATAATTTTTGGGCTATAACAGTAGCACGCTCAGAAGGAGACCTATGTGAATATGTAGGCCCAATCACTGAAGAACGGGGTAGTGGACAAGTTGTAACGTGGGTGTCTTCAATAACTAGACTTAATTATTCTTTAGACAGAGGGTTCTCGTAATATTTGTAATGCCCATTGGAGATAAAGGGGAATACTACAAAAGAAAAGTAAGGAATGATCATAGTCATCTCATCAAAACATCACCATGCCTGAATGATTATTGTGTTATTAAACTCAGCATGAGGATAAAATACTTTACGATAATTAAAGTCAAGGCATGCAACATAAAAAGAATCATCGATTCTGCTATTTCGACAAATGGGTAGGGGGACACCTTGGACAAAACTTTATAGCACAAAGACGGGGGTTGTAACCTTAAATTTCTTTCTCCCACTCATTAAATAAAAGAAGATGGTTGGGTGTAAGTATAAGTACCACAACCAATGAAGGATCTTTAACCACGGATGCTTCATATTCGATCAAATGAACTGTGTAAGCTTCATCTTTGAAGAATGACCACATTTTAACATGAGTTTTCTCGAAGTAAGGTCTATCGACAAAATCACTTTGAACACCAATCAAAGGGAGGAAATCCTCTTACTATATTTATGGTTCCAACGCAATAATCTTGGGCGCCTGATTGGAAACTTAGTAATTGGGGTCATAAATGGAGCAACCTTAGAGAACCTACCGTAGAGGAACCCCATAAAAAGGATTGTTTTGCCTAATATCAACATAGAGATCCTATCAAAATGAGCTCTATCAATTTATTAAAGGAATAATGACTACACAATCCATCATGACTGAGAAATTTATTAATTCATTACATGGATGATCGTTAGGCTTTTCAGACAAAAAGAAGCCAAAAAGAAGACATAAAAGGTAAGTCGTTAACTCTGTAGGATGATCTTTGCCAAGACCAAAGGGTGTATTGGGTATTATACCCTTTTCCTTCTTTTACTTGGTCAACTTTGAAGGGAATTCTATAAAAAAAATAATCAACTGGCTAAAAGTGGCATTCGAAGAATAACTAATGCACTCATGGTAAAGTCTATCGAGTTTTGTTCGAGATTCAACTTCCTCATTATCTAGAGGTTCATAGTTTTAAGTAATAGCACTACATGGACCTATTCCCATTGGTTCACACACATTTTCTAATGTGACCGTGAACTCACCCCAAGATGTCACGAAAGTGTTAGACAAGTAATTTCACCTAAAAATTAGCAGGTGGGACGCATAGTTGCTTTTAGAAAAGGAAAAATCCCCATACCAATAAGCGTTATTGGAAAGACCAACTTGGAGAAGAGTCAAATTGTACTTCTTATATATATAAGTGGTTCATGTATCAAAATCCTCAGGTGAACCACCGGGTGCCTCAATAATATTAGAATAAAGGAAGTCTCCCCACTCTAATCAACATCTTAAGATACCATAGGGGGAAGATTACATCCTTCGTAATGTTTCTCAGGTTGATCAACTTTCAATAAGGGATCTTATGATCCTCACAAATTTTTAAAAAAAGTCCTCCTTGCTTCCCAAAATATATCTGTCTCCCCAAAGTATGGAGCACGACGACAACACTTAAACAAAGCTTCCCCATTTACTAACTCATATGATGGAATCCCGCTTGAGCTTTTACTATAAATTTTGTTAACCTTACTTGACGATGCCATTGTTGAAAAAAAAGGTATAATTAGAAAAAAATGATGAAAATATTGAAGCAATGGTCAGAACCAAAATATAATCTTCAAAGAATAAGAAAATATAAAGTATTTATAAAAGAACACGATTTCTCTCTACAAAAGTTTGGGATCTTGGGTTTTAATGGAGTTTCAAAATACATTTGCACTCTGTAAGTCAACTTAATAGCTTGCTACTAAGGTTTTTCCTCAAAAATTTACACTTTGTAAGTGTAACACCCTACGCGCCTGAGAGGATACGCGACGTGCTACTGTGATAAAAGCTAAGCTAAAATATTCCAAAATAAGTATAAAGCATATATATTCCGTAATTTACATGTAACAAATCCATAAATGATTACACTTCCACAATAATTACAATAATATTTCTCTCAAAATACCCAATTCTCCAACTAATTGCACCACCAATTCATACATCAAAAAAATAAATCTTCCAACCCATGCTCTAAAATAAACCTCCAAATAAGCCTTAGCGTCCCAATCCTTGTTAATTTGCCACTAAAAGAAAGTACGGGGAAGTACACAATATGACAGGAATAGATGCTCACAAATAAATAGCACGCTGAATAAATCTCAACAATACGAATCCTCATATACGGATCAAATATAATACTCAAGCATTGTACCAATATTAATTTCTCAAAAACACATCAATGGGTCACCAGGCCTCACCTCACCTCCCCTAGGCATTCTCAAGCCATATATTGGATTTTAGACTATCGGCGGGTGTCCATTCTCTGTGCCATATTAAAATCTCATGACACGATGCCCAAATCAACAATTCAATATCTCAATGAATTAATACCTAAGATAATAAAATGGGTATTAAAATATATTGGCGACATGATGAGCGAGGGCCGACAGTTTAAATGGGCTAGCCGGCGTTTTATATCGTGTCGTGTGTGGAACCTCGTCATGTAGCAGGGGTCGACAGTTTAAACGGACCAACTGGCGTTTTGGCGAGGGGATGTGTATTTTGGTGGATAAATCACTCGAGGCGGAAGGACCGTTATTCTTAATAGAAATAAATTGAGAAAATGATAATTTGGGTTAATTCAATTAAATTAACAATCTCGGACTGCTGTATTTTGGAACAAGAATTATGGAGTAGGTAGTGATTCTTTATTTTTGCGATTAATTATACTCGTGATTAAACTACTCTATTATGATATTCATTGCGTATAATGTTATTGTCTGGATTCACGGATCCTATTCGAGGGGAGTAGTGTGTATTCATGCTTGGGGCTCTGACCTCGTGCGTTGACTAACTTTTTCAGGTATTAGTGCAGGAGTAGATGCATAGGATTTATTGGATATCGTTTGGAGGTGCAGATGGAGTTTATTATTTTTATCGCTTTAATTAGTTAGACTTTCATTTTAGTCGTATTTATTATAAGACTTGATTTGGGTTTTATCGGGCCATTCGGTTCCAAAGTTGTTAGTGGACTTCAGTTGGATTATTCATAGTTGATTATTAATCAGTTTTAAATAAATCATTTTGGAGATTTGATTTATTCGAAGTTTTAGCATGTGATGGATGTTTTATCGTTCAATTACTATTATCATTTGGGATTGATTC
This sequence comes from Sambucus nigra, assembly GCA_949130495.1. Taxonomy (NCBI): domain Eukaryota; kingdom Viridiplantae; phylum Streptophyta; class Magnoliopsida; order Dipsacales; family Adoxaceae; genus Sambucus; species Sambucus nigra. The sequence continues at coordinate 411,520,844 of OX422209.1, read as the reverse complement.
AAATATTTATCTTATGGATCTTTTATTATGTCTCATGCTAAGAATGAAATTTTATTTACTTGCGCAAGGCTTAGTTTTGGTGGCGGCCGACGCTAAAATTACGCGGGGTGTGACAGTAAGTCAAATTAGTAGCTAGCTACTAAGGTTTTTCTAAAAAAGTAATTTTTTGTAAGTAAATTTGGTAGCTTACTACTAAGGTTTCTCTAAAACGATGCACACTTTGTATTTCAACATATTTTCTTATAACTAAAGTTTTTTCTCCAAATTTATACTTTGTAAGTCAATTTAGTAGCTTACTACTAAGGTTTTTTCTCTAAATTTATACTGTGTAAGTCAACTCGGTAGCTTAATACTAAGATTTTCTAAAATAATTTATACTTTGTAAGTCAACTTAGCAGCTTACTGCTAAGGTTTTTCTCATTTGTTTTGCGACTTAGAACCAATTTTGCTAAGGTTTTGGCCAACTCTTATACTTCATCTTTTTTTGTAGCATAACATAGAAAACAACCCTCTCGAGGCACCTCAACTGTATGTGCCTTCTGTTTAGGTGGATCTAGTTGTTCCCTCACTTGTCCCCTTACGATGAATAAGGTTCTACGATAAATGTATAAGCTAAGGAGAGTGGTTTCAGATTTGAATCTCTTTTGCCAAACGTGGCACTAGCACAGTATTGATGACAGGTGCTTAGGCATAATACTATGATTCAAAGCTCATTTCATTCTATGCTTGATAGGCTTCTGACTTCTTACCCTGATACTTTTATTGTTGAATGCGTGAGACCTTATAATTTGATGATGGTCTATCTCTTATAAGGGACTGTTGCCATTGTAGTTGGGATTGAGAATATTTCACCATATTTCTTAAAGAGATCTATGTAAAATCCTTACATAGGGAATCTCGAATATTTGAGAAAATATGGATTTTATTTTTCTTGGCTAATCAACAAGTTAAGGTATCTTAAAGATCCTCAGCTAATAGATTGTCGTTCTAGCTATCTCAAAGTTGTAGAGGATTTTAAGGCTGAAGAAGAAAAATTAAGAGATCTCACCCCTCAGCTTGGGGAATATGATCGAGAGGTATTTGTGGCTGAGAGAACTTGGATCGATGCCAATAAGAAGCATGAGCTTGTGTTTAAATGAAAGTCAGAGGTCGAAGTCCACATTTCTACCATGAGCATCAACGAAAGTTGCTCAATATATAGTTGTCTTAGTTGGAGTGAGCTTATTCACTACTTCTAGTTTAGGATTTTTGTTAGGATAAACACATTATTTTGTACCTCTAGGCAATAGTCCCCCCTTTTTTTTTATATAATTATCCCAATTTCACATACAATGAAACTATTTATTTTTTGAGTATCATGTGTGCACTTAATTATTTGCTTCAATGCTTAGCTCATAAATATTGCAAATTGATGTGCTTCTCTGCATTTCTTCAAGCGAAATAGAATGACAAGTGCTTCTCTCAAACATGATAAATTTTCAACCACTTGTTGTTCACTTTAAAATACCTATTATCTTTAATTTTTAAAGTCAGACAATAAATTGAGTCATGCGCTTCTCTAAGAACATATGTCCATCCAAATTTTCTTTAAATATTGGCAAAGGAGTCCTCTAATGTGATTAACATCAGCCTTGAAGACCAAATTTCCTTTCACAAACTTCCTTGGTCTCACGAGCTTCTCATAAGCTTTAGAGAGTTTCTCCGTATAAACTTAAAGGACATTCCTCGTGTTGTCTGTGTGTTTATATAGTGCTTCCAGTTGGCATATGGCACCTCCATATCCACTCGGGGGATTGCTTTAGCTCCATAAACTAAGGAGAAAGGTGTGTAACCTGTTAGTTTCCTCTTGGTTATTTGGTATGATCAAAGAACCATAAGCATCTTGTCATCCCACGCACTAAGAAAATCTTCCATTATTTTAGCTTAAATATTGGCCAAAGCCTTGTTTGTAGTTTTTGCTTAACCAATACCTTTAGGATAAGCCACTGTTGAAGTCTGGTGGATAATTGAATATTTATCAGTTAATATTGTCACTTCTTTATTGATAATTGGAGTTCAATTATTGAAAGAATAACTTTGGGAATGCCAAAACGACAATGATATATTCTCTAATGAATTGTGCTACCAGTCCTGTTGTTTATCTTCTCAAAGGTATTGCTTCTGCCAACTTTGTAAATAACTTAGTTGCCACGAGAATCTATATTTTACCCCTAGATGGAAGTTTAATTTAACCTAAGATGTCAAACACCCAAGTATAAAAGAAATAAGGTGTTGCTAATAAGTTTAGATCAACAGATGGAGCATGAGTTAGATTACTATGAATTTGGCAAGCTTTGCACTTTCGAACAAACTCAGTTAAATCTTTTTCCATTATTGGCCAATAATAGCCAAGTGTCATAAGTTGGTCATACAATTTGGCTACTCCAATGTGAGTTGAATCATGATCTTGCTTGAGAACCTCATTTTCTTCCTTTATGATGATGAATCGTAAAGGCTTGTTTGAATATCCTCATTGATAGAGTTTGTCCATGGCATCTATTTTTTCTGTTAAAACAATTCCAACTTTTATAAAATCAATATAAGACCACCTATAGTCCATTTAGCTTCCAAGAAGTTATACTCCACTAGCTGAATATAGATTTGGCATTTATCATAATCTTTTTGTTCTGATGTTGCGTCTTGCTTCATCGACTGCTAAAAATACCATTCTCTTTCGATTATTTTATAATGAAGAACTTTTCGTGGTTTCGTAATGCTTTTTTGGGGTTTCCTTTAATCATCTTTAAGCTTGCTCGAGGCTGAGGCATCTGTTCAACCGTCCATTAAGATTTTTATAGTATAAACTTCCTTGTAGGTAGAATTGCACTAGCTTGGCAAGCTTCATCTCCCTTATTGTCAATTGCTTTCTTATTAATCCTCTATAATTTGAGGTATCATCTATAGGAAAGAGATGGAGCATCGAAGATGGGGTTATCCTGTGATGGATTACCACGGTTATTAATTCTTCTTGGATAGCCATCTTTTGTGTAATTATGTCATAGGCAACAGTATGTCGGTTCCCCGTTATTGGATGATTCTCTACTTTGACTCATAAAACTGTCTGCTCAACCTCTTATGATTGTTAGATAAGGAGATAGGCTGAGGTGTTTCAATGCGTATTCACCATTCACCTATTTGACTATTAAGTTGGTATCTACTTTGATGTGGAGTGAACGAATGCCTCTCAGAAGAGCCTCAAGTAATCCTAGAATCAAAGCATCATACTCTGCCTCATTATTTGAACAAAGAAAATCCAACTTAAAGGACAAAGAAATATCCTCCTTTCCTTTAGATTAAATTACTTCAGCTCCTCATTTGCCTTTAACCGATGAACCAACAAACTCTATGGGCCATTCCTCTAAGTCCACCTCACAAATATTGGATTTTAAATCATCACTAGGTATATCTTCATGATTTGGTTCAAACAAACCTGAAGGAAAGACAACCATTAAATCTGCACAGGCTTGAATTTTGATTGCACGAGGAACCACACACTTTAAATTATACTCTGATAGAATGAATAACCACCTTGATGGTCTCCCAATCAAGATAGTTCATGCGATAAAAAAACTTAATTAGATTACATCTTATCACTATGTTGATAGTAAAAGATAACATATAATGCCTAAGGTTTTTAGCCATAAAGAATAAAGCCAATAAATATCTTTTTATGCTTATATATCTTGCCTCAGGACCATAAATAATTCTACTCAAGTAGTAGACAAGTCTCTTTTGTCCATTAACATCCTGTGCTAAAAAATAATTGATAGAGCTCATAGTGAAGGTTAGATAAAGCAACAAAGGTACTCCCGCCTTAGGTGGAATCATCATTTGAGGAAATGTGAGCAATCTCTTAAGCTTTTCAAAATCTTTCTGTTGTGGTTCCTCCCATTTCAACTTCGTGGTCTTTCGCAACAACTCCATCAACGGGTGGGTTATCTCAGATAAACCTAAAATGAATCTCCTCAAGTAAAAAATCTGTTTGAGAACACTCTTCAGTTCTTTTTGTGCCTTTGGAAAGTCATGTTAAGAATAGATTTTTTTGGTCCATCTGCACTCATTGTCGATCGACCAGAAAACCCAATAATTTTTCACTTGTTACTCTAAAGGCACACTTGAGTGGATTCATCTTTAGCTTGTACTTTTTGCATCTATTGAAAACTCTTCTCAAGTAAGCTAAGTGAGAATACTCCTTATATTTAATGACTAGATCATCCACATAAAACTCCACAATGTCATGAAAAAGCTCGTGAAAAATAGCCATCATTGTCCTCTGGTAAGTTTCCCCTATAATTTTTGGATCAAAAGGCTTTACATTGTATATGAAATTTCTTAAAGGAGTTTTAAAAATTTTCTTCTCCACATCATCTGAATCTATCTTGATTTATTATAACTGAAATAACCATCCATAAAGTCATACATATCATAACCAGTAGTTAAGTCGATCAAGCTATCAATCGAAGGTAGAGGGAATTCATCTTTAGGGCAAGATCTATTATATTCTATAAAATTTACACAAATGCAAATTGTGTTTTATCTTTTTTCCCTATAGGCATAATAATGGAAAGTTAAATGGGATATTGAATTAGCTTGATAAATACAGTTGTGAGTAATCGTTCTACATAAACCTTGATTTTTAGGTCCAACTCAAGCTTGTACGTTTTAGTTGACTGCTTGATTGGTATCGCTGAAGGCAAAACATTCAACTTGTGGTAGCTTACTTCTTGATTCAGCCCTGGCATTTCAGTGTACTTCACCAAAAAAATGTATTTGAATTTTAGAATGAGCTTGACTAGTTCTAGTTTCTTTATGTATTCGTGTTCTTTCAAAATGAGTAGTGGCCTTGGTTCATCGCCATTCTCATCTAGGTCACTTTTCTCCAACACTTGAACTTGTGGTTTGGGGTGATCTTGCATACATTTAGGACCATCTTTTATATTTTCCACAAACTCTTGGATATTTGAGTTATCAATGACAAGACAATGTCCTTGATTATCTATAAAAAAGTTTTCATACTCCGGGTCATCTTCTTCGGGATCTACAGTTGCCTGCTCATACTTGCAAAGGTAATATATTACCTTTCCATTATTGAGCATCATTTTTTATATAATCACATAAAAGTTTATGGTTCTTTCCTTTTCTTACAGTTCCCTACATTCTCCATCGCTGGTCCGTTAGCTCTGCTAAACTCACTATGTCGTTTCACCTCTTGCTCCATTTGGTCTATCTTTATCTTCATTCTATATCTAAGTTATTAAGAAATGAATGAACTTTAGAATTAACCTGCCTATTCGGTTCAACTTACAAAGCTTCTTCGATATCTTCCTCTTGATCTCTTATAGGTCCTAACCTATTCTTGGTAGAGGGCAATCGAACCCCTTCGATGTGCCTTGTGAGGATATGTGCTTCCTCGTTTAACTAGGTATAATAGGAAACATCCACCAAATGTTCTTCCTTCTTTGTGAATGGATTTTTAGTTGCTCGTATCACAATTTATATTCTTTTAACATTGGCTTTTGCACATTGATGGTATGTTAAATGAACTAAATCATGATTGTGCATACAAACCCTCCCAATTAAAATATGGTATGATGTAGCTAACTCAATCACATGGAATTTAATGTGTGATGTGAGATTGCACATTGTTACTCTAATATTAACATAACCAATGGACTTAGAAGTTTAGTTATCATAACTTGATTGAAAGGGGTATTACAACCAACATTATCAAGATATTGCAGTATAAAATAAGCTAATGGACATAGTATTTAGTGAAGCATTTCCATATAGAGAATCTTGTTCCATTGATGCATGTTGTCACATACAAAGGTCTATTGTTAGGGAACCTGATTGATATATCTGTATTTAAGAAAGTGATCTCAGATATAAAATTTTGTATCAGCCTGGCCACGGGTCCTCTCCACCTTAATGATGGAGCAACAGTTTTCTTTGCTATGTCAAAAATAACCCGAGTAATTCTAACTTGCATTATGGTGGCATCCCAACCTAATCGAAGAACCTTGAAAACTTTGGTGACTTTGACATAGCTTGGTACCCCAAGTTTGGGTCCACCTCATATTCTCCTGCATGAGAAAGCTGTTAACTATCTCTGCCACTTGGTTTATCATAGGCAAGAACCACATTAGCCATTATTTGTATACAACTATTATATATATCTTGTAAATCCTCTTCTCCATTCGTTTCATCTTCTACATCATCAAATATAACAACCACGTGTGTCCCATGAGCTAACAATGGATTGTTATTATCATTGCATTGAGCGATCCACAAAATTCCTACCAACATGTGTTTGATTATAATCTTCCTCAAGGTAAAACATGAAATCGTGGGATGACCAACGCGCCAATGGATCTGTTAATAGTTTGGATCAACTTTAAAATCTTCCCCTAGAGCATAGGTTGGATAGTTTATGGGAAGAAAAACTAATCCATCACCTAACATGGTGTTGTAGAAACTCATTGCCTCTTCAACACTACAAGGCAATGAAGTTGTATCCTTACGATCAAACTTCCTTTTGTTATTCTTTTTTTTCCCTATTTATTCACCTCCATCAGCATAGCTGACTCATGAAAATTGAGCTCCTCCAATATTTTAGCTGACCGGCTTCTTTCACGTGATGTATGTGATGACTGGGAAGGTCGAATGACCAATGAATTTTTTTTATATTCTCTTATGAAGGCTTTGAATGTTCCTTCTCTAGTCTCACTTATTAAATGACAAATGAACTCTGGAAATAATCCTTCCGCATAAATTTGAAGGAGCTTGTTCTCCATTAAAGCTTCCCGTACATCTAGAGAGTTTTCTTTAAACCTCTTGATGTAAGCCATCAACTCCTCATCGCCCTTTGATTCTCTTGAGTGAACTGATCTAGTGTAAACTCATCATCTTTCAAAAAAATAATTTTTGGAGGAATTACAGATGCATATCTTCCCATGTATCCACACTCCCTGGGGCTAAATGAGAATACCACATGTAAGCTTTGTTGGCTAAGGATTTTTAAAACTCCCTTAAACACAACTTTTTATTATTGCAACGAGCACCAAGATTCTAAACAAACAATTATATTCAGATGTTCGATCTGTTTGCCTCCTCTCCCATTAAACTTGTTAAAGATCGGAGGAATATACCCCTCAGGGTAAAGTTTATTATGGTACTCCGCGGGGTGGGAGTAGGAAAATCCTTATAAATAGATGTTGACTCACTAAATTTTTATGAGGGTGATGCCAGTGTAGACACCCCATCCTAGTACCCCATAAGTACCTCCTTAGACCCCTAATGCTTTTCATCCCACCGTAGACCCTAAGTTTTACTCTCAGACCTAATCTAGAGTCCACCAGGCACTTTCGGGCCCTATTTGACATAGGTAAACTCTCTAACCTAAGCGAGGGTCAATAAAATCTCATTGGGTTATGAATCTCCTTTCTAACACTCCATATCGTGCGTGAATCGGCCTCACAGTTCGCACGAACGTGCCTTTTTACTCTGAAGGCCATCGGGCACCTTCGACCCCATTTGACTTTAGTCAGTTCTTCGACCTGAGCAAATCTTAATGAAATCTTGTAGGGATCTGAGTCCCCTTTCTAGGGGTCCACACCATGCGTGAATCGACCTCACGATTTTCACGAATGACCCTTTTTACTCTAAAACCCCCCGCTTAGAGACTATCGGGTGCTTCTAAGCCCCGTTTGACTGCAGTCAACTCTCAAACTCAAGGATGACTCATAAATTTTTATAGGTCTTTGAATACCCTTTCTAAAGGTCCCGTCGGTGCACTATTCGAACTTACGGTGTGCATTTTATGCCAGTTTTTTCGAAAAATTCCATTTAAAAATGCTTATAGGCACTCCTGCCTATCGACAGGGTGTACTTTCTTTATCCATCAAGGTAGATGCTATGACAATAGGTAGGACAAGGGACATGCCGATCCTCACCCTTTAAACCTAATTTGGTACTATTTAAAGAGGCTGTGACCTCATTCCCAGGTTCCTTTTCAGCAATAAAAAACATTCCCTCGAAATCAGTGCGCCGTCATTCCAAAAAATCCAATTCTCCAACATTCCTTTAATCTTTCTTACCTCATTTTCATACCACCTTTGACCACTTACCTCACCCTTACTTCACCATCATAAAATACACGCTTTCCTTAAAAAATTAGTAGCAAAGTCTTCTAGGAGGTTTATTTGTGCTCTTTTCTAATTTATCTATTTAGTATTATTTACTCACTTTATTTTCATTTTTGATATCTTTTAGTCTTACTTAATTATCTCACATCAACTAATATCCTTTTTTTATTATTAATATTTACACAACATTTTTCATAAAACTCAAAAGACAAATAAAGTGTTTACTTGTAAACTCGAAAAGTACGATTTCCTCGTTTTTCCTACACTCCTACATTTTAGCACACTTTCTTGAAAAACATATATAAAGGAGTCTTAAATTTGGATTTATGGGTTAAACCCCACCTTTATGACATATCGAACCACGTGAACTTTGATGCCCTTTGGGCTATATAGGCATCCTTGTCCAATCCAAGGATTCGAGTCCTATTTTATCCTTTTACACTTTCCTGTATTTATTATTATTTGTGAGTCATGAACTCCTTGATACTTGTTAGTTCCACTCGACATACACATTCACTTCTTCATAGTGACTTGTGATTCAATGGACACTCACATTATATTTATTTTTATGCCATTTCTTCAGTACCCTCCTTAGGATGACTCTACTTATTCTTTTTCGTGACATGAGTTGGATGATTTACTTCTCCCGTTATTCACACCGCGTACATATACACACATATCACACTTTGGAGAAAAGGAGAATATTATCGTAACCCATGAGAGATCGAAAGGGCGGGATGGGTGCCTAAGACCTTCCCATTCCGTAACTTATTCCCCAAACCCTTGATTTAATTAGTTTTGTATGCATCAGTATGCCTTTAATGTCATTCTCTCGAGATTATGACATATCTTTTGCCTGTTTTGAGCAAAATAGGTTGGCTACTCCATTTTTTCAGTGTTTATCCCTTTTTGACGATGATCAATTTATCACTGAGGAAGCCCGCGAAGATATCAGCGCGAGTAGCGAAAAAAGGACTCTCATATCCTCAAATCACCCTCACATGCGGGAGAAAGGGATTTATCTGATTTTCCCTCGTGTCCCAAGTTTGGGGTCGACCCGTACTGGAGGTATCCGACCCGGATGACCAAAGTGGTGACTCCATTGCAGAGATTTTTAGAGGACTAGACCCTATTTTCACATGGGTGTTTTTCTTTTGCTCTCCTATTTTTCTATATGTGTACATATGCCTCCACTTGTATGTTTTACTTACTCTTATACTTACACCTTGTATATATATCATTCTTATCATGATGTTTATCCTTTCCATTCTCTTTTTTCACCTCATGTATATATCACCTTCTTATTACATGCTTCGCCTTTTATTCACTTATATATGTTCACCGTGTTTCACCCTATGCCTACTTGTATATATTTACCATGATCACTTCACACACTCACACTCGTATATTGTCACACTTTTACTCACATGTTTCACATGCCACTTATAAATATCCATTCTTAGCTTCACTTACACACACTCTCACATTCTTTTTACTTGTATATATCTTTATGCTCACTTACATATGTTTCACACAACACTTGTAGATTATCTATGCTTAGTCTCACTAGCACACACTTCCACATTCCTCTTATTTGTATATATTCATGCTTTGTTCACTCACACTATTCCCATGTCACTCTCTCACTTTACACATATCTCTCATTAACTTATATATTCACATGCTTTGAACTTTATATCTATCACCTCCCTTTGTACAACCTCCATGCTCCATGTGTATACTTGTTAGTTTTAGTCTCCATGTTTGTCCCCCTTATCCCATGCTACTTGTATATCTTAGACCCTCCCTCATAGTAGTTGTATTTACCTTATTTAGCATACATAAAACTCTCCATAAGATACTAATTAAAACTCATGTATTCTTGCACACTGCATCACCTGAGCATGGAAATATTGACCAAAGTTTTATCTCGCATTTGGGGGTCACTTCATGATGGGTGTCAATCCAATAGGATGCGGTTAACCTAATGATATGCGTCTCCCATTCTATTAGCCTCGTACCTTTTACGTATATTAAACGGTTCCCTTTGCATTGTACTGATTAACCGAACTTACGACGGGAGTTATATAGTAACCAAGAGGTATATTGTGGAAGCCATTCCAAAGGGGGGAATTCTTCCACTGACCCACCAAATTAATTAACCTCATATAGGTATCTACCCTAGGACACTTATACCTAGTTTGTCGATTAGAATGAAAAACTCTGTCAAAATTCTGGGTCACCTTACCGCCCGATTTTAACCTAATTTCGTCCATTTTTAAAATAGGATCCTATTCGTGAGTCTAGAAACAAGTCAAAACATGTCTTGAATCATGTACCCTATTTTTTCCCTAGACTCGAACCCTATCCGACATTTTTCTTACATCCCGGGCAAACATAATACAAGTGGAACCTAAAAATAATAACCTTGTTGAGGATTTTCTTTTCCCTATTTAAAAAAAAATACCAAAAACATTTTCCCCTTTTAAAAAAGATAAACAAAGTGCCAAAAAATATTCATTTTCCCTCAAAATAAACCAAAATCATTTTTCCTCTCAGGTGTAATCACGTACCCTAATTTTTGGCCTGGATCCTATTAGCTTCGGTCATTCTTTAAACCACCCCAAAGCTCTATTGATTCCTCTGCTTCTTCCACTGAGTTTGAGATATCCCTCCATAAGTTATTCATGGAGAACATAGACAAGGCTGCGAATGTTCAACTAGATCTAATGACCATCCTTGCCTATCTTAGTACTAAGATTGATAACCTCTAGGCTAAAGTCTAGGAGATGCAATGACACCTGGTCTAGACTCTTGAGCCTCATGAACTCGAAATCCTCTTTCCCTGTGCCATGGGTCCACCTACCCCTGAGCCAATTTGGGCTCCAGAAGAGTATTAATATACCCCGCGTGCCTTGCCTAGAAACAGGCTGCCACCAAGTCAGCCACCGATCTTGAATCTTGCCCAGTCAGGGGCTAATCTGCCAATATCAATGGATCCTAAGGAGAAAGAACCGAACAAAGTCAAGGAGGACCTTAGGGTGTTGTCAAATAAATTCGACTAAGTCAAGATATCAAGGAATTATATGGACTATACTCACATGTCCTCCTACCCTAATGCCAAATTATCGGAGAAATTCAAGATATCGAACATTGAGAAGTTCAGAGAGAGGGACCTTCGATTGTGCATCTACGCAAATATCACCATGCCATGACTCTCCATAGGGCGTCAGAGGAGATAATGGCCCAAATGTTTTAGCAAACCCTTAAAAAGGGTGCTTTTGGGTGGTTCTTGTCCCTCAGAAAATTGAGAATCTATAATTACGAGGATGTATCTAGAGAATTCATTTCACAGTACAAGTACAATAAGGAATTGGAAGTCATTTGCAGATATTTAGAGATACTTAAGTAGAATACATGGGATTTAGTCAGTAGTTTCATTGAAAGGTGGAGAGCGAAAGCTGTGTTATGACCAATAGGCCATCAGAAGAAGAGGAAGTGAGCATGATAAAGAAAAATTTCGTGCCCTATATCCGAACTTTAATGGGAGGTCAATACTACCCTCACTTTAGAGCCTTTAGAGAGCCTGGTGTTGAGATTGAAGAAGGGGTTGCTAGTCAAAAAATAAAATTTAGACCAAAAAGGTTGATCGGATAATTCGCATCATTGAAGTATGATAAATCAACTAGCACCTCGGTCTTTACAATCGATAATATATCCCAACTTGCCACTTCTTGGACATGTGAAATTCGTCCCAACCCTGCCAAAAATGAATACACCGAACTCCAAGCTCCCCTATTTAAAGTGTACCAAACCCTGCTTGCCTAAAATCTTATCAAGCCATTGAAACCCCAACCAATGCCAAATCCTCTTCCCAATAATTTCAGACATGATGCTAACTTTCCACCGGATTACAGGGCAAACCATTAATCAGTACTTTCATCTAAAAAATATAATTCAGAGTCTTATAGATTGGGGTATAATTTCCCCACTATCTAATACTAAACCTAAAATCATCCATAACCCTCTCCGAGCACATGGAACTAGGGTGAACGCCATCTTTCGATAAATCCTGAATTTAACCCCTTTACCCAAATCAAGCCCGTTAAAATACCCAACATGACTGAAATCTCACCAAACCCCCTAAATGTTTTCCCATCCTTTCTCCTACATTCCACGAGGTTGGCAAATCAAGTTCTATCACTCGTCACCCAAGCCTGCATTACCGTTTATAACCGATCAGAAGAGGGAGACATTGAAATATCTTTAGTTCTAGACCATCTCTGGAAGCTTGTGTTGAAATTGCCCAAATAAATGACTATTGACTGCGAAAGGTTTAACGTTTTATTCATGAAAGCCCAAAAGTGGGACGAGAGTCAGATGAATAGGTTGTGCCCATAAAATAATTCAACTTAGATTATATCATACAAATCATGTCAAATGTGTTCCTTCAGAGGATAGAGATATGTAGTATTTCTGAGTTTCTTATAGTCCTAAAACTCTAGGAGCATCTAGTCCCTTCAGTCCATCACTTCCCCGTCGAGTGGAAAGACTTGTATAATAAAGTTATAGGAGTTGTAGTGTGTGTTGACTACTCTTGGTTGGATGATATTATCGCCACTAATTAGAGTGATGAATTTGATATCTCTAACGATGACTCAGATGGTGATGATTTCCCCTTATGTGGGTTCCCTGGACCATGGTATGATACTGTTGATAAGAAGATGAAATCGAGGTTAGAAATCTTCTTCGAAGATGATATCTCCTGAGACGAAGAGCAGAAATATGAAGTGAAGCCTCCAACTGATAACTCCATAAAAAATACAGAGAATTCTGGTAATAGTGACACTAATGAGTCATTCGACCTGTACACACTGGGGTTGAACGTCTACATGGTCCTCCAGAAAGCCAGACTGTGTAACCTTTTTTAGAAGATCATCATTACAGAAGCACCCCTCTTCAACTGGCATGCCATTCTTATTCGACCCGCCCAAGTCAACCTAGATCTTGCCATCCATTCTCTTCAAGAGATGCCCGAGCTCACTATTTTTTCTCCTATCACTGATATAATTGTAAATGAGGCCTCCTTTGATGAGGTCCTCATTGTTATTTCATAAAAACTCTTTTAATGAAATAAATAAGGATTTTGAGTATCTTATTATGTCTTACATTAATTTTCTTGATTCCAATCAAATTCTTGATGATGATGACTTAGTAAATCAATAATTCTCAACTGATCTCAATAAGAAAAAAATAAACCACATAACCGTGTTCAGCTAATGATGATGAGACAATTATTATTAATCTCGGTTCTAATAACCATTTGCTCAAGATTGAGATAGGGTCCACCTTCGATGAGCAAGAGCGATCGTAATTTGAATAGCTTCTAAAAGAGTTCGTGGACGTCTTTATATTTTCATATGAAGACATGCCCGATATTGACCCAAAGATAGCTCACCATGAGATCCCTACATTCCCAGAGAGAAAGCCTATCAAGAAGAAATGGAGGAAGCTCCGAATAGAATGGTCCCTCAAAATTAAAGAAGAAGAGGTGAAATAATTAAATGTAGGCTTCATTCGCATAGTCGAATACCCTATGTGGCTTAAAAACATCGTCTCCATATCGAAATTAGGAGGAAAGGTCCGCATGTGCATCGACTATCTAGATCTAAAAAATGCATCCCTAAAAGACAATTACCCTCTGCCCAATACTGATATGATTATAAACAACACTGCTAGTCACGCTCTTAACTAATTTGTTGATAGTTTTTTTTTGTTACAATGAGATTGAGATGCATCATGACCACTAGGAGAAGACCGCATTAATCATCCCATGGGTAACCTTCTGCTACACAATCATGCCATTCGATCTAAAAAATATGGGGGGTGCCTATCAAAGATCTCCTACGACCATCTTGTATAGTTATCCACAAAGAAATTGAGGTATCTATTGACGACATGATTATCAAGTCCAAGACTCGGGAAGGTCATATTCCTGCCCTGAAGAAATTCTTTGAGTGGGTATGGCAATACCAAAAGCGACTTAACTTGTAAAAGTATGTCTTCAGTGTAACCAAAGGAAAACTCCTCGGGTTCATGGTCAATGAAAAAGGGATTAGGGCAAATACCACCCAACTAAGCCATGCTCGAGATGTCACCACCCTGGATGGAGAAAGTAGTACGTGGATTCCCGGGTAAGCTACAATACATTAGTCGGTTCATCAACCAACTGACCTCCATCCACGAACCCATTTTTAAAATTCTTCGAAAGGATTCAACCAAAGTTTGGAATGAGGCATGACAAGAAGCCTTCAATCAGATCAAACGATACCTCACCCGACCTTCGGTACTCATGCCTTTGTAGAAAGGTCTCCCCCCTCCTATACTTGACGTCACCGCACTGCAATAGGGGATTTATTGGACCAATACATTGAGAAATTTCGTAAAGTGAGAGAAATATACTATGGTAGTCGAAAGATAGCTTGATACGAGGCAAACTTCACTGCATTGGAAAAGGTATGTGTCACTTTAGTCTGGGTTTCACAGAAACTGCGACACTGCATGCTTGCATTCCCCGTAGTTTGCTGTCCCTAATAAATCCCTTGAAACACCTACGAGAAAAATCCACTATGCCTAGCTACATGGCCTACTGGTTGATGTTATTGGTTGAGTTCGACATTATTCATATCACACAAAAAGCTATGAAAGGGAGAGCCATCTCTGATTATCTTACCTACCATACCATGAAGGGAACTGAAGTTTAGATCTCCGAATTCCTAAATGAAGACATCCTCTTCACGTCTCCCGAGGACCTCAGGGTATAGATGTTATTCGACGAAGCTGCCAACAAAAAAGGGTGTGGTATTGGGATACTCCTGATCGCCCCCGATGACTCTCACACTCCTATTACCATTAAGTAGGATTTACCTTGCACCACTAACATGACATAATATGAGGCATGCACCATAGGGATTAAGTCCACCCTTGAAAAATGAATCAAACATATGGACATCTATGGAGACTCAACCCTCATTATTGAATAAATTCTCAGGAAATGGAAAGTCAAATACGAGAGGCTCCTGCCATTCCACGCCCACCTAGAAGAGTTTACCTCCAAATTCAAAGATGTCACCTTCCATTACCTTCCCCACTCAAAGAATAGCCTAGTTGATGCACTAGCAACCTTGGCCTCCATGGTCGATATGCCTGAGGGAATAATAATGGCTTCTATAAACAAGTAGCACCCACCCACTGCTACCACATTGAGCTCATTACAGAAGATGCAGACATGGAAGGATTATGGTACTACGACATTTTAAGCCTTCTCAAATATGGTAGGTATCCTCGAGATGCGGACAAGAAAGACCGTGTGACCATTCGCAAGCTGGCTTCCCAGTACATGATCTATGATAAAGCACTTTTCAAAAGAAACTTCAATGGAACCCACTTGCATTGCATAACAGGGGCTAGGATTGAAGATATGATGCAAAAAAATATACAATGGAAAAGTGGTCCCCGCATGAATGATCATATGCTTGCCAAAGTATCATCCATCGAGGTGACTACTGGACCACCATAGTCTAGGATTGCACTACTTATGCTTGGAGATGCCTCAAATGCCAGCACTTTTCTAACCTCCAGCACTTTCCTCCTCGAGAGTTGTATAACATTACCTCTCCCTAGCCCTTCTCCACCTGGGGCATAGATGAACTCACATGGTCGTCATTAACAACTTCACAAAATGGGTCGAAACTGAATTATACGCGGTACTGAATGCAAAGAAAATTGCCAATTTATCATAAAGAACATCATTTGTCACTATAGAGTTCCAACATGTTGGTCTCAGATAATGGACTCCACTTCGAGGCTAAGGTCACAGAGTTAGTCGACGAATACGAAATTCAAAGGCACAACTCCTCTTCATACCGACCATAAACTAATGGTGTTGTTGAAGCCACCAACAAAAGCCTCAAGACCATAATCAGTAAGATGACTTAAAACTGTAGAGACTGGGCTGACCGGATCCCATATGCCCTCTGGGACTACCGCAACTCCATCAAAACTCCCACTGGGTCTACTCCCTATTCTCGAGTATACGACATGGAAGCAGTTCATCTTTTCGAACTTGAAGTGCCTTCTCTACGAGTTATGCTCGAAAGTAAGGTCAGATAAGAAGACTGGTATCAAAATCGATATAATGAACTCTCGCTCATAGATGAAAAGAGATTAAAAGATCTATACCTCATATAAGGATACCATCGCCGGATTACGAGATCATTTAATAAAAAGGTCAAGGATCGCGGTGTCTAAGAAGGAAATCTTGCCCTAAAGAAAATTGTAGAACCCGTCTAGGACCCGAAAGGAAAATTCAAACCTAATTGGAGTGGCCCTTACATTGTGAAGAAAATCTTGTCTGGTGGCGTAGCTATGCTCATAGATCTCGACGGAGAGGAAATGACACATCCAATCAACTTGGACCATCTCAAAAAGTTTTACCCTTAGTCTGAATTCTCATCGCGTTATTACTCTTCTCACCCCTTCTATTCTTCAGAAAATAATATATATATATATATATATATATATATTGTTTTTCTTTTACTGAGAAATACGTAGGACCCGATCCTCTCATAAATCCCCCTTTACAAAAACTCACGAATTTTCAAACCCACAAAGGTACGTAGGCAACCCATAAGACATACATGGGCACGGTTCTTTCTCTCTCACAAAATGCTATTATTTTCTCCCTCTAAGAACGGCCATCTCTCTCACCATTTAAACGAACTAAAAGATTATGTATGCATTAGTGGTTTGTATAGACAGTTCAAACATGAAATTCATTAAATACACAATAAAATATGTCAAAATCACTATTCGTTTATTCAGGAATATGACTATTACACCTCGTATTAGTGATGCGAGTCAAATAACCCACTCTCTTCCTACTTACATATAACCTAAAAACCCACACCATCAATATCTTCACTATGAATCCAAATACCTACCGAAACCAAACATAAACTTCCTAGAAACTTCTAAAAACCTACATAAAATTCTCAAAACTTACCTTAAACTACTTGATTGGGCCGCTTCATCATCATTACATGTCCTTGGAGGCCCCTAAGAATTCCACTCCTGGTTATGGATACAAATGCGCTCTATGCGACGATAGGCCTTAATATGCTCAGATGAAACCCCAATGCCCTCTTCCTAGGTATTAAACATTACGAGCCACCTCTGCTTAGTCCCCCTAACTAGAATCTTCTTGACCATCCGTATCTATAACCACTTCAGGCAGTCCCTTGATATGAACCCAACCTCCCCAACATATGGGTAGACGATCGATGGCACTGCCATAAGGGAACTAATATCATTTTCAAAGGCTTAGTGAAGTCCTTCATAAAAAAGAAGTTGATTACGCGGTAAGGAATAATTTACTTCCATCCTACTTGGCACAAAAGCCATCATGGAAATTAGAAAGAGGTTTGGTGAAGACCCCACTAACTGCACGTGTCGGTAGTCCCCCAGATGCAAATAGGGTGCAGATTCCCCCACAATAGTACAGATCAGTAAAGGCATTGGGCCCCATGCTCTATAATCCAATTAACCCAGTTCTTCGTTGATGGGACAGAGCTGTAGAAAGGTCTAAAAAAGAAGTTGGGAACACCCGATAGAGGGTACTTAAAAGGGGTCTCCAGGCGTAGTCTCTCGAATAACCACATAAACAGCATGACAAGGCTCTCTTGCAAGAAGCTAACTTGACCCTCCTCCCATTCACCTAGGTTATTCAGAGTCTCCGCTAATACCATAATAGCTGGACTATAATGGTAGGATATCCACAACACTATTATGGCTATCTGAGGTTCAGCCGTTAGATCGTTCATCACTAACAAAAACTTGCCAGTCAAGCCCAGGGCTACAACATCGATAAAAACGTTATCAGTAAAATCCCTCTGACATACAAAATTCATGACTTTCAGGAGGAAGATATTCCTTCTATGCACCAACGATCGGGTAGCTGAAGGGGAGGCATGAAATAACTCTGCCAATGACACATAGGGAGAATATGATCAATTCGGCATAACTACCGTTACATTTGGGCTGATACCTAGAATCGTAGAAAATTCTTTATTGGTGGGATACACCCCATCTAAGACAAATCAAAAGACATGGTTTTTAGGGTACCTGAACTTTACCGCTGGTTCTAAGAGATTCCAGTCTATGAGATGATTTCTCACAAGGAGACATGACATAGGCCAAAAGCTTCATAGTTTACATTATAGAGGCACATGGACTCTAAACCCTCAAGGTAAGATCAAAAGGTTTCGGATAAGAATAAGAAAGTTGTAAAGAAGAGAGTGGGATGTGGTGATAAAACCATATCCAAAAGCCTCCTTTGTACTACAAAAATCCACGAAGAAAAAACCATTCAAGATGCCACCGGATTTTCTGCTTTAGAAGGACTTAAAAGTATACAGAAAGTGCTATTAAAGCTAAGGAAGTGATTTGGACGTGATCCTTATGCCGTTAGGCAGGCCAAGGGGGATGTCGATCGACAACCCCCCCTTTTGGGAAATTCTTCACCTTCCTCTTTTGTACACATCATTTCTAAAATAAAGATTTATTTTGAAAAGCCAACATCCGAGTTTTCATTTTTGGAAATTTCTTATTTCTCGCTTTTGTACACAACTTGTGAAATAGAAAATTCTTTTAATTATGAAAAATCAATCTTTGAATCGCTCTTTTATTAATTTGTTTTTATCGTTGCAAATACTAAAAACCCCAATAAAAAATTAAAGTGCATATAGATTAATCCATTAAATCAAGAAAATACACAAAAATTCATCTCTTATATTAATTTGTAAAGAAAAATTACATTTTTCCTACAGATAAAAGCAGAAAAAGAAAAAAAAAGAAAAAAAGGTATATTGGGCTGCAACCCAGATCCCTCTAAAACCACTCACAATCACATACCTTGGAAAATACACTTCCCTTAGTAACGAGCGATGAAACCCTACTCTCAGAATCCAAGATTTCCTCAAACGTAGTCGGCGGCACCAAGTAAGCATTGGCCGACTTCCTCACATAATTCGACACCGACATCATCCAGTCCCGAATGTCTCAGCTAGGTTATCGACACGCGGATAGATTAGAAAAGGAACCAAATAACCAAAATTAAATCAAATCAGTAAACAAAAAAAGAAAATAGGAAAACACTACACCAAAACTGGCAACTTGTCACGGTAAAAAACCTTGACAAGGCAGATTTGTCATGGTAAAAAATCGTGACAAGTTTTGAGGTCACAACTTCTTTATCACGAACTTTTCACGGTCAAAGTCCATGATAAGAATTGTACTTGTCACGAACTTTGACTGTGACAAAGGAAAATTGGCACGAATTTTGATCGTGACAAGTTCGTGATAAGTTTGTCTTTATAACGAACTTGTCATGATCAAAGTCCGTGACAATTATGCGCAGATTTAAAAAAATAATTATTGGGCAGTATGGCCACTGCCCAATAGTATATTTTAACATGTTAAAACAATATATATCTCAAGCAACATTCATCAATTCATAAAAACTAAATCCATACACATTAATTCAATCATATTATGAAACAACAATAAAAAAAATAATATCCAACATTCCATATTCATAACCAACCAACAAATACAAATGAAACTAATGCAAATATTTGTTATGGGGTTTAGTTTTCAACAAGTCTAAGGAGAAAGGTAGGCCACACTACATACAAATTGACACAACCCTCAATTTTCCGAACGCTGCATTATTCTTCCAACCACAAGGGTTCATTCTCTTTTTCGAACACAATATGCGTGATGCATACCCTTGTCTCAATTGGTTGCAACATACGTCCATGAACCAAACTACCCGGGTGTGTGTGTCCGGGTCCCTTAACCCCCTATCTACGAGCTTACCAAGTCGTGTGTATATTTTATACACACTCGGCCAACCAATTATTGACATAGGTTATTCGATAGGAGTAAAGGTGGCGAATGGATCATATTCAGGCGACGAGTGGGTGGGCATCTGTGAAGGGGTGCGTATCGACGGTGAGGGTGAGAGAGATATAGTAGCGGCATCCTCGTTTACCGTTTTCCCCTTGCCCTTACATGAGGTGGCTCCCAACTGACACTTCATGTACTCAAACATATTTTGGATTGTCGCCTCCAACCTTTCTAACTTATCGCCATAGGTGTCCACCATCCGAGCCAGTGCGGTGTTGCTCGTCTCAATCCTAGTGAGCCTCGACTTCCCCACCTGAGAGCTCACCCCCTTGTTCGACCCCTATTATCTGCTTCGAGCAGTTGGTTTAGTGCGTCTGTAGCTAAAGATTCCGCGTTGGCATCAGATCGGGACTTGTGCACTTCTTTAAACTTTGCTTGAAATGACAAAAAAGTACACAATTAGTAAAGTTAATAAATAAATTATAACGTAATTAAAAAAAGTGAACAATTGTAAGATATTTTAATAACTTATTATTGTGGATGACACGTTCGGGGACACCTTCTTATCCTTGCCCTTCTTCGTTCAAATTGCCACATAGGTATCGAGCCTATATAGCCTAACCCAGGGCCACTACTTGTCTCCTGAAATAAAATAATGCAAAATTAGTAAGTAATACAAAGTAATGCTAAATTAGAATAACATAAAACTAAAATGAAAAAAAATTAAAAAACTTACCATCTTGTGCTCCACCTCGGCGTAAGACGTATGCCCGAAGTAGTGCACGTTGACCTTTTTGGCCCCGTTTTCCCTCCGCGATTGGCGAGAGGATAACTGCTGATTCGAGAACTCATTGTCGACAAACTTCTGCCAGCTTGCCAATGAGATTAGCTCCTTTGATGGTACCATGTCACGGACCCTCAATATGGACTCCTGGTCCTGGCCAAAGTACCATGCCCACATATTTTTTTTCCACGTTTTGTATGGATATCTCAATTGTTCGAACGTGGTGGCATGAATATGTGGAGTCAGGTCGAATTGTTCCTATCAAATAAATACAAACCAAAACGAAAGTATGTGTTAGTTGTATTTAAATTATTACATACAATAAAATATAAATATAAATATAAATACAATTATATATACAAAATAAAAATAAAGTGAGTAACTACCTGTAGTTCCCCTAAATGGCCATCTTGAGCTCGACGAGCACCCTCTCCAATCCATTGTAATACCCCGTATTTTTGAAAGACTTTATTTTAATTATGGGATTAATTAATTTAATTGTGGAATTTATTTGTAATTAATTCGAATTTAATTAAATAATTACCAGCGTGATGAGAGTTAGTATTTATTGGTAAGAATTATGTCGAATATTACTTAGTGAGTAAAGTAATATATGATTATGACATTATTAAAGTTGTCGTGAGTGAAAAATACGACACTTATGGAAATTAAGTTGGGACCCGCGTTTCAGTCGTGTCGATATTTTATTAATGAAAATAAAAGTAAATTATTTATAAGTAGCTCAAATGGTCTTTTTGAGTGTGCCATTGTGTCCGAAAGGGTCGAGATAGTCAGAAAAGTCAACTCGGGAGTTTAGTTTGGGTTCCGGGATCGTTTTAGGCCGAACCAGCATCCCTAGAGGGTGTTTTGGTAATTTGTATTTTTGGAGTAAAATAAAGGACGGAAATTAGAGAAATAAAAGGTCTCCTACATGGGTTAGAATAGGTTATCAGTTGTGAGAAACAGTGAGACACAAAGAGAGACCAAAAAGGGGAGAAAAGATAGAGAAATTCTAGGGAAGAGCCACCACGAGTGCACCTTTTCCACCACCGAGACCACCATCGTGTAGATTAGAGAACGAGGGTCACAAACATACCAGCATCACCCAAGGATCAGACCGTCCTTTGTCAGGCAAGTGTTTAAATCTTTCTTTCTTTAGCATTAAATATGTTCCCGTTAGTGTAGGTAGTGAACCCCCTTGAATTACATATAAATTGATGAAAAATTTATGATTAAAGGATATATTAGGACTGATTTGTCATAGAGATTAATTGTTTATGTAGCGAGTAGAATAACCTCGAATTTATGATGATTGTTGATGATTAAATCTAGAATAGAAGGTTTAATTGGAAAGTTTATGAATTAGGGTTCTATGAATATGAATTTGGGGATTTTGGAATTTAGGGTTAATTATTCAAGATTTAATGCTTTTGGGATATTAGAAATCATTCCTTCTTGTGAAAATATAGATTAGAATTAACTGGGGGGAATTTGGGATTGAACTCTAGAGGTTTTTAGGGCATTAATGGATGGAAAACGCAACAGTTAGAGGTTGGGGACGAAACAGTATATTCTCGTTCAAACGAGATTGGGTCTCGCTCAAACGAAGAATCCATGTCGCGTAATGACGTCGTTCTAATGACGTGCTATCTCGTTCAAACGAGATAACTTCCGGTTCAAACGACATTCTGATTTCTGGATTCTGTTTCAAATATGGGTGGCATATTCATCTAAGAGTGATGATTAGCAGTATGAACTGGATTTCAGGTAGTACAGGATCATTGGGAAATAAATTGGGTACAATACGTTATGATAATTAGAGC
The DNA here is from genome assembly GCA_949130495.1 of Sambucus nigra. NCBI lineage: Eukaryota > Viridiplantae > Streptophyta > Magnoliopsida > Dipsacales > Adoxaceae > Sambucus > Sambucus nigra. Next base: position 411,498,087 of record OX422209.1, on the reverse strand, counting down.
AACAAGCTATCCCCAAAAATTATGAGCGAGAGGGTATTCGTAATTTAGTAAGTAGAATGCAAGTAGTAACGAGAGTAATACTACGTATAATTTAAATATTTGGGTTGTGTGTATGACTAATGAACTTGATAGGTGTAGATGCAATTATTATGCAACACAAATAAATATGAGAGAAAGATTATCAAGAAAAGAACAAGGAATACAAGATGCCAATCACACAACAAAGGATGTACATGGTTCAGCCAAGATGTGCCTACGTCCACGGTGGTGCAGTCGATATTATTTCTATATACTTCGGAGAGTGATTACAGAGAATACAACTTGTGTCCTTTTGCCCCGGACCTAGGATTTAATATATACATGTACATGTAGATGAGTGGAGGTGATGGGTTCCTCCATGTTTTCCATTTCCCCTATAACTTCCCTTCATGGGATCGTGGGGGGAGACCGGATCAATTATGAAAGATGAGGGGGCCTGGACTTTGGGCCGCCAGGGCTGGGCTACTCGTCCAGGCCCATAGTTCTAATTTTCGGGTACCCACAATTGCCCTAAATTTATTGGGCCATGTTTATGAGTCCAATGGATTTAAATGATCAGCCATTATGGCTGATTTGCGATTCTTTGAAAACTGTGAAGTTGCTTTGGCGGCACCCACTTCGCTATTTGTGCGCTATGATTAGAATTGAAGGCTTGTTGGGATAGCCACTTTTTCTTTCGTCGCTTCAGCCTTTCTAGTAATCTTCCTTCTTCTGAGAACTCTATCACCTCGTACCTTCTTCTCTTAATCCCCATTCCCATTGCTTCTTAGTCATCTTGAGCTCGTGCTTCCTCATCACTTGAATCGATCTTCTGTTTTGTAAGTTTCTCGTGCCCTTTCTTTGCACTTTCTCTTTGGTTTGTAGATTTTCTTGAGTTTTTCAATGGCGAAGATTGGAAATAGGTCAATCTCTGAATTCAAGAAGTTCTACAACATTCCTGAGTGGGTAGATATTGAATGTTGTGCCTCCCCTCCTAGGAACATTAGGGATATAGAGGATGCCCACTGGATCCATGTTTTGTTTCTTTCCTAGGGGGGGCTTACTTTTCCCCCTAATGATCTATTTTTGCATTTCTTTGGTTATTTCAATATTGTTCCCGCATAGTGCTCGCCCAATGTGTGGAAGATAGTAAATGGCATCCACAGAATAAACCAGTTGTATGGTACTAGGTTAGGACTTGTCGAGATCTGTTTCTGTTATTCCTTTTCTCGAACTAGTTCAGGTGTCTTATACCTCAAAGCTAGGAGTCCTGATAGGGTATTGGTAGTAAACCTACCTGATTCCCATAAGGACTACTGGCAAGAGGGTTTCCTCGTTAGGAATTGGCAGTTCCCTCCCCAATTTGAAGGGTCGAGGTTTGAGAGGTTCTCTGTTCCTTTCTACGGAGAGGAATATATATGTAGACATTGTACTGTTGTTTCAACTTTTGCTGATTTGTGACTTTTCTAACCCCTATTTGCTTTTTCTTCCACAGCGAGGACGAAGAATTTGGAGCCTGCTCTCAGTGAGGTTCGTATCTCAGAGTTGGTGAAAGCTTGGAATATCAGGGAGCCTCTAGGTGATGGCAGCATCCCAGGTCGGCTGCCTTTTTGCTCGAGTATAAGAATGTAGGCTCTAGCTTCATAGCACGGCCCGTGGATAGTGTTCCAGAGTTTGATTCTTTCGGAGAGACTACTGCTGAGCCTATCCAGTTGGACAAAGAGGAGAGCAGCTCTGAGAGTGAGCCTGCAGGAGCTGCGAGTAACTTGGGTGAAGGGAGCTCTGACAGTAGCAGTTCTTCTGACTGTGAAGAGGATTCTGAAGCTCGAGGATCGTCGAGCACTTCTAGCAGTTCAGGTGAAGAGATGCCTCCAAGGAAGAACCTGATTAGAGACGATGATGATGAGGACCACGTGCACCTCGCACAAAGGTCAAAAAAACAAAAGTCCACTTCAGGGGCCGTGGCTATTGGTTCTCGGTCTTCTACTCAGGAGCTAGAGAGGAAGAGGAGAGAGGAAGAGCAGGTTAGAGAAAGGGAAAGGAAGAAGGAGGAGGAAATAAAGAAGGTGGAGGAAAAGAAGAGGATGGAGGAGAGGAAGATGATGGAGAGGGAGAAAGAGGAAGAGAGGAGAAAGATGAAGTCGAGGACGAAGGTTGGGCAAGCCTTGGTCCCGGTGTCTGCTTTGCCCGAGGGGGCCTCAGTTGCCATTTCTCCTCAGCTTGCATCTGCGCTCCTCGAGAGGGCAGTTCTTCCTGCAGATCGCCAAAGGGCGCTGGGGTCTGATCAATTGGCTCTGCAAGCCATCCATAGGCTAGCCTTGGTAAGATCCTCTCCATTTTTTAATTCCTTAACAAGTTTTATTTGTTTATCCTTCTTGATCTCTTCTTTATTTTTGGCAGTTTGTGACTGACTTCGCCGCGCTCTACCGTTCTCGCGACGAGTTGGTGAGAAGGAATGGCGAGCTGGAGCAACAGAAGTCCGCTCTGGAAGTCAGGGGTTCTCAGTTGGAGGCTGATTTGAAGGCTGCTGATGCCGCCCGAGCTTCCTCTGATCCGGCCCTCATTAATTCCAATCGAGAGAGGGATGCGGCGGTTAAGGAGCTGAGCGAGATGAGGCAGGCCTATGACCTAGTCTGCTCGAGAAAGCTAGGTATCGTGGAGGAGAATAAGGCTCTGACCTAGAAGCTAAAGGAGAAAGAGTCCCAGGTAGCCACCATCAAGGAGGATTCATACAACTCCGGGTGGACTGCTGCGTATGAAGACGCCGAAGTTCAGATAGGCTACATCAGCCGTTTGAACTTCAAGAAGGGCTGGAACAAGGCCCTCTTAGCTGTTGGTGTTGATGCTGAATCTCTTTTGTTCAACGAGCATGACCCGGGTTCGAGGCCAACTGTGGACGAAGAAGCCCCTGCCCCAGCCATCGAGGGTGTTGATCTTGCCTCTCAGACAATTCCTGCCGATGCTGGTCCTGCCCAGGCGAATGAGGGCATCCCTGTAGAGGGGGATGCCTCTACTGCTGCTGACAAGGGGAAGCAGCTAGCCACCTCTGGGCAGCCTGAGGTTGCTAGTTAATCTTTTTTTTTAGGACTATTTTTGTACTTCTGCTTGTAATTTTTCCAATTTCTGCTCGATGTACTTGACTTTTATTAATGAAATGAAAAGGCTTCTTTTTCCAGTGCATTGATTGATTTTTCTTTCCATTTCCCTTTTATGTCTTGTAGTTGACTGATGTAGAAGAGTATATTCCTGCCACATCTCAATTGGGCAGGATTCTTGGTCCCAATGCCAGTCCTCAGGTTTGTCAGGCCTTTGTTAGGCTTTGCAAATCTCTCAGGTCAAGGAATCAAAAGTATAAGGAGCAGTCCGAGCCAATGGCTAAGCTGAAGGACAGGCTCCAGGAGATGGAAGGCATTGGTGCCTCTGTACAAGAGGAAATCAATGTACAGAGAGCAAGGTTATTAGAGGCCACCGAGATAAACCAGGTTGGGGAGTTCCTGCAGCGGGAGAATGAAAACCTGAGGAGGGAAGTCTTGTAACTTAGAGAGCATGCGCCGAGTACTTCTTCAGTAATTTTGCAAGGCTACTCATCTTCGCGAGCTGGACATACTCGTCCTCCCCTCCCGCGAGCTGGTAGGAGCACCAGGGGCAGGAACAGGGAAGCAGAAGAACAACGTGATAAGGAGATGGAAGAGCTCCGTGATGATGTCCGACGAGCATATGTAATTGCTGCTGGGCTTCAAAGGGCGTTACCCGATTGCGGCATTTATTCAAGAAGGGTTCTCGACAAGCGTGGGCTGACGGTTATGACCAAGGCTGGCTAGATGCTCCAATAAGACTATCCGAGTTCGAGGAACTTTCTTTCATCAGAGGGTGGTTGAGTGCCTTTAAAGAGCTTCAGGTCCCGAGGAACTCGGTGTTATGGTATCGCCACGAGATGTCCTCCTCCACTCTGATGCCTAACCCATTCAGGAGGGATGATCGATGGATCCCCATTGATTCTATTCCTCGGCAACTGTTAGAGTTGGATGCAGATGAGGTTGTAGAAGAGCTGGTCCCCGCTCCTGATGATGGACGAAGAGCTAGAGTGGCAAATTATCTTGTTCGGAGGCTTCCACCTTCTTGAATTTTTGCAAGTTGTTATTCTTTTGTCTTTGTAAATGCTTTGGGCGAGCTTCGCCGACTAAACATGTACTATCATTGTTGTAAATATAACAAGTTGTTATTCTTTTATCTTTTTTGATAATGTAAATGCTTTGGGCGAGCTTCGCCGACTAAACATGTATTATCATTGTTGTAAATATAACAGATTAATGAAAAGTTCGTGTTTTGGGCAATTTTTCCGACTAAACGTGCTCATCCAATCTTTTTATATTTTTGCTGATTCATAATCTTTTTTGTTTTGTCATGCAAGTGTCCCCCCAGTCCAATATAATACCAAAATACCATTATGCCCCATTTTACCTTTAGGTTGTATCGTCACACTCCCTTAGGCCTAAGTAGGGCAATTGGCGAGGACACACCTGGTATTGGATGTCTTCATCCGATCAGGATTTTGCTCAACCGAGGTAGGTTTGATGGCCAGTATAAAATCTGGTCACATTGCCTAAGACTCCTCTGTAGGGCTTTATATATTTCCAGGGGCAATGCTAAGAGGTCTCTCGTGTTTCATAACGATGATCTGAGGAGGGGTATTCCCCTGCTATATCGACCATCGTGCCTGTGGTTTGGAAAAGATGTGTGATAGAATGCAACTGTTACTGATTTCATTAGTAATAAGGGGAATGAACTGTCCTTTCACATAACAAATACAAGAAAAAGGTTCAACAATATAATTCATTGAGAAGCTAAAAATATAATTTCTTGAGATTAGCTGCGTTCCATGCTCGTGGTATCTCTCTGCCATCCATCGTTTCCAAATGATAGGCACCTTACAGATCGTCCTTAGTTACTTTAAAGGGTCCTTCCCAGTTTGGGTCTAGCTTGTCATCTGATGACTTTATTGTGTTGACCAGGACTTTCCTCAGAACATAGTCCCCAACTTAGAATCTTCTCGGGTTAACCCTTTTGTGGTAATCCTTTGCGAGCTATTGCTGATAGCTCGCAAGCTTCACTAGGGCAAGTTCTCTACGCTCGTCGGTGAGGTCGAGTTCAGCGAGCAATGCCTCATCATTCTGGCCTTGGTAGACAAGGTCGGAACTCATTGTTGGTAAACCCGCTTCTAATGGGATGACTGCTTCCATGCCCTATGTTAGCGAAAATGGGGTTTCTCCTGTTGCTCGCCGAGGAGTTGTTCGGTATGCCCATAGGATATGGGGTAGCTCAGTTGCCCATGCGCCTTTGGCTCACTCTAATCGCTTCTTCAATCTATCGATCACAGTTTTATTGGAAGATTCTGCTTGCCCATTGCTCTGAGGGTAGGCCACCGAACTAAAGTTGTGCCTGATCCCGTGTTCGTTACAGAAGTCCTGAAAGGGGCCACTCTCGAATTGTGTCCCATTATCAGTGATGACGGTTCTGGGGATTCCGAATCGAGTGATTATATTCCTCCATATGAACCTTATCATATTAGCGTCTCGGATGTTTGCCAATGGTTCTGCCTCGATCCATTTGGTGAAGTAATCAGTTGCAACCAGCAGGTATTTACGATTGTCGGCAGCAGTGGGTAGTGGTCCCACGATGTCCATTCCCCATTGGGCGAAGGGCCATGGTCTGGTCAGGGATTTTAGGTCGCTGGCGGGTTGGTGGACCATTGGAGCGTGAAGTTGGCATTTCAGGCATTTGCGGACATATACTGCGGTGTCTTTTTGCATATATGGCCACCAATAGCCTTCCTTCATTGCTCGAAAGTCTAGAGATCTTCCTCCGGCATGACTTCCACAAATTACTTCGTGAAGCTCGTGCAGCACTTGCTCGACATCGCGTGGGTGGACGCATCTAAGGTAGGGACTGAAGAAGGACTTCTTATACAAGTCGCCTCCTGTGGATAAGTGAAAGCGAGCAGCTTTGACTCTTATCTGGTGGGCGGCTTTCTTGTCCTCTGGGAGCGTGCCCTCCTTTAAATAGTCTCTTAAGGGGTACATCCAGTTGGGGGCTGATCCCACCTGGAGTATTTGTTCTACGTTTGGCAGCTTGCTGTTGTGGTTAATGCTTGGACAAATGAGGAAATCGATGGGAATGACCCTTTTAAGGCTAGAATCAACTGCCAAGCTTAGGGCTGCTAAGGCGTCGGCATGACTGTTTTGCCCTCTGGGAAACTGCTGGATGTTGATCTCCTCAAAGCTCGTCATTAGTTTTCTCACCAGGGCGAGGTAGGCTGCCATTCTATCATCCTTCGCGTTGTAATCTCCACTTATCTGATTGGAGACAAGTTGAGAATCGCCGAACACCTGTAAATGTTTTGCTCCCAGAGTTTGCGCCTTTTGGAGACCGACTATTAGGGCTTCGTACTCTGCTTCGTTGTTGGAGGCTGCAAATCCAAGCCTGATTTCTTGATCAAGGATGGTGTTTTCTGGGGTGATGAGAACAATGCCTACGCCTGCCCCCTTTGAGTTGGAGGCTCCATCAACGAATAGTTTCCAGGTTTCCACTGTTGCTGGGTTCTCCTTTTGCTTTATTGGTTGAGTTTGGTCGGGGAGTTCTTTGCCAGTGAATTCGGTTATGAAATCAGCTAGGATCTGACCCTTGATAGCGGTCCTGGTTGAAATTGGATGTCGAACCGGCCGAGATCGACTAACCACTTAGACAATTTGCCCGACAAATCCGCTTTCCTTAGGACCGCCTTAAGGGGGTGCGATGTAAGGACGATGATAGTATGAGCTTCGAAATAATGCTTCAGTTTCCTCAAGGCTATTACCAGTGCAAAGGCGAGCTTCTCCAATAGCGGGTACCTTTGCTCGGCGTCTAATAAGGTCTTGCTCGCGTAGTAAACGGGGTGTTGGATTCCTGCGACCTCGCATATTAATGCCGAGCTGACAGTGTGATTGGATACCGAGAGGTACATGTACAAAGAATCCGTTTGCTGTGGTATGACAAGCAGCGGTGGAGAGCTTAAGTAGGACTTGAGCTCGTCCAAAGCTCGCGAGAAGTACGGGCTCCATTCTATCAGTTTACTCCCTTTTAGAAGCTGGAAAAAAGGCTGGCACTTCTCGGAGGATTTGGAAATGAAACGATTTAAGGCAGCGAGCATTCCAGTGAGCTTTTGCACGTCCCGGATTGTTCAAGGGGGTACCCTGTTGATTGCATCGATCTGGTCCGAATTAGCTTCTATGCCTCTCTTACTGACCAAGTATCCAAGAAATTTTCCTGACTGGACACCGAAGGAACACTTGCTCGCATTAAGCTTCATTCGGTACTTCCTGAGGATTTCGAAGGTCTTTGACAGGTCTGAGAGGTGATTTTCCTTCTTCTTGCTCTTAACGAGCATGTCATCGATGTAGACCTACATTGTGTCTCCCATTTGACCCTTGAACATTTTTGTGACCAACCGCTGATAGGTTGCCCCCGCATTCTTGTGCCCAAATGGCATGACCTTGTAGCAATACAACCCAACCGTCGTGATGAACGCCGTTTTGTCCTGGTCTGGGGCATATAAGGGGATATGGTGATATCCTGAGTATGCGTCAAGGACACTCATTCGCTCGTGAGCTGCAGTGGTATCTACTAGCTGGTCTATCTTTGGGAGAGGGAAACTATCCTTAGGGCATGCTTTGTTGAGGCCAGTAAAGTCGATGCAAACTCTCCACTTCCCATTGTTCTTCGGAACTACTACTGGGTTGGACAACCACTTGGGGAATTGCACTTCCAGTATGGATCCTCCATCCAGTAGTTTTTCGAACTTCCTTTTCTACTGCTTTAGCCTTCTCGGGTGCAGTTCTTCGTGCCTTCTGCGTGACTGGCTTGAATGTGGGGTCGACGTGCAGCTGATGACAGACCATATCAGGATCAATGCCAGGCAGCTCGTATGGTTCCCATGCGAAAACATCTACGTTGTGTCTCAGCAAGGTCGTCAACTCCTTCTGTTCTTGGTCGGTGAGAGATGCTCCAATAAAAAAGACTCTGCTACTGCCACCAACTTCGGCTATAACTTCTACCAGGTCCTCGATGACACGCTCGGAGGGGAGGAGCCTGGTCTCCTCTACTCCTGGTCTTCCATATATTAGTTGCTATTTCGAAGGTATCACACCCTCTTCAACTTTCTCGCTGGGTTGACCGTCCTTCTTCTCTGGCTTTGGTCGGATGGCTGCTATGAAGCACTTCCTCGCCATTGCTTGGTCGTCGTGGATCTCCATTACTCCTCGCTCGATTACATACTTGAGTTTCTGATGGTAGGTCGAGGAGACCGCCTTCATCGCATGAAGCCACCCTCTACCGAGGATGGCCTGGTATGGCGATTCAATGTCAACTACCAAAAACTCAATCATCTTGGAGACATTCCCGGCATGAACTGGCAGCACTATCTTGCCTAGGGGATTGGTCATTTTTCCAGCGAAGCCGACCAAAGGAACAATATCTTCCTTTAGGTCAACGACGCTCAACTTTAATTTCTTGAATAGGTCAAGGTACATTACTTCGGATGAGCTTCCTTGATCGACGAGCAGCTTGTCGATGTCAAAGTTGGCTATCCTGAGTGTAATGACCCTGACATCATGATGTGGGGTCCTTACTCCCATAAAATCTTCATCCGTAAAAATAATATGATGGTTATAGTTGACGTCCTCTGCTCGTCGACGCTTTCATGACTGTGACTTTGCTGGATCGATTTGAAAAGCTTGCATTACCGCTATAAGTAATTTCACCTCCATTCGAGCTGAGTTCCCTTGTATCTGCTTGACGTCAGATACTCCGTGAATTATTGCAAACTCGTGTCCAGCATCATCGTTCAGCACGTTGTCGGGTCTTACCTCTTTGTTGGCAGTCACTTTCTCTGCCCTTTTTTCCACAAAGTCGTTCAAATGCCCGGACTGGGCCAACTCTTCGAGGTGAGACTTAAGAGCTTTGCAGTGCTCGGTCTTGTGTCCTCCCTCTTTGTGAAAAGCGCATCTTAACGCATTGTTCCTCTTCGAGGGATCTCCCCCGATCTTCCTGGGCCATTTGATGAATGGCTCATCCTTGATCTTCGCGAGAACCTTATAAATTGGTTCTTTAAAGATGGTGTTGACCGCCTGGAATGCTTTCGACGCGTCCTGGTTCCCTTCGTTCTTGGAGCCATTTTTGCCTCCGTTCTTTCCTCCTTTCCTCTGGTTCTCAGTTTTCTCACCTACCTCGGTAGTGAGCTTAGTTCGATCGTTTTCTCCTGTATTAGGGTGGGTGACATCTTCCACCTTTGCGTATTTCTCGATTCGGGCCATTAGGTCGTCAATAGTCATAGCTTCCTTCTTCGTCAGGGATTGGTAGAGGAGGGAAGAACTAGGGAGCCCAATTTTTAAGGAGGCCACTGCCACTTCCTTTGCGCAATCCTCGATCTCATTGAATAACTCCCAGTACCTCTTCGCATATTCTCGGAGGGTCTCCTGAGGCGTTTTCTTCATTGTTAGTAGAGCATCCATCTTTTTGGGATGGGAGCTACTGGTGATGAATCGGGCCGTAAAAAGTTCGGCTAGGGATTTAAAATTCTTGATCGACCGGTGGGGGAGCCTTTCGAACCACTTCTGTGCTACATCATGAAGGCTCAAGGGGAAAATACGGCACATCAGGGCATCTCGGTGACTCCAGAGGGTCATGGCCTGTCGGTATTGCCTGACGTGATCGATGGGATCAGTCTTTTCGTCGTAAATCTTGAACCTTGGAATGGCAAATTTCTTGGGATCTTCCTCCTCTTCGATTTCTCTTGTGAAAGGAGACGTCATCTGGGTTTTGAGAGCTCGCTCGCGAGCTCTCTAGTTGATCTTGTTCCGCGGTGAGTGGGATGCTGGTCCATTTCCCTACGGACCATGTTTCGTAAGTTTTCATCGCTGCAAGCGGGGCTCTGGTAGCGGCGAGCTCTTCGCAGCTGTTCGCGAAGGTCGTCGTCTGACTCGCCTCTTTCGTCCCTTTGAGATTATCGCCTAGGGCTCCTTCCTCGGCTGCGAGATTTGCTCGCTTGAGGGTTAGGAGTGCGATATGGGCGTCTCTTGTTATCAAGACGAAGCTTCCTCTCCAGTCTTTCCAGTCTTCTTTTCAAGCGAGCATTCTCAGCCTCATATCTGCGAGAAGACTCCCTCTGCTCGTGGAGCCTTGCCTCGTACGCATCAATCAACCTAGATATCTGTGTGGACCTCGCTGGTCCCTGACTTTCTTCTGAGGCTGGTCTTTCCAGCCGAGCTCTCTGATCTGAACGTCGGACTTCAGACCTAATCCTGCGAGGAGCAGGTAGCTCTTGAATATCTCCTGCTTGGGGAGCATTGCTGCTGTGGCCAGCCATCTTAAACTCCTTTCTTGACGTGGGCTCTTCTCAGGGAAAGATGAACGCTTCCCACAGACGGCGCCAATTATAGATGCAATTATTATGCAACACAAATAAATATGAGAGAAAGATTATCAAGATGCCAATCACACAACAAAGGATGTATGTGGTTCAGCCAAGATGTGCCTACTTCCACGGTGGTGCAGTCGATATTATTTCTATATACTCCGGAGAGTGATTACAGAGAATACAACTTGTGTCCTTTTTCCCCGTACCTAGGGTTTAATATATACATGTACATGTAGATGAGTGGAGGTGATGGGTTCCTCCATATTTTCCATTTCCCCTATAACTTCCCTTCATGGGATCGTGGGGGGAGACCGGATCAATTATGAAAGATGAGGGGGCCTGGACTTTGGGCCGCCAGGGCTGGGCTACTCGTCCAGGCCCATAGTTTTAATTTTCGAGTACCCACAATAGGTTACGTGAATGCCTATTGATATTTATTGTGTGTATAGCATACGTACCATACTTGCTTTCACATGAGGTTTTAAAAAAGGGGACATTCCTATCTTGAGGAGCCTTCGGGGGGATATTTGACTTGTGACTCAGAACCTAGGTACGGGCTATTTATGAGAAAGATAGTGATAACGGTCATATGGGTGCATAGGTATGTGCGTAGCCCATAGGCTTTGAACTATGTTCGCCTCCAATATGTGTGTTTTGTAATTTATGGATCGTGGGAGATTCCAAACCCATTGTCCTTATTCAGTGCGAGATGTACCGGGACTTGATAGCAGAGTATGAGGGCACAGAAGATGAGCCTAGAGGTGCCTTTTTAGTATATATACATGTAATGTTACTTACCGTGTGATAGTATGTGGGTAAGAAATATAATGAAAATTCCTGAATAAAAGATAAAATTATTCCATTTATTTTTATTTCATATGAGATTGTTTTGAATGGTGAATATTTAGTTATTCGCTAATTTGGTTTATATTAATTAAAAGATAAAATTTTGACATCAACCCTTTTAAATTTTAGGTGGTTAGTGTTAATAATAAAGTTTGCGATAGTGATGCACATTCTGAACGAACTGAATATTCTGATTTAATTTAATAAATGACTGATCACCCGATATTTAATTAGGCGGGGTGTCACAGGTGGTATCAAAGCATCAGGTTCTAGTGTCCTTAGGATTTGTGCAGCTTTACTATGTTTCAGTGTTACGTTATTTGATATAGATCCCTATTATATGATTGTTGTATTCATCTTCATACGTACGTTTATGTTCTCCTACTATTCAGTATAATTGATACGAATCATACGCGAATTCGGTTGAGTTTTGTACGCCGAACAAAATAGGATGACCATCGAGGGCCGTTAGAAGGACTGTAGGAGGAAAGGCTCAGTTGAAGCTATAAAGTATTATAGGAAATAGTAAAAGAGATAGAAGTCTCCGTGATTATGGTTCAGACAAATGATACAAAACGAATCATTAGAGTGCGGTAGTTTCCCCATACACAGTCGTAGAAAACGGTTGAAATTTAACACTCTCCTCATATAGCTGACAAAGGGGTGAGGGAAAGTTGAAGGATTTTTTAAGGAGACGCTCATAAAATTTAATTTGCTTTTGAACATTTTGGAATGGTTTAAATATGTAAATTGATAATTTAGAATTTAAGGGTAATACGCTAATATGTGTTAACTTAGGCTCAAAGCTAGAGTTTGTGAGAGGAACTATATGAGGAATATTATGTGTGATTATACAAACACGAGGATAAAAGGAGTGTGATAGGGCAATGGAAGGAGAAAATCCCAAAATAGTTTCGTAGGGTAAAGTACAATGACACTTAGGCATTAAGGTTGGATTAAAATTTTCTCATAAGAGTAGTACTACCATATTGGGAGATAGTTGACACATAAGGATGTAGATAAGGGATTAATCGAGAAATGTGCGGTGCAGTTTAACCACAAGTTCTTTCATCTTCTATTCAAATAGAGGTGTGAAGGAAGTTTATAGACTTTTCACAGGAGATATGAACAGAGACTAATTGTAATGAAAAAATTATACATTTAAGAGGACTTTATAATCGGGGAGGTAGGTAATGGAGAGTAACGTTCTTAAGTGTAAAAATAGATTCACGAATAGGATTCGCCAATATTTATGGGAAATCAGTCTTGGACGATGTATACACATAATGACAATGACATAATTTTAATGTTAATATCAAGGCTTTCATTAGAAGGGAGACATGAGAGCTGGAGAACACAATCAGAGAATGGCAAGACTAAAAGTAATTAATAATGGTGATACACCACAAAGGGATACCCAACAAGGGACTCATTTAAATGATGTAGATCAATGAGAATTTGTACCGAGGAACGATGGATTTAGTTAGAGCCACTTGGGACGACTGAGTGTTTCCCCGGGCAACAAAGATAAAGGGACAACAAGGGTAGCAGTCGAGGCCAAGACTACTAGGTCTGAAAGAAGTAAAATTCCAATATGGCTAGTGGGGCCAGAGATAGAGAGATGGCACAAAGAAGTATCTTATGTGTATAGGGTAGGGTCACCTGTATCAACCTTGTCTGTAGAAAGTTTGTGGGTAGGAGCAGGATGCCCAATAAGGGTAATAGTTGTCAAAGTTTGTGAATCAGTTTGGACAAGAGTGTTGTGTCCAGAAAGCATTTGGACCGCTAGTGTTATTGTCGATTAAAAGTGTGCGATTTATACTAGAGTAAATGGAGTATATTTGTGTGACACGAGTGAGTCACAGTAGTTCATTAACAATAAATTCGTGAGTGAAAAGGTTTTTAGTGGGCGTGTTGTTAGCATTACTAATGTGTGCTTATATTTTACCATTTAGTAGCGGCGGTCATTAGTCCCATATATAGGAAAGTGGGTATAGTCATTGAGAGGTTATGTTTTAGTGAATTTACTCATTTTGAGAAATAATATTCGAGCATGATGTTATCTTGGTTTTGAACTGGTTAGCGACGGCTTGAGCGATGGTGGGCTATTAGAACAAGGCTATCGTGTTCGCTATTCCAGGGCATGATTGAGTTATTTAGCATATGCCACCTGTAACACCCCGTAATTTTGATGATTTAATATTTAATTATTTTTGGGAGTGATAAAAATATTTAAATTGGAGAAACTTAAATTCATGAGTTCGAGAATTTATTTGAGTGAGCGGAATTAATTATAATTGGCGACTTTAAATTTAATTGCTCGAATTAATGTGTGTCACATTTTGGGATCGAAATGTGGATATGTCAAAAAGTATTTCGGATGGCAATTCCGAGCCCGCGGTTGCGTCCGGATGGGTCGAGATAGTCAGAAAAGAGTACCCATGGGTAGTAATTGGGTCTCGGGGTATTTTTGGGCATAGCCGGGACCACACGGGGTGAGTTGAGCCATTTTAATTAGGCCCAGATGTCCAAAAAAAGGATTAGGATTTTTAACCAAATTGAGAGACTAGGGAACGACAGTCAACACAACTCTAAACCTAGGGTTTGAGAGGAAATTTGGGGGAAAGCAAATCAAGAGCCAATTTGGGGATGTTGGAGCCAAATTAAGGGACTACACCAACGGATCAGACTCTACGAACAATTTCAAGCAAGCGGTTAACTTGCTGTAATGTGTAAATGGTGATATCCAATTCATATTTTAGTGATGTGTAAACTAAAATTCGTTTTGGGAATAAATGGGTACAAAATGGGGTTTTGTTAATGGGATACTTGGTTGAGATTCAAAGTAAGAAATAGGTGTATTATATATCCTTAAGTAAAGATAAAATGAAATTTGAATATATTTAATGATTAACATGGAATCTTTATGAGTTCTTGGATGAAGAACATGAATCTTGAATGACTTTGGGTTTATTTGATGAACACAAGAGGTCAATTTGTCAGAATTTTTGACACAAGTTTAAACGTATGCCATTTGAGTCGTACTTTGAATTAGCATTTTAACCATACATGCCTGGAAAGGTATTTCTCTTAGCTATCCATTGAACTTGGAATCAGATCAATCGGAGTTCTGTAGAGGGAGTAATCGATATTTTACTACAGGGTGTTTGATCTATCAACATAGTAATCTGCTAGAATTTTGACGTGAATTTAAACGTGTGCGATCATTAATGGAAAGGTATTTCTCTTAGCTATCCAATGAACTTGGAATCAGGTCAATCGGAGTTCTGTATAGGGAGAAATCGAAATTTTACTAGAGGGGGTTTAATCTGCCAGAAAATTTGAGATTTTTCTTTTTAAGCCTCAAATGTCTAAAATTTTATCGGGGAAGTGTTTGGGACCTTGATGAAATATATTGATGGAATAACGATATGGAAGTAGGTCTATGATTGAGTGTTGGACTTTAATTTTGTGAGAGAGTTAAAGTATATATTCATAGGCTTGATTGTGATGCACTCTAATTCAAGATGATAAGAATATAATTACGAAAAAGCGTGAGCGAGCTTAAATTCGTTAGGTCAGTGGGTTAACAAGGGTAACTACTGAATTGATATAACAAGGGGTAACTAGGACCCTTAGAGTTTTGTGAATACTTGAATTAATACGAAAGTGAAATAAATTCGTAAAGCAAACAAGTACGGTGAATATTAGAGAGAAATATATTACGTACAAGTATGAATAATTGGGTTGTGTAAATACCTATTGTTTGATAGGATTACATGGGTTGTGAATGCCTATTGTGTGTTTCCTTGTGATAGGAACATAGACTAGGAAAATATTAAGTATGGGCCAAGTGAGCGAGTCCGGGGATAATGGTTGAGTGACACCAAGTTATTAAATTAATGGATGTGTTAATTAATGAAGGTAGAGTCGGAAGGTAGACTCGAAAAAGTATTAAATTAATTATTGAGAGAGTAATTAATTTAGAGTCGGAAGATAGACTCGGGAAATATTAAGTTATGGGCCAAGTGAGCGAGTCCGGGTAGGATAGTTGGGCGATGCCAAGTAATCAAATTAATCGAGGTGTTAATTAATTTAATTAGAGTCGGATTGTAGACTCCGGTAGGTATTAAATTAATAGGTGTGATAATTAATTTAATTAGAGTCGGATTGTAGACTCGGGTAGGTATTAAATTAATAGGTATGATAATTAATTTAATTAGAGTCGGATTGTGGACTCGGGTAGGTATTAAATTAATAGGTGTGATAATTAATTTAATTAGAGTCGGATTGTAGACTCGGGTAAGTATTAAATTAATAAGTGTGTTAATTAATTTAATTAGAGTGGGACGATAGACCCGGGGATGTATTAAATTAATAGGTGTGTTAATTAATTTAATTAGAGTCGGACGATAGACTCGGGGAGGTATTAAATTAATAGGTGTGTTAATTAATTTAATTAGAGTCGGACCACAGACTCGGGGAAAATATTATATTAATTGAGGTGTGAATTAATTATATTAGAGTCGGACCATAGACTCGGGAAGATGATAAATTATTAAGTGAGAAAATTAATTATGTTGAGTCGGGCCACAGACTCAGGAAATTACAGGCTAGTGTACGGGATTTTGAGTACATGGTAAAGCCGGGGTTTATATTATATATATACGGTGTAGTGATAGTATATATATATATAGGTGTATATATTGTGTGTGATATTAAATATCAGTGACTAGATATTTATTCAATTTATATACTCTAGTGCTATCAAAGGAGGTTGCGCGATGTGGGTGAGTCCCCTAGCTTGAGGAGTAGGGCGAGTATATCCCCAGGTCATAGCGTTCGATATATGGGTGAGGGATTTATCTCACTTTCAGGGAAGGAATATGACCACCTCCACTACGTTTATAGTTTGGGCCAAGTTGGTGAGCGATTCCAACTTGGGGAACTAGGTTTTGTGAGCACACCTAGTGAGATAGAACTTTAGAGGGAATCATCCGGCGAGGGTATACTCAGAGGGATGGATATACGTATGTTATATGTGTGGATGTTATAGGTAACCGATTCCAACTTAGGGGAACTAGGTTTTGTAAGCACACCTAGTGAGATAGCACTTTAGAGGGAATCAACCGGCGAGGGTATACTCGGAGGGATGGATATACGTATGTTATATGTGTGATGTTTTAGTAAAGGTACGTATATAATGGTATTCAATATTATATGCGGGTAATAATACAGTGTGTGATGTATTTACTTTATATAACTTGTGACACGGTTATATGCTACTATTTAAGAAGGAATTAATTAAGTTAATTGTGAGATAACTTATAATTCAAAAATCATTATACTCGGGTTAGAGTAGTATGGAAAGGGGAGGTTATACCAGGACTAGTTGGACGGGGTAGTACAACTAGGTGGCGGTTAAGGTAACCGTTAAGTGCGCACAATAGTGGAAGGGTGAGAATGTCCACAAGGGAGTGCGACACTAACTTAAATACGAAGCGCATTCATGCATTTTAAATTACTGCAGTTAATTCACTTGCTAAATATTTTCAAAATGTTTTGGGTTCTAACCCTTGCTATAAAACTATTTTCAAAACCTTTTAGGTGTCCAGTCACAGGGATGCCAGGATTGATATTTTATTCCAGGAATACGGAGCTGCGGCATATGTGGATGCTATCAGGAGTTTGGATAAGACGCATCGTTCATTTATTCCTAGAGTAGGAATTATGCATCAGTTTCAGATTTATTTAGGGCTTGTCGCCCAGTCTTCTCAGTACAGTTTTCATATTTGTTTTATTCTGGTGTTGAATATTTGTATTGGATTATTTCACTTTGGTGGCCGATAGTTTATTCGGCAAGTTGTGTAATTAATTATTTAGTTGAGTTTTATTCAGTTATGTGAATGGTTTATATTTATTTCCGCATGTACTGTTTTATTTAATTAAAAAGTTAAAATTTGGCACCAACTTTTGGAATACTAGGTGGTTAGTATGTTTTAAAAAGTTTTCGACAGTAATGCTAAGAATGAACCAACTGGGAATCCTGTTTTAATTTGGTATAGGACTGATCGCCCGGTATTTTATTAGGCGGGGTGTCACATCACCTGAAAAAGAATGCACTCACATTTATACTACATCGTGGAGGAGACTCCAGAGGTTATAGTTGTTTCATTATATTTAATTCCAGTGTGTAGGAACTGTACTGATATGTGTTGGGGTATATTACGTTTACTCTCGAGTGGGGAAATTTATCTCATTATTGACTTAGTACGAAAAAACTAATAATAGTAATAGTGATGTGTTGCATAAACTCCTTTAGTAATGTGGGAGTGGACGGTTAGAACTGTGTGTTTGGGGATAAGATTTTGGCTACTCTGAGTATGTACACTAGACCTACGGATCTCAATGACCGACAATGCTAGGTAGTAGTGTATCAGGAGGGTTCCTTGTTTGAATTTTGCTTGCGAGACATCCCACGCATGAATCCCAGTGAATGTCGAGAGTCGAGAGATGTATTGGTCATTAGAGTACGAATTTACCACTTTAGTTATTATACGTTCATGTTGATGAAAACTTAAATTGAGAGCTAATCTATGATGTAAGGTCGGTAGATTCGAGTAGTGATGTATGGGGAACATGGGACATTTTTATTACTAGTTGATAGGTGGGGTCGTCTCGAGGATAACCAAATTATATTTGTAGGGTAACTGAAGTTGGTCTTTCAGTATAGCCACGTTAAAAAGGCAGGGGCGGATTTGAGATAAGTATGTTACGTGTGAAAGTTAGAGACGATTGTAGAATTATGCACGAGATATAGGGTGTATGGGTGCCCTGAATATTTTGTTTTTTAGTACCATTTGTGATAAAAAAGGATTAGAAAGATATTGTGAATGTAATTGTGGGACAGTCAGAAAACAAGTGGAAATGTAAGCAAGGCCGAACTTCGTTTGAGGAAAGGAGATAGTCTGAACATGAGCTGAGGTGAGTTGGAAGTTGAGTAAAAATACATTGAGAATAATTTGAGTCTCACCTAGTCAAATGCGTAGAGTAGTTAGCACATCGATAAGTTGGTAAAATTCGAATAGATGGAAAATGGCTTAGGAAGTACGCTAGTTTGGAGCCCACGCATTGGCCAAATTTTTTGTCTATCTCAGAATAAGTGGAGTAAGATGTTCCACATGACGTGAGATGATAAGTGAGTGAATTTCGAGTTGAGAGAGACATAGTAAAATCTCAAGGTTGGTCTGATACTACCGACCAGAATGATGCGACATATTGATATTGCCATGAATGGACTAGCTACGAAAATTAATAAAATTCCTTATTAGATTATTAAGATCACGGACTGGATAGGATTTTCTTTGGGTTACGAAGTAAAATTTTTCAGGGACAAAATAACCATTATTATATGGACGTGTGTTTTATTACTAGGCAGTGTGCCCAGCATGCTATTAAATGAGACATAATAAATCGACACAAAGTGCCGCCCAATTTTGATGTAAATTAGAACGAGAACTTTGAGTCCCACCCTGGATAGGAACTGTGAGGAGGCGATAGGAACGGGATTTCACCTTAAGCTAGTCGTGTCAATCATAGGATGATGTATATTCGGAAGGGGTGAAATAAAATATGGAAACATGCGAGGATGCATGTTTTGAACTTTTGGAGTAATTAGAAATACTAATTACAACTGGTAGGGCGGTATGTGATTAGCAAAATATTAACTACTTAGTGATTTTGCGGCTTAATAGAAGAAAATTTCCCGCCTCCCTTTGGATAGTTGTAAAAATGGAGCTAATTAGTTTCTCGGACCCGAGGTGATACATGGTCCGCTGACAAGGCTTGACCCACTCTATTTCATTTCGTATAATTCAAAATGTAGTGAGAGTACTTTGGTGGAAACTAAATTTTGAGTCCTAACATGAGTAGTCAGGGATTGATGAGAGTCTATTTCGTGAGGAGAGATGGCGTGGTACGATAAGAAAATTGATACCTATCGAAGTGAGGTCTTTTCTAATATAGAGTATAGACGCATCTTTTGAGGTCTTGTTATCGAATTCATGATAGTCTTGCATGCCATTATATAAGTGAGACCTTAAGCATAAAGGAATACAAAAGTACGTAAGGGATTAAATGAACTTGTTACTAACCGTGGGTTGTAGTGTAATAGACCTTTGACTGAAACGGTGCCATTAATGTATGAATAGTGGATATCACAAAAGAATTTTGTGAGTAAATTTTTTTGCACGTCCGAACACAATTATGTACAAGAATTTGAAGTTATATTATGAGGCATCATAATGTCGACGAATATATTTATGACCATAAGAATGAGATGCGCGACAAATATCCTGAGTTGTTCCTACCAGTTATACCTTTATTTTTACTCTTTTTTGAATTTTGGGATGAAATTCCGTTATTAGGGGGAAGTATGTAATACCCGTATTTTTGAAAGACTTTATTTTAATTATGGGATTAATTAATTTAAATGGGGAAATTTATTTGTAATTAATCCGAATTTAATTAAATAATTACTATCATGATGAGAGTTAGTATTTATTGGTGAGAATTATGTCGAATATTACTTAGTGAGTAAAGTAATATATGATTATGAAAATATTAAAGTTGCCGTGAGTGAAAAATACGATAGTTATGAAAATTAAGTTGGTGCGCGCATGTTAGTCGTGTCGAGATTTTATTAATGAAAATAAAAGAAAATTGTTTATAAGTTGCTCAAATGGTCATTTTGAGTATGCCATTGTGTCCGTAAGGGTCGATTTAGTCAGAAAAGTTTACCCGAGAGTTTAGTTTGGGTTCTGGGGCAATTTTAGGCCGAACCGGCATCCCGGGAGGGTGTTTTGGTAATTTGTATTTTTTGAGTAAAAAAAGACAAAAATTAGAGAAATAAAAGGTCTCCTACGTGGGTTAGAATAGGTTATCAGCCGTGAGAAACAGTGAGACACGGAGAGAGACCAAAATGGGGAGAAGTTCTAAGGAAGAGCCACCACGAGTGCACTTTTTACACCACCGAGACCACCATCGTGTAGATCAGAGAACGAGGGTCGCAACCATACCAAAATCACCAAAGGATCAGACCGTCTTTCATAAGGCAAGTGTTTAAGTCTTGATTTCTTATAGTATTAAATATGTTCATGTTAGTGTAGGTAGTGAACCCCTTAAATTACATATAAATTGATGAAAAAATTATGATTAAAGGATATATTAGGAATGATTTGTGTAAGAGATTAATTGTTCATGTAGTGAGTAGAATAACCTCGAATTTATGATGATTATTGATGATTAAATCTGGGATTAGAAGGTTTAATTTGAAAGTTTATGAATTAGGGTTCTATGAATCTGAATTTGGGGATTTTGGAATTTAGGGTTAATTATTCAAGACTTAATGCTTTTAGGATATTAGAAATCAATCCTTCTTGTGGAAATATAGATTAGAATTGACCGGGGGAAATTTGGGGCTGAACTGTAGAGGTTTTTAGGGCGTTAATGGATGGAAAACGCAGCAGTTAGAGGTTGGGGACGAAACAGTGTATTCTCGTTCAAATGAGATTGGGTCTCGCTCGAACGAAGAATCCCTGTCGCGCGATGACATCGTTCTAACGATGTTCTATCTTGTTCAAACGAGATAGCTTATGGTTCGAACGACATTATGATTTTTGGGAAATTTCTCCTGTTTTAAATTTGGGCGGCATATTAATCTAAGAGTGATGATTAGCTATATGAACTGGATTTTAGGGTAGTGCAGGATCATTGGGAAATAAATTGGGTATATTACGTTATGATAATTGGAGCGATGAGCTATCCTCGGAAATTATGAGTGAGAGAGTATTCGTAATTTATTAAGTACAATGCAAGTTATAACGAGAGTAATACTACGTATAATTTAAATATTTGGGTTGTGTGTCTACCTGATGAACTTGATAGGTTGCGTGAATGCCGATAGTGATATTTATTATGTATAGGACACACCTACCATACTTGCTATCACGGGAGATTTTAAAAAGGGGGACAGTCCTATCTTAAGGAGCCTTCAGGGGGATATTTATCTTGTGCCTCAGAGCATGGAACCTAGGTATGGGCTATCTGTGACAATAATAGTGATGACGGTCATATGGGTGTGTATGTATGTGAGTAGCCCATAGGTTATGAACTATGTTCGCCTCCAATATGTGTGTTCTGTAATTTATGGTTCGTGGGAGATTTCGAACCCATTGTCCTTATTCAATGCGATATGTATCTGGACTTGATAGCAGAGTATGAGGGCACAGTAGCTGAGCCTAGAGGTGCCTTTTTAGTATATATGTATATACCTGTAATGTTACTTACTGTGTGATAGTGTATGGGTAAAACTTAAGTAGATGAATACTTAAGTAGATGAATAACTTAAGTAGATGAATACTTAACTTGATTTATGAATACTTCCCAAATTGAGATAATAGTTGTAAAAAAAATTAACATGGTATTACGTGTGAAATACGGGTTGGTATTGTGGGTAGTAGTTGGAAGGATTATGTCTATAGTATAGTCAGGCGTAATAGAATAATTAAAATGTGTTTAGAGGTGCGTTAGGCGTGCACATTAATTGAGAGGTGAGAATATCAAGTGAGTGCTCGAAAAGCTAATATTCACATAATATTCCGCTTTACTGCAATTTTTAAATACTTGCTATTTTTTTTAAATACTTTACACTTGGGCTCTGACCCATTTATTGAAAAATATATTTTCTTTTGTCAAATTAATAAGATGCCCAACCACAGGGACACCAAGCATAGGAGTTCCATTCATTTGACGTGTTGTAGCTTCTATGGAAGTTACAGGGCCTCGGTAGTAGACGCCTCCATGATTATCATTTCTTTATCTTGAGTTATTTACTTGAGTTAGGGCATGTTGCCTCTTTTCTATTTAGACATTAAGAGATTGTGGATTTAGTCATTTTACTCCTTTCAGTTGTTGGATTATTTCGTTGGATTATTGTATTTAGTATTTAGGCTGGAGGTGTTCACTCCAGTCACATTTATTATTCCATTTGTTTTTATTTCATATGAGATTGCTTTGAATGGGGAATGTTTAGTTATTCGTTAATTTGGTTTATATTAATTAAAAGATAAAATTTTGACATCAACCATTTTAAATATTAGGTTGTTAGTGTCAATAATAAAGTTTGCGACAGTGATGCACATTCTGAACCAACTGGATATTCTGATTTAATTTAATAAAGGACTGATCACCCGGTATTTAATTAGGCGGGGTGTCATATCCATGTACCCCAAGCCGGCGATCGTCTTGAGAAACTCCAGGGCCCTAGCTTGTAAGCCTGGCAATATAGGCGGATAGCTAGAAACCTACCCAACTTCAACCCACAATAAGTTGCTCAGGTCCCATTTCTTTGTTGCCCGGGTTAAAAATGGGTCACGATACTCAATCTACCGAGTTAATTGTGGATCACATACGGGTCGGGTCAAAAGCGGCCTGTAACATCTAAACAAGGGTTTTCTTATAATTCGTTTTGGTTTTTTACTTTCGGTTTCTGTAACTTTGGAATGGTAATATTTTTCTTCTTTAATAACAGTTAGACAATAGGTTTTGATTAATCAAGGTTGCGTAGGTTTAAATTTCGGGTACACATTTATGGGGATGGTTTTGTGTTTTATATATATATGGAGAAGAAGGGGAGAAACGGGTAACCCAACCCGATCCGGCACAAGCCTAATCCAAACGCGCCCACTTCCTTGTATCGACCCGCCACTGACCCACTCAATTCTGACCCGATCCGTTAACCCGCCCAGATCCTCCCATAACCGTCCAATTTCTGGGCCTACTAGCTTGTAAGGTCATCTTGTTCTAGACGAGAGACCCCAATTTGCCCCATTTTAGGGGCCTAGTGGAAGGTGAGCCTGTGACACCCCGCCTAATTAAATATCGGGTGATCAGTCCTTTATTAAATTAAATCAGAATATTCAGTTGGTTCAAAATATGCATCACTGTCGAAATTTTTATTAAAATACTAACCACCTAATATTTAAAAATGTCGATGTTAAAATTTTTCTTTTAATTAATGTAAAATCAAATTAACGAATAATTAACATTCACCATCCAAACCAAAATCACATGAAAGGAAATGGCTGAAATGCAACTGGAGTAAACACATCCAGTCCAAGTATAGTGTACAATAATCCAATCAAAAAAATGAACAAATGAATTGAATAAATAAATAAATACATAAATCTATGACTGTCTAATAGAAAGGGGCAACATGCCCTAAAATAATTAAATAGCTCGGAATGAAGAAATGGTAAATATGGAGGCGTCTACTAACGAGGTCCTGCAAGTTCTACTCCAGCTACAGCACGTCAAATGAATGGAACTCCTATGCTTGGTGTCCCTGTGTCTGGGTACCTAAAATAATTTGACAAAAGATAAGAGATTTGCAAGAGACGGGTCAGAGACCGAGTGTAAAACATTTTAATTTTTTATCAAGTATTTAAATGTTGCAGTAAAGAAAATAGTATGCGCATGTTAACTTTTCGAACACTCACTTGAGATTCTCACCTCTCAACTAATGTGCACGCTTAACGCACCACTAAACCCATTAATTATTCTATCATCTAGCTAGACTAAAGACAAAAATCCTTATAATCACTACCCGCAATACAAACCCGCATTTTCCATACAACACTATATTAAATGTTTTCACGAATGTGGTCTCAATTTGGAAAGTATTTATAAATCACGTTAAGTGCTCGCTTACTTTAGTTATTCAAAGATTATCATCATTATATATCTTATCCACATACTTTCACATAACAAGTATCACTACATGTGTGTATATATATATTATATACTAAAAGACACCTCTAGACTCAGCTACAGTGCCCTCATACTCTGCTATCAAGTCTCTGCTATCAAGTTCCAGTACACCTCGCATTGAATAAGGAAAATGGGTTCAAAATCTCCCACGAACCATGAATTTACTAATCACACATTTTGGAGGCGAACATGGTTCCAAGCCTATGGGCTAAGCATATACCTACGCACCCATATAAATGTCAACACTATCATTATCATATAGCCCGTACCTAGGTTCCATGCCTTCGAGGTACTAATCAAATATCCCCCCGAAGGCTCCTCAAGATAGGACTGTCCCCTTTTTCCATCCTCCCATGATAGCAAGTATGATAGGTATGTCATACATAGAATACATATCATTATAGAAATTCACGCAACCTATCAAGTTCATTAGGCATACACACAACCCGAATATTTAACTTATACGTAGTATCTTTCATTACTACTTGCATTACACATACTAGATTACGAATGCTCTCTCGCTCGTAACTTAAAGATAAATCATTGCTGCAATTGTCATAAAATATCATACTCATCTTACTACCCAAGAATTCTGTTCTAACCTGAATCCCAATTTTACTGCTGATCATCACTTTAAATAAACTTGCTACCCAGATTTGAAACAGAAGAAAATTTCCCGAAAACTGGACCTGTCGTTTGAACCAAAGCTATCTCGTTTGAACGAGATAACATGTCGTTAGAACGACATATCGCGCGACATGGGTTCTCATTCGAACCAGGCTCTATCTCATTTGAACGAGATTGAGCAGTTTCATCCCCAACTTACACCTGCTACGTTTTCATCCATAAACGGTCTTAAAACATCTATAAATCAGTCCCAAACTCCTTCCATTCAATTCCAACTCAATTTCCCACATAAAAGGTTGATTTCTAACATCTTAAATGCATCAATTCATGATTAATTAAGCCATAGACCAAAAATCCCTAAATTTCAAATTCATAAAACCCTAGTTCATAAGATTTCCAATCAACCTTATTTAATCCCGAATTTACTCAGCAATTATCAACATAAATTCGTAGTTAAACTTCAAATTACAGGGACCATTCAAATTGGTATCAATTTAAACCTAACATATCTTTTAATCATTAATTTTTCATCAAATCATATGCAATTTAAGGGGGGTTCATTACCTACACTAACATGAACACATTTAATGCTAAAAGAGCAATATTTAAACTCTTGCCTTATGAAATATGGTCTAATACTTTGGTTTTGTTGGTATGGTTGTGACCCTCATTCCTCGATCTACGCGATGGTGGTCTCGGTGGTGGAAGAGGTGCACTTGTGATGACCCTTCATTATATTTTTCTTCCTCTTTCTCTCTTTTGGTCTCTCTCTACGCCTAACTTTTTTTCTCACGAAAGACAACCTAATCTAACCCACATAGGAGATCTTTTATTTCTCTAATTTTTGTCCTTTAATTTAGTCCAAAAATACAATTTACCAAAATACTCTTCTGGGGTGCCGGTTCGGCCTAAAACTGCCCTGGAATCCAAACTAAGCCCCGAGTAGACTTTTTTGACTATCTCGACCCTTCCGGACTCAACGGCGCACTCGAAACGATCATATGAGCGACTTATAAATATTTTACTTTTTATTCTATTAATTTGGTCATGACACGACCGCGTCCCAACTTAATTCTACAACAGTCGTATTTTTCACTCACGACAACTTTAATATATTTTCACAATTATATATTACTTTACTCGCTAAGTAATATTCAACATAATTATCACCAATAAATACTAACTCTTGTCACGCTAGTAATTATTTAATTTAAATCCGAATTAATTATAAATAAATTCTCTCCATTTAAATTATTTAATCCCAGTCCCATAATTAAAATAAAACCGTTCAAAAATACTGGGTATTATAGATCCTTCCTCACCTTCGCTACCTTGTCGCCTGGATGAAGAAATTTACAGCGAAAATTATTGTTATTAGTACAAATATGTATATAAGTTAACTACATTATAAGAATACAAATAATTGGAATACTTATTACAAATATAAATGTTGTTTCAAATTCGGGTCATGTCACGGACTTTGAATTAATTATTAAATTGTTCAAAATACAATCTAACATATTCACTAACCAAAAAATCAATTTTGATTCAAATCCACAGAAACTGATCAAGTCCAAATGAATTAAAAGAATTAAGCCGTCGTTCGATAATAATAAAGTACTAGAAGAATACATGCTACCGATTATTATAAATAATTGAAATACTTATTGTAAATCTAAAAATTATTTCAAATAATTGGAAAACTTATTACAAATCTAAATATTGTATCAAATTAGAGTCATGTCACGTACTTTGAATTAATGCTTAGATTGATTAAAATTCAAATTAACATATTCACTAACCAAAAAACTAATTTTGATTCAAATCCACAAAAACTGATCAAGTCCAAATGAATTAAAAGCATTAAACCGTCGTACGATAATAAAGCACTAGAAGAATACACGCTAGTAGTAATTATAAATAATTGGAATACTTATTACAAATCTAAAAATTGTTTCAAATAATTGGAATATTTATTAAAAATCAAAAAATTGTTTCAAATTCGGGTTATCATTTAAAATGGATTGATATTCGATATGAGCAGCTAAGTCATCCACACTACTGGTTAGATGCTTTGGCGCGTGTAGGATAATTGACCATGGATCATTGTTCATATAATCCGAGTAAAAAACTTGCTTGAACTTTTAAAAAGCACAAACAAACGGCTCATCACTCGCGTGCTCATTGCTCTTCAATTTGAACAAGTCAACCATGATCAAATTGGTACCAGGATTAGCTTTGTAAGCATTTTTATCCTGAACTCTTACCTAATCATAGTAAAACACAACCTTTTTGAAGCTTATATAGGCCAATTCAAATATATTCCAAATGACACCATTGCAAGTCATTTTAGCTTCAAAGAGGTTTTTATGTTTCGCGCTCGCTCGAAAATAAGTAAGAACCTAATATGAAAAGCTCGAGTTCTGTATATTTATATATTCCTCGTACACCCTTGCACCAAATACGTAGCCGTTTAATTGATACTTTTTGTACTCATATGCCATGAACAAAGGACCAGTGGATAGACGAGCAAGCCTTGATGTCGCATCGCCCATCTTTAAGAGATGAGATTATAGATAAATTAATTAGGTAAATTTTTAAGCTTTCTTGTAATGTGACATTTAATAAGAGATATTTGCATTGTAGTTACCTCGCGTGACACCCACAACCTAAATTCACTGTCTGATTGTGCCATCGTTCTTCATCTTTTATTGTTCCTGCACACACCATGTTTTTTGCATTGATCGTGACGAACTCATTACAAAATTGATCATGTATAAAAATTAAAATAATATAAAAGTTAAAATAATATAAACTTACCTTTTCCATTCTTCGACATCTTTATGTGTGTCAAATAGATAATGAGCTACTTGTTCATGTTGTAAGCCCGTCAATTTCACTCGCTTTCCCATCCCCTAATCACCTTCATCGACGAACTCATCAATGTTATCCATGTTGCTTGGGTTAGGCATATATTCTCGAGTGTAGATTTATGACTCCACGGTGATGTATTCCTTTGCAATTGATCCTTCAATGTATGGTGTATTCTTGATGTAATATTTGAAAACTTTCATCAATCTTTCAAACGGGTACATCCACTGATATGTAACTGGGCCATAAAGAAGTGCCTCATCACATAGGTGTACCAACAAGTGAACACATATGTCAAAAAGTGATAGGGAAAAGTACTTTTCCAACACACAAATCGCTTCGATTAGCGCTACTCTTGCAGCCATTATGTGATATTGATTGACTACCTTCTCATATACAAGTGTGCAATAGATGCTAATTTGCATAATGGCCCTCCATAAATCCTTGTGCTTAGAGAAACGGTGGTTAAACAATAGAGGGACCAATTGCATGATCACATGCCAATCATGGGACTTACACTTGTATAAATCATGGGTAGAATAATTCACAATCCTTTGCAAGTTGGATGAAAAATTAGATGGAACCTTCAAATTATATATTGTTTTTAAAAGCACATTCCTTTCCTCACTCGTAATAGTAAATGCACAAGGGAGAATTATCGTCCTTACCCTACTATCTTCTTTCAACCATAATTATGGCTTAAGTTATAATGATTTAAGGTCTTTTTGTGCATTTTCTCCATCCTTAGGATGACTCCCCCCAAGACATGTGCCCATAATATATTTTTCTCCGCATGCATCACATCTAATACATGGCGCATCGAGTTATTCTTCTAATAAGGAAAGTCAAATAAAATTGACCTCCTATATCATCCCTTTCTTGTCTCAGTTTCATTCCTAGTTATAGTATCCTTATGCTTGACATACTTCAATTTAGGATTCTTACCTGGCATATTAGGGACACAATTAGCAGATTTACTTTTAATTTCTGAACCTAAAAGTTTTCTCGAAGGTAGCCTATGTTTAATCCCGTCGGGTAAAAAATTAAAACCTTTCTTAAATCTAAAACTATGAGCGGGTGGTAAAAACCTCCTATGGCAATGTATATATTTTTTGCACTAGCGGTGAGACACAGAGATTCAGACTCGTTTTCACAAATAGGACATCCCAAATAACCATGTACAACATGACCGAATAATCTCCCATCAGCTAGAAAATCATGAATTGCCCACATCAACATAGCTTTCAGCGTAAATTCTTATTTTTTAAAAGAGTGTCAAATGCTTGCACACCTTCTTCCCACAACTCATTTAATTCTTTTACTAAAGGAGGCAATTAGACATCGATGTCCTCACTTAGTTCCTTTGGAACAACATCAGTAAAGACAATATCAAAAATTCAGATCTCATACACTGTGAATGAGGGAGGTTGAGTGGTGCTAGGATCACTGGCCATACACTCTGATTGCTGCTTAGATTTTCAAATGGATTGAAACCATCTATTGATATTTCAAAACGAACGTAATACTGTTCTCGAGCAAAATTGGTATACTTATAACTCATCCTATTTCAAGCTGTATAATCAATAGGATGAGGCATGAGATTACCCCTTACTTATGCCCTAGCGTGCCAAGTCATTACCCCGCTATCCATGGTACTGTGAAAAACCGCTTCAATCTAGGCCCAACGAGAAAAAAATTCAGCACTTTTTGAGGCATTTTGAGCTTGTGCCTTCCCTGTCAGTAGATTGCACATATGTAGGTTCATCGCATATCGAACACCGATTAAGATTTTCATAATCCTTTCGGTATAGTATGCAGTCATACACACAAGCATGTATTGATTTATATTTCATTCCCAAACCTTTCAAGATGTTCTTCATATTATGATAGCTATTTGGAAGCGTATTTTGCTTAGGTAGTAAGCCCTTCACCCAATTCAAAATTCCCATCACGCTATTTCCAGACAAACCATATTGGATCTTCAAACTATGCAAACCAATTATGGTATGTAAAGTTGTCTAATCTTTATCACAACCAGAGTATAATGGTTGGGTCGCCTAAAATTTTAAACTTTGGTGGTCATCGTCAAGGTTTATACCGAGATCTTCATGAGCCTATGAACCTGATACATCATCAGTGACCTCATTTTCTTCCACTTCATGAAATCCATACACGTCATCAACTGAATCCTCTAGCATATTATGATGTACATTGTCCTCCTTCCCTTATACATGTATCCTACTTGTAGAAGGTTTTTGTGAAGGTTGCTTGGGGACAAAAGGAACATCAGATTCCTCATGAAAAATCCAAAATCAATAACTATCTTGCATACCCTATCTTAACAAATTTAGTTCAACTATTTTCCACTCAAACACCTTACCATTCCTATACTTAGCACACGGACACATTAACTCTTTATCATAAAGACATCTCTTTCAGTATTTCATAAATTCATTAGCATCTCTGCGATACACATCCCCTAGTCTTTTAGTCTCACCCATCCCCTCTTTTTATAGAGGATATCCTATCACCACTACTACAAACAATCACCTATTATGAGTAAGAAGCGTATATTCATGAATTAGTATAAACAAAAGTGTGAAAATTTAGTTTTCTATAAATGATTTACAACAAGATTGACATTTTATCTTTCGGTGTTATATTATAGAAATAATATGAATACTATTTCCTCCATATCCTCTAAAGGGTGAGTGAGTCTCGTCCATTCATGATCGCATGTAATATACTAAGTAGCTTATCCACATTGTTCCAGTTTGAGGAAAATTCGGCAGCATATCCCCATAGTTTTCCAAGTACACGACATAGATTTTCAAGTGTAAGTGTTATTTTAATTTATCAATTTAAATAACACTTAACCCTGCATCATCAAGTATGTACCCAAAGAACATTAAAAGACGGTAGTATAACTTCTCCCCAAAGTAACAAGTTTAAGCCACTAAGAACATTATTATATAGAAACTATGCCATCCCAAACTGTCCAAACAGGACAATTCGAAAGATCTCATTACAGGATAATGACTCTCGAACGGGTATAAGGGCTATTAAATGAGTACTCATAAGAACTGTAAGGCTAGTTTTTATGCGCAATATATGTAGTTTAAAGTAGTTATAAATTACCATGGTAAATATGTTTCATTTATTCGGTAGTTCTTTATAGTGATGATTTATACATAGTTACGTTTCATTTCACATTATTTATTGTTTAACAGAAAGATTTTAAAATTTATAGTATGTTTCATTTCTGTCTTATTTATATTCAGTATAACAACCCTAAATGTTAGAAATACCTAGGGCTAACTAACTCAATGGTCATCTAAATGTTCAAATACGCAAGTCAATAATTATTCAAGAATCTCAAACAACAACTCGAATAATAATGCGAAACGTTAGAAATGCCTAAGTCCAACCAACTCATTATCCATTTAAATGTTCAAATCCACCTCTAAGTAACCATCTTCTATATCCTAGCGTGCTCCTTAAATCCTCAAACATTGATAATGTGTCTTTATTTTGATGACCTCTATTTGTTCAAATCTCTCCCAACTTAGGTATTTATAAACACCCCATCCTAGTACACCTTGAGTACCTTCTTAGATCCCTAACACTTTTCCTCCCATCATAGACCCTAGGTTATACTCCGAGACATGATCTAGAGGTTGTCAAGCATTTTCGGGCCCCGTTTAGCTTTGATCAACTATCCAACTTGAGCAAAGATTAATGAAATATTCTTAGATCTCTGAATCCCAATTCCAAGGGTTTATACCATGCGCGAATCGGCCTCACGATTTGTTTGAAGGTACCATTTTACTCTAAAAGGCCATCGAGCACTTTTAGGCCCCATTTGAATTTGTTCAACTCTTTAACCTGAGCAAAGCTCAATGAAATCTTGGAGGTCTCTGAATCCCATTTTTAGCATTCCATACAATGAACGAATTAGCCTCATGGTTTGCACGAATGATCCTTTTTACTCAAAAAAATTCCGTTAGAGACCATCAGGTGCTCTCGAGCCTCATCTGAATTTGGTCAACTCTCGAACTTGATGGTGGCTTAATGTATTCTTGTAGGGATCTAAATACCCTTTTCAAAGGTCCCGATCATGTACGATTCGAACTTACGATTTGCATTATATTCCCATTTTTCAAAAAATTTCTTTCCAGACTGTCCATAGGCACCCCTGATCCCATGCCTATCGGCAGGGTGCACTTTCCTTGGCCAACAAGGCTGAAACTATGTCGATAGGCAGGCTAGGGCCGTGTTGATCATAATCTCTTGAAACCCTAATTTTTTACTATTTAAGGAGGATATGACATCATTCCTAGTTCCCTTTTCAGCATTAAAAAACATTCCCTCAAAATCAATGCACCGCCATTCCAAAAAATTCAATTTTCCAACATTCCTTTCATCTTTCTTACCTCACTTTATCTTTGGCCACCAGCCCCACCCTTACTTCATCACCATTCCACCACTATAAAATTATCCCACTCTCCTCCAAAAATCAGTTGCAAAGTCTTCCAAGAGTTCTATTTCCACTCCATTCTAATTTATTTATTTAGTATTGTTTACTGACTTTATTTCCATTTTAATATCTTTTAGTCTTACTTCATTATCTCACATCAACTAATATCCTTTATTAATATTGTTATTATTCACATAACATATTTTCATAAAACCCAAAATATAAAAAATAGGGTTTAATTGTAAACTCCAAAAGTAAGATTTCCTTATTTTTCCTACACTCCTACACTTGAGCACGCTTTCTTCAAAAATAATTAAAGAGGAGTATTAAGTTTGGGTTTATGGGTTGAACCCCACCCATATGACATATCTAATTATGTGGACTTTAATTCCCTTTAATCTACGTAGGCGTCTCGGTACAATCCTTGGATCCGAGTACTATTTTGTCCCTTTACTCTTTCCTGTATTTATTAGTATTTGTGAGTCATGAAATCCTAGATATTTGTGTTCCCCTTGACATACACATTCACTTATTCATAGTGACTTGTGATTCGACGGACATTCACATTATATTTATTTTTATGCCATTTCTTCGGTATGCTCCTTAGGCCGATTCCGCTCCGTCTTTCCCATGACGTGACTCAAGTGATTTCCTTATCCCATTATTCAAATCGTGCATATGTACACACATATCATATTTTAGAGAAAAGGAGAGTATTATCGTAGTCCATGAGAGACCGAAAGGGTGGCATGGGTGCTTAACACCTTTCTATTCCGTAACTTAGTCCTCGAACCCTTAATTCATTTAGTTTCATCTGTATCAGTATGCCTTCAATGCCTTTCTCTCGGGACGACTACATCTCTTTTGTCTATTTTGAGCAAAATAGGCTGATGAATCCATTTTTTCGTATTTATCTCCTTTTTATGACGATCGATTTATATCTGAGGCGGGCCATGAAGATATCAACGTGAATGGTGAAAAGAGAACTCTCATATCCTCAAATAACCCGTATGTTCGGGAAAGAGGTATTTCTACGATTTTCCTCCCGTCGCAATTTTGGGGCTAGCCCACGAATGAGGAATTCGTCCCGGATGATCACAACCAATATTTTCATCATCTCCCTCTTGTTCTCTTCAATGGTTAAAGAAGGCAAAATAGTTGTTACCCTATTTTGCACTAAAGTAAAAATTAAAAATGGTCACAGTTAATGGGTTATGGTCCAAACCCGTGACCAGTAGGTCACTGTCCAAACCCCTACCCCTTAGTATTTATCGTAACCAAGTGAGTGACCCGGGTTTAATATGACTTTATTAAGGGTCGGGTCATGGCTTAAATCCGTGACCAATGGGGTTACGTTCAGAAATCGCGATTCATGCGTGATCCAGAATGACGCCAAATATCCCCTGCTTTTGCTCACACTTATGGTCACGATCGTGACATGTGACTCACCAATGACCATATATTGTGACCAAGGGTGTTTTGGTGCCAAAATTCCCTCTATTTTGGTCACATTTAATACTCGTGACCCACTGTGGCAATTATCAATGAACGTTGAGCATTAATCGTGACCCCAAAACCTATTTTAAAATGGTTGCCTTATTTTGGTCACGGTCTATAACCGTAATCCACAAACATGATTAATATTGGTCACCGTATGGGTCACGGGAAAAATTGTGACCCATTTTTGAGGTATTAATTAAGTGAGAACCCTACATTTTATTTCGCTCCTGCCCCCAAAGATAAGAAAAGTCCCTCTCTCGTCGAAACCCTATTCTTCCAGAGAAACACTCTTTCTCTCTCTCCACACAAGGTATTCCTTTCATTTATTTATTATATTGTGTTGTGTGTGTTCTGTGTGCGTGCTCGCCTGTGTGTGTGTGTCTTCAATGTGTGTGTTCAGTGTGTGTATTGATATTAAAAAAATATAATAATTGTTGTATTGTATTCAAAAAATGAAATTATATGAAATTGGTTGTTGTTCTTCATTTTATTGTACTATTTTTTTTTCACATAATGAATATTTTTCACACCTTGAATTTTTTAACCTAATTAATATTTTAACTATATTTTTAGTCCTTATAATGAACAACAACAAATTTAAATGTACATCACATATTCCGTATTGAAATATGACCCTATTTATTGTTAGAAATTATATATGAAAACTTATGTTCTAAACTTATGTTCTTATAAATCAATCAACAAGTAGATGACTTAGAAGGAGTACACGATAATTTCGTATTGGATCGTTGGGTTGATGGTTTGATACGGATGATGGATACTTAAAACGATCAATGTATTAATTCTTCACCCCTTCCTTAGGATTAAATTAAAATGAACTTAAATTGGGCTTCTTATGTCTCATTAACCGGATGGAAAACCATAATTTATTTATGATTAATTCACTACAAGAAAAATATTTTTTTATGACATTTTTAGAAAATGACTTTAAGACATTTAAAAATAAAGTGTTAATATAATTATACTACTATTACTTATATGACATATTTTTTTATAAAGTGTCATTATATATTTATTAGTGTTAGTTTAAATGACAATTTAAATATAAGAGTCATATTTAATTATATCTATTATGACCCTTTTAATAACAAGTCTAATTGCTTTTCTAATAAGTATACTCTATATGACGTTTTTTTTCCACAAAATTTTTTGGACGTGCGCGGTTCTTTCCCTCCTTCTCAAATCGTAATTTTTTTCGGAAGTCATAACCCTGCAAAAATCGCAGCCAAACTCCTAATCCAAAATCACCCTTCGCTCCCGCTAACTTTCGATTTCTGTCGTCGTCTGTTACTCTCTCTCGTTTAAAGTTTCGATTTATAGAGCTTGATTTCTCGTTTCGAATGTAAGATTTAGGGTTTCTAGTGCAAAATATGAATTCCTTCGGTTAGGAGGTGAATTCAAAAGCTATGTTATTTTATTTTTTGTTGTGCTGATTTTGATGGATATCGCTAGGAAATCTAATTGCATTTCGTACAGAGGTAGATATGATTATCTAATTATTTTGAATACCTGATAGAGGTTCTACTCTCTCTCTCACCCAGAGAGAGAGAGAGAGCGGATCAAGTGAGGTCCTCCAGTTTGAGGACCCTTAATGAGGTTCATTTTTTTAAAATAGTAAAAAATATATTTTAGAGCTGATTTTGTTCCTATGGTTTTTAAACATTTCATTAGGACCATAAAAAAATAATCAACTCAAAATGAATTTTTTTACTATTTAAAAAAAAAATCGGTCAAACTTTGTGAGTTTTTAACAACTTAAAAACAACATAAAAACTGACACAATTTAACCGTTTTTTTAAATTAGCAAAAAAAAATCATTTTGAGCTGATTATTTTTTTATAGTCCTACTGAAATGTTTAAAAGCCATAGAAAAAAATCAGCTCCAAAATATTTTTTTTACTATTTTAAAAAAGTAGACCTCATTCAGGGTCCTCAAATTGAGACCTCACTTGATCCTTTCCCTATATATATATGCAACACATAAAATATCATGCATAAAAAGTTAAAATATCATCCAATATCATGCATCAAAAGTTAAAATATTATCCAACATCACCTATATATATATATAGGGAGAGGTTCTCTAGTGGACTAAAAGAATGGACTTTTTAATGGACCTTAAAAAAAAATACATAATAACACATTAATTTTTACTTTTATAGTGTAATTGGTTCGCGCCAGCGGTACCCGAGACCCCACCTTCACCCCACTACCCTCCCTACCCCCCCTCACACACCCACCCCCCGCCTCCCCTCCAACCACCACTATCACCATAGCAACCCTTATGACAGCAGGGCTGCCATGGGGGTGGGTGCCGGGGGGGGGGGGGGGGACGATGAGGTTTGGGGATCGATTGACACGCGTGTTTTGTGCCGCTGGCGCGGACCAATTACGCTATAGGAATTAAAATTAATGTGTTATTATGTGTTTTTTGTTAAGGTCCATTAAAAAGTCCATTCATATGATCAGATATAATTGGATTGGAGTTGGAAAAGCTTGCCCTATGCTAAATTGAGGTCTTAATTGGAGGTATAATGAACAAAGAGGAAGGGGATATCTGAAATAGAAAAAACTAGTAATTTTTTTTCCTGATTTGTAGAGAGTCATGGCATCATACTAGGATAATAATTTAGCAATTTTTCTTGTTATTTATAGTGTAAGATGTAAATATGAATATGAATATAAATATGGGTGAATGAAGAGAAATTTCTTTTATTTCAATGTGATGCCACTAGTGTCTTTCCGGAAACAATCTTCTTTTAACTTGAAAGGGTTTTGAAATTCCTATATTAGTAATGTTGACTGGCTTTCTAACTTTGTCTGGGAGCATAGTTCGAGCTTACGATTATAGTGAATTTGTACAAGCATATCAATTCTAGCTCCATATTATTTAGTTATAAGGAAAAGGGGTGGGGTTGGAGTGATTAGGTTAAATCTTTTTGTGTTGACTATATGTTTTCCTCATTTTTTGTATGAACGTGTTAGTAATTATATTAATGCAGTAGACAATGGTGAAAAACAATGTTTTTGTTTAATCATTGTAGGATGTTTGGAAATAAGCACTCATGGGATTGAATTTATTAGATGAGATTTCTTTCTCATGCCCATTTAGGCATCCAATAATTACGCTGACGAGGTTGAATTATAATTGTTGATTTAGGCATCCGTTCAGGCATCCAATAATAAACACTAGCTTCCATTGATTTAATAAATTAAAGGTACATACATAAAAGTTAGAATAGTTATATTGAGTTTGTTGCAATAAAAGTCATGACTGATTGCCTAGATGATTTATATTGAGTTGGTGGAGTATCAAATGGATTGACTCTTGGGGTGGTGTTTGGAAGTTATTTTCAAATTTCCACTTGAAACTATTTTTTTCATGAAATAATTGAAACTATATTGAGTTAGTCTTCTAATGGTTCTTTTTGTGTTTTGCAGTTCATAGTTGCAAACATTACTCTTGAGAACACCAGGTATGTTTTTGCATTCTTGGTTAGTTTGGTATATCAAGGTTTTTCTTTCAATTTGGGTGGATGTGAAGATAAATGGTTTAAGTTGCCACTTCCAAGTCTTCAATTGTGATTTTGCAATTTTACCACTTAATTTTATGTATATGAGTTTATTACTTAAGAGGGAAAGTTAGACTTGTTGAATTATACACTACACTCATATTGGTTTCCAGGTTGCCATACAGTTGGACCTAATATTTGCAAAGGTCGGGGTATTTGGGCGAACCTTTTTTTATTGCCAAATGCATTTTAGTTTTCCACATCTTATTGAGATCATGCCTTCAAAATTTCTTGTTGATTCTGACACTCTTCTTTGTTGGTGGTGATGAGAAAAATGGAAGGTTTGGCAACTGATCATAGCTTCAAAGTTCTTTTGCATTGAAGGTATTTAGTGGGCACATGGTGAGGATTTTTTTGTGTTTGCTAACTCACACTTGATGGTGGATAAGATAAAGTCTCAATTTTTAGGTTTTAGAAATTATGGTTAGGGCTTGTGATTTGGGGAAGATGGGGGAGGTTGGAGAAGATGAGGGCATTATTGTTCAAGTTTTTTAGGGGACTAAGTCAAAATATTAATTATTGAGTTTTTTTAACGAAAAAGTAACGATGTTAGATTCTAGGGGTTATGTCTGCTTTTTGGACAGTGAGGGGTGGCGTTAAGTCTATATATGGTATTATTGCAGATTCTATGTAAAAAAAACCTAATATTTTAAAGATTTTTTGTATGGGTAATGGCGTTTTTGATGATTTTTTGAAATTCTAACTGTATTTTTTTGAAAAAATAACTTAACATTTTAGAATTAATAGTTGTAAAATAAAAAAAGTTTCTTTCAAATTTGGTTAAATGTTAACTATTGTATTTAAAGTATGCTAAAATTGAATCGCTAAATAGTAAAAGTTAGGTTAAAGAAGATTTACAATGTCAAATAAGTCATATATATGATTAAAGCAAGGTAATAATGTAACCTAGATGATTTTTTTGGGGCCTTCACATATGGGTCATATATGAACGTTTTCACAAGATAGGTCCCATTCTTTGTTTGACCATTAATTAAGTCTCACAATAAGACCATTGAGAGTCTACCAAAATATTCCAATATTATTTTGCACCTCCCAAAATTTGGTTTGCTCTGAAACGTTGGACATATTCAATCTTCTTGCAACATTCCTTTTGCCTCTTGTCTCACCCTGCGACAGTTGTAATATCGGGACAAGGTAACTCTAATTTTTTTCAAAAAAAATTGTTTTGATTTTAAAAGTATATTGACATGTTTAATTATAGTACTGGAAAATGGGTGAATTTGGGTGGGTTTGAGCAGAACAAATATGGGTTGTGCCAGATTTGTGCAGGCTAAATACGTGTTATGGTAACAGACAAGTTGGGCTAACCTATTTTTTTTACGACCAGTGGGTTTCACTTTTATTCTAATATTTATCGGTTTTGTCATCTGCATTTTTATTCCATTCGGAGAGAGAGAGAGAGAGAGAGAGAGAGGGTAGGTTTTTAACTCCTAACCCTTGTTAATAATCAATTTCACAACAATGCACAAGTCCAAAGTCTTAAGGCATTTGAAAATTATAATGGGTTACCCACTTCCACCCACACGAACTCATTTTTAGCCCATTTTTAATCATTGTTTGGGCCCGAATTTAGCCCATAACAGGAAATTATGGGAATCTCTTTAACTGTGGGTTGATATTGCTAATACTATTTGATTATGATGTTTAAAAAAGATTAAAAAAATAGTTTATTTTCATAAAAAAAATTCATATAAATATGAAAAGTAGGTATTGTAGTCACCTAGAATAAGGTGCCAGGAGACTGCATCGTGATACATAGATTTGTCACAACATTCCAATTGTTGAGTGACCTGTCCACGACAGTTGGTCTGCTGCGTGAACAAACATTTGTTGATCTTAAACAACTTGT
This sequence comes from Sambucus nigra, assembly GCA_949130495.1. Classification (NCBI taxonomy): domain Eukaryota; kingdom Viridiplantae; phylum Streptophyta; class Magnoliopsida; order Dipsacales; family Adoxaceae; genus Sambucus; species Sambucus nigra. The sequence goes on along the minus strand of OX422209.1, from coordinate 411,459,007 downwards.
TTGGGAGTAATTAATTAGTTTTCTCCCTACTCTATAAGGCCAAAATCACTAAGTAGGTGGATTACCTTAAAGATGGCCTAATGCTATTTTGTAACACCATTTTGCTCTTTTTGATTCTCTAGAGCAATGTAAAAAATGTCAATACGATCCCAAACAAGCAAATTCAAAAGCAACATAGTTATGATTGGAGCAACAGACCAACTGCCTTGGCCAAGGGACGCACGCCAATTGGAATTCCGTGGAAATTCCTCCTTTTTATTTTTTTGTTTGTTTATCATTTTATATGTTTTGTTTTTGTTTAACCGTTGATGAACCCATACAATGAAAAACATACAATTAAAGAAAAAACATACAATTAAAAAAAACCATTAACACAAAAACCATATAGCGCCAAACCAATTTCACAAATGCTCTTGTAAATTGTAGCGTAAAGCCATATGTGTTGCGGAGTCGTGAAGGCGAGCTTATGAAAATATTCGATCTGCACTATTTATCTCATCACGTTTAAGAAACTCAACGTGATCTAGTACGCCTTCTCGATCTTCGGGTTGCCACATCAGAAGATCAGGTTTGTCCCGTTCATCTTCTATGATAATGTTGTGAAGAATGATACGGGTCATGACGATTCAACCTAGATCAACATGACACCCAAGACGAGTTGGGCCTTTGAAAATAATGAAGCGAGATTGTAAAACATCAATACCTCATTCCATATCCTTTTTATCCTATTGACATTATGTGAACTATTTTTTTTGGTCTGCGGCTATGCAATTATTTGGACAAAGATGGACTATTTTAGGTATTCGATGTTTAAAGGGTAATTTTCCATATCATACGATCTTCCATTGATAACTTAATTTCATATAGGCCCCGTACCGTGTATTTTCTCCTCGAAAACCTTCGATCGATCGAGAACGCTCAAATCGTTATTTGCGTCTGACATATCAAAACACGCATGCTAAACTAGAGGTCGTGGTCATCTACGAATTCTATTATGCTCGTAATCTTCTTGTCGTGACCTCGATGTGTCCCCATCCTAACCACCAAATATTTTTTCTACTCCTAGTGCATGTAATATATGCTACCTAGCATGCTTGAGAAACCCCATTGCTTCCCTTTTGTGACCAATTTTCAAACATTTTAGGTTGTAGGTATACTAATATAATGAGTCATATACATGACTTAGACCTCCTCATAAAATCTCTTCTACGTCTTAATCATGTGATCTCCTCAAGTAAAATATACTCATCAGTTGAATCGACCGAGCATCCGTATGCGAGCATTCAAAGAGCTGCTATCATTTTATGGACATCAATAAAACTCTCATTTCTTTGTTCCTTACAAATTCTCATTATAAGATGATGTCCCATCAAGAATTTGGAGTAACAATGAGATGCCCTCCTTTCATATTTTTTTCAATGACCTTTCAATCGGGTATAAATCCCCACAGACGCGATGCATTTGGTTATGCATCGATCTTCAAAAATTAGAGAATTACACTCCCTATCAAGCAGAGCATTTGTTGATCACAATCATCATCACCCGATGACTCATCAAGAAGTTTATTGAGGGAATCACTAGATGAAGGCATTATCTAAAAAAAAGTAGATAAAATTTCACAACCTATAATTAAAGTTAAACTGTCTTTTTTATTTGTAGTGAATTTGAAAAACTACCCGTTAGACACAACAAAAAGTAGCTGTTAAAAATGGCAGTTGGTCATGCGATAAATCAAATTTCGTGGGTATCCAAGATACGTGTCATTTATTTTTTCGTGGGAAGGTAACCTATGTTGATACTCTAGAGACGCAACCCATTTTGGTGGAGAAAATGGCGTTAAAGCATTTTGGTGGAACAAAATGCTCCAATGCCTTGGATATGGTCTAAGATTTTAAAATGTTATTGTGGTTGAAAGAATGTTACAAATATTCATTATATGGTATTCCCAACAATCGGCACATTCACTTGAACGAATATAAACCCTAGTTGGAAAGCTAAATATAGAGTAATTGTTACTTTTTTTTTTTTGGGGGGGGGGGGGGGGGACTGATTTTATTGTTATATTCTTTTAGTGTATATGGCAACAAATCAATGTGTGTCACCATGTTTTGTGTGTGTTGAAGACCCGATAACCAACTAATTGTATGATAGTCATAACACGTATTTCTTGATACCAATTTGTATGAGCCTATGTGTGTAACCTACCCCTAAAATCAGCTGGCAAGGGGATGTTGACAAAAGTTCATATATCATAACAATATATCATAACATGTATCATATGAATCTTGAGTCCTTATTTGATTGTCATCTAGAGACACTTTCATAAGTAATTCCAAGTTGTGTTCATAGATTTGTGTCTCTACCTTTTTCCCCATTAGGTGACATGAGAAATTTGTTATAATGGATATAAACTGAAAGAGTTTGTCCCCCAGGAAACATCTTCTTATATAAGCAAATAGGACCTACACGTCCCTGAGATCACTGGTGCGCTCTAAATAAAGCTTATGATTTAAGTGCAAATCTATCGCAACAAGTAATATCCGGTAAGTAATGAATCGTGATCCACAGGGATTGAAACACTCCTAAGAGAACATGATTAGGTTAAAGGGATTCTCTAAACTTCACAAAAGTTAAAGTGTAAAAGATGATTTAATTGTTTGGAAAAGTGATTAAGGGTAATCTCTAAACTAACATGCTATTGATGAACAATTAATTAATTAATAATTACGGAACTATGAAAGGAACTAAGATAAGCTTGAGTTCAAGATATTAAAGGGATCGAGGATAATTCTCCCACATAGGATTCACAAAGAAGTGGATTATAGGGCTTGGTTGAAATTAATTCTAATCGAGCATAACTAATTAAGTCCGAACATCAACCATGTAGAGACTAAACTCATCAATGGAGGATTAGGGGTTAGTTAGTTATTGCTAGATAGGTTGGGTTTGTAGTAAAGCTTCAAACACTAACCCTTGCATGAAAAGAGAAGTTAAGAAACTATGATACTCCAATACCAACACATGAAGTTCCATTAGAACAATTATTAACCAAACCCTAAATATGAAGTTCAAGCATCCAAAGTGGGATTATGATCCCCAATCATAAGTCTAGCTACTCATAATTGAAACTAAACTAAACATGCTAGTTAAAAACATAATTAAGTTAGTTATATAGTTTAAACACAAACCAATACAAGGGATGGAATTAAATGCAAATTAAAGCTAGTGGAACAAGTAGAGAAGATGTAAATGAACATTTCTTTCATTAATAACCACAATTCAACTAGTAATCAAAGCTTTACAAGTGGGTAAAAACCATAAATGAACTTGACCTAGGAGAGAGAAGGGATTGTTTTCTATATATCCAAATATCTAACAAAAGTAATCTATATATACAAAGGAGGAAAAACAAGGGATATATCCCAAAAATCCAACGAAAATCGCAAACTAGTAATAAGAAGAAAGCTGGAAATGCAGGGCCGAATCGATTCGGAGCCAAATCCGAATCGATTAGGAAGTGTAGAGATGTTTCCCTATCTGAATTCGAATCGATTCGGTTGAATCCCGAATCGATTCGGGCCTGCTCAAAAAGGAAGGTTGCACTACTTTGGCATTATTCCTCCCATGTTTCACCGAAACTTCCGTAACTTCTTCGTTCGAGATCGAATTCAAGCACCTTCAGAGGCCACACGAAGATAAGAAGAAGGACTACAACTTCCGTGAAGAACTCAGGATTAAAACCCGAGTGCTGAAATTACCAAAATGCCCTCGACTGTGCAAGTGTCTACGGAACTTCTCCGGATCAAAACCAAACTTTCCAATTTGCATTCCCGAGACCTATAAAAGCTCAATAAAGACACATATATAGTATATATGATGAATTCAGAGGTTAGTTAATAAATGAGTATAAGAATCGGGAAATACATGCACGAGAATGCTAGAAAGTACAAATTAACGGGGTATAAAATACAATAAAAGTGACGAAAGTGCGCTCTAAATAAAGCTTATGATTCAAGTGTGACACCCCGCCTAATAAAATACCGGGTGATCACAGATGGTATCAGAGCATCAGGTTCTAGTGTCCTTAGGATCTGTGCGGATTTTCACATTTCGGCTTAGCAATCTTTGATATAGAGCCCTATTATAGGGTTGTTGTATTCTCATACGTATGTGGATTTACGTTCTTCTGCCAAATTTATATTTGAGGGTGAACTCATACGATTCGATTCTCATTCCAGATGCCGCCCAGGAGAGAGAGAGCAGCTAGGGCAGCAGGGGGAGATGAGACTAGAGAGGCTCATCAAGAGCAAGAGTTATCGCAACAACTGCCAGAGATGATTTCGGCAGCACAGGTAACTAAATTAGTGGTGCAGGCAGTCGAAGCGATGATGGTTGCAATGAAAAGGTACTTTCCACGAGATCAACCACAGGCGTTAGTGGTACCGGATGTTCAGGCCCACCCAGGGCCATCGGGGTGGCAGCAAGTACGAGAGGTTTTTCAAAGAGGGCATCCACCAGAGTTTCGAGGGGGTTCACATATAGTGCTAGCGTGTCACTAGAAGATAGATATCCAGCGTCACCTACGCATGGTAGATTGCGACGAGGTGCAGAAGAAAAAGCTAGCCACTTTTAGTTTAGTGGGAGCAGCGCTACAGTGGTGGGAGTCGATCACCACAGTTGAGGAAAGGGATACACTAGCTATTGCAGAGTTTTGGGTGCGGTTCGATCACAAGTATTTTCCTCCAGCGGTTGAGACCGAAATGAGGAAAAAATTTAGTGAGGTAACTCAGGGAGACCGTTCAGTGGCCGATTACGAGGAAGAATTTACTCGGTTGGCAAATTTGGTACCGGATAAGGTAAGCGATGAAGAGAGAAAGAAAGAAAGGTTTATGGACGGGTTAGTTTGGAGAATCAGACAACATTTAATGGGTAATCCCGCATTAGTATCTTATATCGATGTCGTTAACGCAACACTACTGCATTGCCAGGAACATCGTTTCCACATGAAAGGAAACAGGAAGGGAATGGAAGCCAGCCAGTTGGATAAAGCAGGAGGGAACAGTACCAGTGGGGTATCCCAACAGCAGACAGAGGGAGATCAGGGGCAGGATTTCCAACAGGGAAATCATGCCAAACGATTTAGAGCTGGAGGTTATCGACAGGATGGCCAGGAATTTCGACAAGGCCAGCAAGGAAGGGATCAGTGGCAGGGTGAATTTATTCGGAGTTGTTTCATTTGTGGGGAAGCAGGGAAAATGAAGATAGATTATCCTCAGCGAGGCAGGGGTCAACTACAGGATGAGGTCCTGGATGTACAGCCACTACAGCAAGTCATGGGTGCATTCGGGCAGGGAGAAGATGCTCCGGAACCCAAAGATCAGCTGTTGCAGCTAGAGTATGGAGGTAATTATTTTTACCCTATGGGTATTTTTGAGTGACAAGGAGGATGTCACAATATAAGACTTATTTTCACTAGAGTTGATGGGTGAGTCAAATTTAGTGTGTGTGTTGGCTGTAGCAGCCATAGTATGTGGATAAACTTTCTGTGGGGTAGCGGAGTTCTTTGGTGTTCTTCACGGGAGAGTGGAGGTGTACACTGAGTGAAGGTTTGAATTATACGAGGGGTTACTACTTTCGAGAATTATGGGAGTAGGGTTGATGATTCTTCCCAAATATCGACTGGATAGCGATGGATTTGAACTATTGTGGATAGTGGGGTTAAGTTTTGCTGTTCATGACACCAGGGTATGATTGGTATTAGGTATCACCTGAGAGGGCGTCTAGCCTATATATATGTGTGTATATATGTTGTATTGTGTGGTGAGATAGACACATAGTGAAGTCTTGTGTTCTCACATTTTATCCCGATAAGCAGGGGTGCTTACTGAAGTGAATCAGGGTGGTTACATTTATTTTTGAGCAGGGAGAGATAGCTTGGGGTTTATTTTTGTGCAAGGACTAGTGATAGTAGGGCGCGATAATTTATGTGGTCCTTTGTAGCATAAGGGTAGGCGTATATACTTTTGTGTTATGAGACAAGTATTTAGGGGTACGTGTTATAGACTGAGGGTCTAACGGATCTCAACGACCGATAATGTTAGGTAGTAGTGTATCGGGGGGGTTCCTTGTTTGGATTTCGCTTTGTGAGACGTCCCACGCACGAAACTTAGCGCAGCGTTATAAGTTGGGAGATGTTTGGTCGTCAGTGCATAGGCTGAGTACCCTGGCCAGTGTGTGTGTATATATATATATATATATATATATATATATATATATATATATATATATATATATATATATATATATGTAATATGACTACGGGTTGGAAGTTATATTATGGGTTACGACTAGCATAGTCGGGTAACTTTCGTGCGGTAAAGCACAAAGATAGGGTGTATGGGCACCTGGATTAATTAAGGCAAATTCTGTGCGGTTAAGCACGGGTACAGGGTGGATGGGCACCCTGGTTAATTAAAATACATATTTGTGTAACTTATAGTTAGAAGCGGAAAAAGATAGATATATCGAGATTAGAGACGCATGAATAGAAAGTGATATTTGAAGCTTGGAACACTAGGCTTATCTTAATTTCGAGGACGAAATTCCTTTGTAAGGGGGAAGTATGTAACACCCCGTAATTTTGAGGATTTAATATTTAATTATTTTGGGAGTTATAAAAATATTTAAATTAGAGAAACTTAAATTTATGATTTGGAGAATGTATTTAAGTAAATAGAATTAATTATTTTGGCGACTTTTAAGTTTAATTGTCCGAATTAAATGTGTGTCGCATTTTGAGGTCGAAATTTAGAAATGTCAAAAAAAAGTATGTTCGATGATAATTATGAGTGCGCGGTTGAGTCCGAATGGGTCGAGATAGTAAAAAAAAAGTACCCGGGGGTAGCAATTGGGTCTCGGGGCATTTTTGGGCTAAACCGGGCCCATACGAGGGCATTCTGGCCTTTTTACATTTTAGGGTGAGGAGACCCACGAATTTTAGAACTCTAAGTCAGATTATAAGTGTTGGAGGCTAGGGTTCGGGAGAATAAAAACACACCATAGCCATTAAAGAGAAGAGAGAAACAATTCCAAGGCAAAAAGGAAGAAGTGGGAAGGATTCAAAGGAGACTTTCACCACAAACTCATTGGGAAGAAAGATTGAAGGAGAAAGATCATCAATCACCAACCACAATCACGAAATCAGACCTACTGGACATAAGGCAAGTGTTTATTGCAAATCAAATTCAAGTTATAATACCCATGTGTAGTGAGTTTTAAGAATTGATTGATTCTATTGAAAACCCTTGAATTAAATGTTCGAATTGATCACATGTTTGGGTAGGATTTCATGTAGAATGAATCCCTACATAAAGATAAAATGAAATTTGAATATATTTGATGATTAACATGGAATATTTATGAGTTCTTGGATGAAGAACATGAATCTTGAATGGCTTAGGGTTTAATTGATGAACACAATATGTCAATCTGCCTTAATTTTTGACACAACTTTAAACGTATTCCATTTGAGTTGTACTTAGAATTAGAGTGTGAACCATACATTTCTGGAAAGGTATTTCTCTTAGATATCCAATGAACTTGGAATTAGGTCAATCGTAGTTCTGTAGAGGGATAAATCAAAATTTTACTAGAGGGTGATTAATTTGCCAGAAAATTTGAGATTTTTCTTTTTAAGCCTCAAATGTCTAAAATTTTATCGGGGAAGTGTTTGGGACCTTGATGAAAAATATTGATGGAATAATGATATGGCAGTAGGTCTATGATTGAGTGTTGGACTTTAATTTTGTGATAGAGTTAAAGTGGAGATTCATAGGCTTGATTGTGACGTACTCTAATTCGAGATGATAAGAATATAATTACGGAAAAGCGTGAGCGAGCTTAAATTCGTTAGGTCAGTGGGCTAACAAGGGTAACTACTGAATTGATAAAATAAGGGTTAACTAGGACCCTTAGAGTTGTCTGAATACTTGAATTAATAAGAAAGTGAAATAAATTCGTAAAGCAAACAACTACGGTGAATATTAGAGAGAAATATATTACGTACAAGTATGAATAATTGGTTGGTGTGAATACCTAGTGTTTTATAGGATTACTTGGGTTGTGAATGCCTATTGTGTGTTTCCTTGTGATAGGATTATTAAGTTTGATGAGACATTCCGAACTATGCTCGATGAGATATTCCGAGCCAGGTTCGAGGGGACATTCCGAACCATGTTCGAGGAGACATTCCGAACATTACTCGAGGAGACATTCCGAGCCATGTTCGAGGGGACATTCCGAACCATGTTCGAGGAGACATTCTGAACATTACTAGAGGAGACATTTCGAGCAAGGTTTGAGGAGACATTTCGAATCATTTGTCCTTAATGTGTGAAATAGGACTGATAATATGATATGCTGTACTAGGTATAGGTGTGTGTGAAAGATATACCGTCTGAATAACCTACTTATGTGTGATAGTAGTAAGATTAGGTGGGGAATACCTAAATATTATTTTCAATATATACTCAGGCGTGATAGTAGTGAGAACTATTAGTGCATAACTAAAATTGTATAAACTACATATGGGTAAGAGTGGCTGGAACATAAGTGGACAGCTAGAATATATATAAAATCTACTTGAGTGTGATTAGTAGAGAAGGTAGGTAATATTTACCTAAAATTTGATTAAGTATGAGAACTTGATTTTAAAGTATTGAAACTAAGGTAAGAGTAATGATAATTACTAGACGTTCGGGCACATACTGTATGGGCGGTATGGGAAAGTTAAAGTGAAACTTAACTAATGACTTAATGTAAATTAAGGGTTGCATGTAGCGTACTGTATGGGCGGTACTGATGAGCTAGATTTTCTGAGGTGTGTAGATGTTGGAGACCTAGTTAAAATGGTTAGCGAGACCAGGTAGGAACTTTAGATGCGCACGATAGACGAGAGGTGAGAAAACTGAAGAGAGTGTGCGTGATCCTAGCATGTGTAATCAATAACTGATATTTATTGCGATAATTACTTGCTAAATATTTTCCAAACGTTTTGTGTACTAACACTTTCTATACAAAATTTTTAAAACCTTTTAGGTGTCCATCCACAGGGACGCCAGGGTTGATATTCTATTCCAGGGACACGGAGCTGCGGCATATGTGGATGCAAATAGGAGCTTGGATTAGACGCATCATTTATTCTTTCCTAGAGTAGGAATCTTATAACAGTTTCAGTTCTATTTAGGGCTTGTCGCCCAGACTTCTCAGTACAGTTTTCAGATGTATTTATTCAGGTGTTGGCTGTTTGTATTGAATTTCACTTTGGTGGCCGATGGTTTATTCGACAAATTGTTTAATTACTTATTTAGTTGTTTTAATTCAGATGTGTGAATGGTTTATTTTTATTCCGCATGTACTGGTTTGTTTAATTAAAAAACATAAAATTTGGCTCATGCTTTTTGGAATACTAGGTGGTTAGTAAGATTTAAAAAGTTTTCGACAGTGATGCTAAGTATGGACCAACTGGGATTCCTGTTTTAATTTAGTATAGGACTGATCACCCGGTATTTTATTAGGCGGGGTGTCACTTCAAGGGCAAATCTATCGCAACAAGTAATATTCGGTAAGTACGGAATCGTGATCCACAGGGATTGAAACACTCCTAAGAGAACAGGATTAGGTTAAAGGGATTCTCTAAACGTCACAAAAGTTAAAGTGTAAAAGATGATTTAATTGTTTGGAAAAGTGATTGAGGGTAATCTCTAAACTAACATGCTATTGATGAACAGTTAATTAATTAATAATTACGGAACTATGAAAGTAACTAAGATAAGTTTGAGTTCAAGATATTAAAGGGATCGAGGATCATTCTCCCACCCAGGATTCACAAATAAGGGGATTATAGGGCTTGGTTGAAATTAATTCTAATCGAGCATAACTAATTAATTCCTAACATCAACCATGTAGAGACTAAACTCATCAATGGAGGATTAGGGGTTAGTTAGTTATTGCTAGATGGATTGGGTTTGTAGTAAAGCTTCAAACACTAACCCTTGCATAACAAGAGACGTTAAGAAACTATGATACTCCAATACCAACACATGAAGTTCCATTAGAACAATTATTAACCAAACCCTAAATATGAAGTTCAAGCATCCAAGGTGGGATTATGATCCCCAATCATAAGTCTAGCTACTCATAATTGAAACCAAACTACACATGCTAGTTAACAACATAATTAAGTTAGTTATCTAGTTTAAACACAAACCAATACAAGGGATGGAATTAAATGCAAATTAAAGCTAGTAGAACAAGTAGAGAAGAAGTAAATGAACCTTTCTTGCATTAATAACCACAATTCAACTAGTAATCAAAGTTTTACAAGTGGGTAAAAACCATAAATGAACTTGACCTAGGAGAGATAAGGGAGTGTTTTCTATATATCCAAATATCTAACAAAAGTAATCCATATATACAAAGGAGGAAAAACAAGGGATATATCCTAAAAATCCAACCAAAATGGCAAACTAGTAATAAGAAGAAAACTGGAAATGCAGGGCCGAATCGATTCGATGCCTAATCCGAATCGATTCGAAAGTGTAGACATGTTGCCCTGTCTGAATTCGAATTGATTCGGCTGAATCCCGAATCGATTCGGGCCTGCTCAAAAAGGAAGGTTGCACTACTTTGGCATTATTCCTCCCATGTTTCACCAAAACTTTCGTAACTTCTTCGTTCGAGATCGGATTCAAGCACCGTCGGAGGCCACACGAAGATAAGAAGAAGTACTACAACTTCCGTGAATAAATCGGGATCAAAACTCGAGTGCTGAAATTACCAGAATGCCCTCGACTGTGCAAGTGGCTGCGGAACTTCTCCGGATCAAAACCAAACTTCCCAATATGCATTCCCGAGACCTATAAAAGCTTAATAAAGACACATACAAAGTATATATGATGAATTCAGGGGTTATTCAATAAATGAGTATAAGAATCGGGAAATACATGCACGATAATACTAGAATGTACAAATTAACGGGGTATAAAATAGAATAAAAGTGACGAATCACACCCCCTAACTTATACATTGCTAGTCCCGAGCAATGAAGTATGAAGAAACAAGGGCCATCAACGCAACCAAAATAGAAGAAATATGTAAATAGAAGGAAAATGCCACTTTTGCGGGTGAACGATTGCATTTAGCGTATGCAATAAGCCGTTAAACCCCTAGGTGGCCCTGAGGGACGAGTGAGGTCTCGTGAGGGTTTCCAAGGATGACACCCACAAACATCAAACCAACTCATACTATGATTCGACAAAAATCAATGTGTATCCCAACAAGAGTCTAAGAAGCACAATTTATCAACAAAGTGAACAAAGCTCACACCAAAGACGACAATTATCGGCATTAAACAAATAACTTCAATAAAAATCGAAACCATGGAAATGCGAAATAAACGAAAACATGTGGTAATTTAGATTTGGTAAAACTTTCAAAATCCATTTAAATGCTAAGGCATGCATACTCAAGTTCTCTTCGATGGTTACACTCAACAAATGGAAGCACTCAGAAATGGGATGTAACACACTCGGGACATGCGGTCATAAAGAGTAATTGTAAAAGGAAACTAGGCCACGCACATGTCATCAATGAAGAACGCAATATAAAAGTGAAAAATACAATCTCATGAAAGTATATCGCATATTAAACAAGAGAAAAGCATTTAAACAGATTATCGCTAATGTTCGACCTTTGAATCACATCACCCTAGGATCAAATAGGACTTTATTGGGTATAGAATTTAGGCTAGGTTAGGGTTCGAAAAAGAAAGGAATGTGTGTAGGATCAAAGGAGATTCGGGAATGAAAAATTTGGGATAATGGAAAATAGAGGGCAATTTCAAAATTGGAAAATAATTTTCAAACAAGCATTAAATATATCAATCGAGAGAGTAACAAGGATTATTGAATCACTATAAACAATATATACAAATTTCTCTTTCTTTTCTTCTTTTTCTCACTTTTTTTTTTCTTTTGTTTTCAACTTTCTCTTTTTCTTCTCTACACTTTCTTCTTTTCTCACTCTTTTCATATGCGTAAATTCCAACCACACTACACAACATCATTCAATCCCAAATATCATTCCAAACATTGGTAAGAAAGGTAAAATGTATGGTGTAAAACTCCAATTTGGAGTTGGTTAGGGGATTTGGGGATGAAACGAAAGGAATAATGAGGCTCAAGGGGGTTGAATAGGGAAAACTTTTAAGGGTAAGGTCAAGGTCATATGGGTTAAACAACAATGAGGGCCTATAATCCTTTCCTAAAGTTTCATGTGATTCGCGGGACTCAACACCAATGAAAATCATGCTCAAGTGATAAATCAATTAATATTCAATCAAATGAAAAGAAAATGAGATTGACAACGAGTTCATTGACAAGAAAGAGATAGTGTGGATGTATATGCTCACAAATGACGATAAGTCTCAATTTTCACTTTTGTAAGGGTACATGCGCCTTAAAATAACAAATTTGAAATGCTTTAAACCAAATCATAAATAATTATGTGTGTATATGCTCAAAGCTTCACAGTTTAATTTTATGAGGCTATTTACAATGCAAACAATAACGGGCTAAAGGCTAATAAATCAATAACTCAAAGCATGCTTCCTAGCTATAAAATAGGATAAGACGATCATATAAGTAATCATAGTAGATATGAGAGAGAAAAAGATTTTTTTTATTATTAATAAATAAATAAATACTAACATGATAACCGATATCAGAAATGTAATCCATACCCCCTAACTTGAATAAAACATTGTCCCCAATGTTAGTAGGGATAAAAAAGGAAAAGGGGTTAGAAAATAGTGACCCCGTAAGGAGTAACTTGAGAAACGCGCAACGGCATGCCTGTTACATGTAAGTACAAAAAACAACAATATATACATAAGAGATATATACAAGAAAAAATATGAAAATGAAAAAGAGTAATTTCATTAATAATCACAAGTTGTGTACATGGGGCACAAAAACCAAAATTAGAAAATACACTAAATGTACTCTCTCTTGACACACCAATACACATCTAAAATGTTACAAACCAAGAAAAATCAAAATAAAGAACCACAAAAGTCAGCAGCAGGGAAAACGGGATGGCAGCACCCACATATGGTCCGGATGGCGGCTCGAGGACTCGGGCGCGGTGGGGTCACGAGGGGCGTAGGGATCATAAAGGTAAGGAGGCACAAACGCCTTTCTCCCACGAATATGAGCAAACAAATCCATCTGTGCCCGGGAAATCATGGAAGTATCTCACTGATATTCCGCTCGGAACGATGCGAAGTTCGTCATATAGGCCCCCCGAAACTCAGTAAAATCAGCGTGCAACTCATCCATCCGCACCCCGAGATAAGTAATGGGGTCAACAGTAGATGGGGTAGGAGGTGGGACTGGATGAGGCACTTCCGGAATATCCGGCATAGGGGCATCTAACATACGCTTCTTCCTCCTCTCCCAATAATCTCGCCCCAAGCTTTTAGCAATGGTCTTGTCACTAAACACCTTGGGTAGCCTAGGTATCTTGTCGCTGCCCAACACCTCACACCCGACATCCTTGCAAATTCGGGAAATCAGTCGCGCATAAGGAAGAGTTATGGTTCCCTTATCGCTAAAGGCAACGCTCACTATTTGATGCAACGTGACGGCGGGAAGACTAATGACCATGTCATCCCCTAAAAGACTATATAAGAAAAGGGCCTGCTTGTAACGGAGGACAGCCTTGGTCTGAGTTGGAATGCCGGAATTGACGGCGATGAGATGGAGGATACGATGTACATCGGGCATGCCTGAAGTGGGGAAAGTCTCCCCCGCCCAAATATTTTCGGGTGCAAGACGCGCAATGAGTACCTCTTGTGAAAGCTGAGGCGCATCTGCAAGGACCGGGTAATGATAGAGCTTGGGGTTAGAAGCCCCGCTAAGGTGCGCAGCCAAGATGGGCTTAGAAATAGTAATCCGCCTCCCTCTCACATACGCTTTATACATGCTGCCGAGCATAAATACTAGAGAAGCATAAAAATGACGCACATTGTCCTCGTTAACCTCCCCTCTCATGGCCAGATGGGCCCCTAATTGAATTTGGCTAAATAACATCTTACAGAGGCCGACATCTCATCTAAAATCACTTCCTTCTCAATTGCAATCGGGCGGCTGGTTTTGAACATGGCTCGATACCACTCCCTCTCATCCTTGGAACAAAAAGTCTCAAAACCTTACCCTCCCCGTCCATCAACAACATTAGATGATGGCTTAGTTACATTAGGAACCTACAAAACATTAATTCAATACACACACCATAAGTGTGATGCATAAAATCAAAGTAATCGTGAAATTTGGGGAAACTAGGTTTGGAGGGTGTCGAGTAAAGGTAACCAACGCACACCATACTCAAACAAGGACAATTCAACAGGTATGTGTGATTAAAGGTGCGAAGATAGAGCTTTAGCGCACAAAATCCCCACAAGGGCATTTTATCGAACACATAGTGTGCAATGTATAAAAAGTAGGGTGAAAATGCCATTTTCAATGTGAAACAACCCCAACAAATACAACTTAATCATCAAAGCAACATAAACAAGTTGTATTTGTTGGATTCACATCATAAACAATGAGAAAATAGGGAATTTCATGAAGAAAATGTGGGTTTTTAACAAGAATCCATTTAACCCTACTTTCATACCAAGAACACTAAATGAGATTTGAAATCAATTTAAGAGGGTTGAAGTAGTTACCTTGGATGAGGATGCCTTGGATGAGGATTCTATGAGGGTGGAATTGAATGGAAGAAGGGAAATGATATGGGAGAGGTGGAGTTCGAAGGTTAAGGGAGAAGAGAAAATGAGAAGTGGAATTGAAACGGATGAGGGAATTTTAAGTGTCTTGGTGAACCGAATCGATTCGGTAGTTAACCGAATCAATTTGCTACTCTTGAATTCCACATTGCCTAAGGACGAATCGATTCGGCATGGTCGAATCGATTCGGATGTAGAGACTTGACACTTTGCGTTTGCCGAATCGATTCGAAAATGGCTGGGGATGTTTCTGCTTTGCCGATTTCCTAAATCTCATGAAGTTTAATTGTTGGGCTACTTTCAACTGGATTTCTTGGACCAATATGATATATCTAATGTACGTAACTGGTCCGAAACCAAAAAAAATCCAACCCCACACGTGCCGGGGGTTGCTCGGCACCAAAATTGAGAATTAACCAAACCTAATCAACCCTGCTAATGGGGCTGCTGCGTATGATGTCCGGTTGTAAATCCACAGATATTATTAGGACATAATTTACTATGTGAACACCTATTCTTCCCATTATTCCAACTTTGTTTCGGCTAAAGTTCAACCACTTAACAATTTATCGGGTTCTAGATCGGAAGATATGATACCAATAAAAAATGAACAACCCCGACCGTTTGACCCGTATTTGGTTTTGGAAACCGAATTAATATTTGAAAGAGGGGACCATGGGTTATTAAAGTGACGAATCAGTGGGTCGGTGCACAATTCAATAGAAACATCATCTACCCTATTTTCCTCCTAGCAACTCTCCTTACACGGGATTGATGACTCTATGTAAATGTCAATTTCAGATATGATAGAGTCATCAATCGGAGTGAAATAAAAATTCCCTTAATTCATCCCCTATTTCATGGTTTTCATCTACACCAACCTCTCCTAGCATGTCTAAACACACATCTAACACACACTATTCAATTTCATCTCTTGCAATTTGATCGTCTTCCACGAATACCACTCCAACAAAGCTCACTTCCTTAACACACTCATCCTCATCACTCGAGAGGTGCGACACATTGAAAATATTGACATATAATGTCATATTTCCAAAAGACAAGTTCATCTCACCATTCCTATAATTTATGAAAGCATTCGCGATCGCGAGGAATGGTCATCCTAAGATGACGGGAGGTTGATTGTTGGGGCTTAAAACTGGATGGGTATCAAGAACGATAAAGTCGATCGGGAACACAAAGGTGTCAATCTGGATGAGGATATCTTCCAATACGCCTCGTGGAATTTTGGTAGAGCCTTTGGCCAATTGGATTCTATTTTTGGTTGGACTAAGTTCTCCTAAGCCCAATTGAAGATAAACCGAATACGACAAGAGGTTTACACTAGCTCCTAGATCAAGAACAGCGCGATTAATGACGAAGTTTCCAATCACACATGAAACAATTGGACACCCTGGGTCCTTAAATTTTAGAATCGTGTTGTGTTGGAAAATGGAACTGACCTGTTCAGTCAACTCCACTTTTTTTCGAGAAACATGATTTCTCTTAAAGGTGCACAAATCTTTCAAAAACTTGCCATAGGAAGGGATTTGCTTAATCGCATCAAGGAGAGGGATATTGATTTTTACTTGTTTGAATGTCTCCATGGTCTCTTGATCTTTGTTGGGTTTCACTATGGGAAGGAGCCTTTGAGGGTAGGGTGCGGGAAATGGACAAGGGACTGAAATTTCTGGCTCCTTGGTCGATGACTTATCTCTTCTCTTTTTAGGAATCACTTCACTCTCTCGGGGAGTTATGGTGATATCGTCGGATTCTTTCGGGGAAGGTGGAAGTGGATTTTCAATCACCTTCCCACTCCTAAGAGTGGTTATGGAATTAGCTTGTTCCATAGATCTACATTGACCGAAAGAGGGAGTAGAAACATCGGAATCCAAACTATTTTGCCCAATGGGCCCTTGAGGTTGTGACGGGAATTTTCATTTTTCTTGCACACTCAAGGCAACGGTCAACTTGGAAATTTCTTTTTCAAGCCTAGCATTTGTGGCTTGTTGAGAAGTCATAAAAGATTAAAAAACTTCTTCCAGACTTCTCTTGTTCAGGTGCGCGTAAGGAGATATAATTGGTGGAGGTGGTCCCGGTGGGGGACCTTGCATTACAACTTGAGGAGGAGGATGTTGAATGCACGGTTGTTGGTAATTCTGAGGTGGAGGAGGATGAGATTATTGATAATGGTAATCGAGTTGGTTGACCCAAGATGGATTAAACCCTTGGTTAGGAACGTTTTGGGATCTTTTAAAAACTCCCATAGCGTTCTGTTGGTCATGGAGGATCACTTTGTAAGACGGAATAGTGGGGCACTCTTTGGTTGAAAGAGCACTAGTGTCGCAAATGGCACACAACTCCTCAATCACGTATTGAATTTGAACAACGGGATATCGACCTTTCGAGCCTAACTCCTCAACTTTCTTAGATAATTTATCTAATCTCATTTTCATCTCAACCTCATTAGTGAGGTGATATATATCAGGGTTTGAAGAGGACGGAATCGAAGGTCGCGAATTTTTTTTGTTCGGATCCGGGATATCCCATGCTTGGGTGGTCTCGGCACAATATTTGAAATGTGCCCATACTCATCGGGATCTAAACCAAAGAACTCACCGGAGCACATTGCCTCCACTAATTTTTTCGCATTAAGTGTAAGCCCATTGTGGAAAAATGAGATTAATCTCCACTTTTCGAAACCGTGATGTGGGCATTTATGAAGTAGCTCATTAAATCTCTCCCAACACCGCTCGAAAGATTCACCTTTGGTTTGAACGAATGTTTGGATTTGACTCTTTAAAGAGTTGATGCGATGAGTTGGCAAGAATTTCTTCAAAAACTGCGCTTGCATTTCGCGCCAACTCCCGATGGAATTAGGAGCCAAGGACCAAAGCCAAGTTTTGGCTTTGTCCTTTAAGGAAAATGGGAAGAGTTTGAGACGTGTGACATCCAGAGGGCAGTTTTGATCGCTAAAAGTAGCGCACACCTCCTCAAACTCTCTAACATGAAGGTACGGTTATTCACTTTCCATGTCGTGGAAAGTAGGAAGTAATTGAATCATTCCATTACGAAAATGGAATTGCGCGGCATTATAGGGAAAAATGATACGCGACGGAGAGGTGGTCCTCTCCGGTTGCAAATAATCACGCATGGTTAGATAGAGAGGTTAGGGAGCTACCCTTTGACTACCGTTCTCACTAACATTGTCGGCCATGGTTGTGGGAGCAGAGTGGGCCCAGGTAAAAGAAGACGAGACCGAACTAGAACGAGAAATAGACGGTAAAGGTCTCCAATAATCCGAGGGTTCACTAGACGACAAGGGTTCACGAATAGGATTTAAATTGCAACTACTCGCGTCTTGCATTTACAGAATTTTGGATTGATTTTTGGAAACCGTGATGTCACGGTGACCACAGGGAACGATAGTGTAAAGAGAGTTTCTTAAACCTAAAATTGTTGCCAATCCCCGGCAACGGCGCCAAAAACTTGGTGCGCCCTAAATAAAGCTTATGATTCAAGTGCAAATCTATCGCAACAAGTAATATCCGGTAAGTACGGAATCGTGATCCACAGGGATTGAAACACTCCTAAGAGAACAGGATTAGGTTAAAGGGATTCTCTAAACTTCACAAAAGTTAAAGTGTAAAAGATGATTTAATTGTTTGGAAAAGTGATTGAGGATAGTCTCTAAACTAACATGCTATTGATGAACAGTTAATTAATTAATAATTACGGAACTATGAAAGGAACTAAGATAAGCTTGAGTTCAAGATATTAAAGGGATCGAGGATCATTCTCCCACCTAGGATTCACAAAGAAGGGGATTATAGGGCTTGGTAGAAATTAATTCTAATCGAGCATAACTAATTAAGTCCGAACATCAACCGTGTATAGACTAAACTCATCAATGGAGGATTAGGGGTTAGTTAGTTATTGCTAGATGGGTTGGGTTTGTAGTAAAGCTTCAAACACTAACCCTTGCATGAAAAGAGAAGTTAAGAAACTATGATACTCCAATACCAACACATGAAGTTCCATTAGAACAATTATTAACCAAACCCTAAATATAAAGTTCAAGCATCCAAGGTGGGATTATGATCCCCAATCATAAGTCTAGCTACTCGTAATTAAAACTAAAATACACATGCTAGTTAACAACATAATTAAGTTAGTTATCTAGTTTAAACACAAAATAATACAAGGGATGGAATTAAATGCAAATTAAAGCTAGTAGAACAAGTAGAGAAGAAGTAAATGAACCTTTCTTGCATTAATAACCACAATTCAACTAGTAATCAAAGCTTTACAAGTGGGTAAAAACCATAAATGAACATGACCTAGGAGAGGGAAGACAGTGTTTTATATATATCCAAATATTTAACAAAATTAATCTATATATACAAAGGAGAAAAACAAGGGATATATCCTAAAAATCCAACCAAAATGGCAAACTAGTAATAAGAAGAAAGCTGGAAATGCAGGGCCGAATCGATTCGATGCCACATCCAAATCGATTCGGAAGTGTAGACATGTTGCCCTGTCTGAATCCGAATCGATTTGGCTGAATCCCGAATCGATTCGGGCCTGCTCAAAAAAGAAGGTTGCACTACTTTGGCATTATTCCTCCCATGTTTCACCGAAACTTCCATAACTTCTTCGTTCGAGATCGGATTTAATCACCATCGGAGGCCACGCGAAGCTAAGAAGAGGGACTACAACTTTCGTGAAGAAATCGGGATCAAAACCTGAGTGCTGAAATTACCAAAATGCCTTCGACTGTGCAAGTGTCTACGGATCTTCTCCGGATCAAAACCAAACTTCCCAATATGCATTCCCGAGACCTATAAAAGCTCAATAAAGACACATACAAAGTATATATGATGAATTCAGGGGTTAGTCAATAAATGAGTATAAGAACCGGGAAATACATGCACAGGAATGCTAGAATGTACAAATTAACGGGGTATAAAATACCATAAAAGTGACGAATCAATCACCTTGAGGGAAACACTTGATTTTTTAGCCCGCTGTTAGGGGGTTGGAAGTCGATCAGGTAATCCTGTTATTAGCACACAAATAGATTATTTTAATTGTGGACTCTTTAAAAATATGAACTATTACTAATTGAAGTAATTCATCTTTTGCCTACGAAGATATTATGCTTGAGGTCAGCAGAAGGGAAAATGAGGCAGGAGTTTTTCCTGATCCAGATATAGATACTTATATGAAGGTACCTTTAGTATCTACCATTTTTTTAACTATGATTGGGGTCATTTATTACATTGCTGATATTGTTTGGCTCTGTTTACGTGCTCTACTTACGTGAAAAGTAATATAATTGAAAGTATTTTACAAATTTGGGACTGCAATTTATTCACCATTTTGTCCAAAATCACAAAATTATTATGTGTGACAATTTTATGCAAACAAAGTTTCAACATCTAAAAGTGAAAATTATTTTTATCATTTTACTTTTCACCCCGATAAGAAATATTTCACACCAAAAATGTATCGGTGAACTTATCTCTTTGACCATGCTTAATTTTTACAGGCAATTTCCGTTGAAGGACAAAAGACAAACCTTCAGACAAACTACATTCTAAAAGTAATTCTCTTAAACAGATGCTAACCTTTTATATGCAAGTTAGTTATATTTGGTCAAATCATTATCCATTGATGATTTTCCCATAATTTCCATGGTATATCAGATTCTTGGCCTTGATAGCTGTGCCGACACTCTAGTTGGAGATGCCATGAGAAGAGGTATCTCTGGTGGTCAGAAGAAAAGAGTGACAACAGGTATTTATTGTGTTTGGTCCAAAAATTAAGGAATTTGTATCTAGAGAGATTATTGTTTCATCCCAAAAATAGACATGCAATTCGGGTCCTTATTCTTACTCCTACTAGGGAGTTGGCATTTCATTAAGTCTTTTTCTTTTTCGAGTTATTTAATGTTTTCTTGATTGTTTGTCTCATATTAGAGTCCACCACTCGTGCAGATTCATTCCACGTATAGAAAGCAAAGTTTCAAACTAGGTGATTTTGTCTTATTGACAGAGTTCTACAATATGAAATATTAAATTAGATTGGAATTGTGGTTCAATTTGATTAATTTTTATACCACAGTTTTTACATGGTTACAACATAGTTGACGCATATAACATCATTATAATACCCCACTCAACAACATTTTCCTAAAGTTTACTTTTCCGTAAGTTTCTGATTGACTGAATTGTATACATTAAGATGTATCCAAATCAATTTGCATCTATCTTCTTCTTAATAATATGCAATAGTCCTTATTCCCATAACCCCCATTCTCTGGTTTGGAAAAAACCTTAGTTCGTTTATAGCCCCGTTCCTCAACTGAAGTTAAACATTTTTTTCCTATAATGATTATAAACAATGGGCTAACTCTATTTTTAGTCACATTAACTTGTTTATGCAATTGATCAATAATGTAGTGTTACAATTGCTTTTACAGGGTTCATAGTATGATTCAAAAACTTACTCAGCTTATTAAAGAAATCAGATGTTGCCTGGTAGTTGGTGGGCTTTCGATAAAGGTTTGTTCTTTATTTTAATTGCTTTTTTTGGGTCGATTAAAATTTTAATACTTGACATATAAAGGCATATTGTAAACAAAGTATTAGTCAGAGTATCTTCCTTATTATTTATCCTCTGCTTCCATTTATACACTCCCTCTTCCCTAATAATTTTTTTGTTACTCCGAATTTGCATCTCCATAGATTTTGTATGTTGTGTTGAGTGAGACTAATGTCTTCTGATTTGCCATTCCCATTAATTTTCAGATTGAAGAAGTAGCCTTGAGATCAATGCTAGATATTGTTGTGGCTACTCCAAGACGTTTGAAAGATCATTTGTGCAATTCTATATCCATAGATTTGGATGACCTTGCATTTTTTATCCTTGATGAGGCGGATCGTCTTTTGGAGCTTGGATTTAGTGTTGAAATTCGTGAGTTGGTATGTTTTTAGCCTTGTACCTTGTTTTGTGTATATAAGTCAGTCAACTTAGATTAGATTAAATATGATTTTTTTTGTAAAAATAATGAAGGAAGTATACATAGGTTGGAATAAAAATTTTCCAGAGAAAAGGATAATTTTCTGAACTCGAACAAGTCCATACACTATAATTTTACCCTGAGAAAAATGGACTGTCAAGTTATTTTTTTTAGTTTTACCCGCCGAGTTAATGTTGTATTTAGTGATAACCGTTAGATTTACCTTACGCATGCCCTAATTACTGAACATCCAAGGGGTTATCTCTAAATACAACATTATCTCTGGGATAAAGTTAATTTTTTTTAATTTTAAATGGGAAAAAGTAAAGAACTTTAATGATACTTTG
Source organism: Sambucus nigra (assembly GCA_949130495.1). Taxonomy (NCBI): domain Eukaryota; kingdom Viridiplantae; phylum Streptophyta; class Magnoliopsida; order Dipsacales; family Adoxaceae; genus Sambucus; species Sambucus nigra. The sequence goes on along the minus strand of OX422209.1, from coordinate 411,436,785 downwards.
GCCTAAGATTATAGAGTCAAAATTACCCAAGTACTGTATCATAGAAGACTCAAATCTGGTATAAGCTAATCCAAAACTAAATGAATGTTTAACCTGTCCTTAGGTTCTAGGAAATATAAAAACTAGAGCGGAGGTTAAGCCGTTGAGTGAAAAATAAGGTAAGATGCAGATATTTGATTTATGATGATTTGACAGAAGCAAATATAAGAAGGAAGAAGATATATTATCCGTTGTAACTCCCTACAAACTCACGTGAACAATAATTGTGGAAGAGGGACAATTTTATTTAGGTTTAGAGTTTTTTAACCAAGAACTCCAATTGCCGGGAATATTAAAATTAATAAACTAAGTGTTTGACTAGTCAAATTGGGCTTGGGTTGCCTATGATAGAAAGTCCAATCCTTAATTGATGAGGATATGCACATAATTCATGGAACAAAGTTCAACCAATTATCCCATTTGAAGCTAACGGAACCTCTCCCAATGATGACCAACACTCTTTTAGGAGGCTTAACAGCAGCCATAGTATAGATCGAAATGGACTGAATGAAATGTTAGCAAAGTTATTTTTCCACCCATGGATAGCAATTTTCCTTTCCAACCTTTCATTTGTTCCCTCGGGATGAGTTGAAATTAGGGATGCCTTTTTACAGTTTTTTCATGTCAATCATCTTTGGTCTTTGAAGCTTACATTATGCTTTTTGACAAGATGTTTTCACATTTATAAACATGGGATATTCAGGAATTTTCATATTATTTTGGTTGTAAGTGGCGTATATATCATAAATCTATGAAAATTGTTTTCATTCTGACATCCACCCATTTTGGTCGAATTTTAACTTTGGTACTATTGTAATTATTTTTTAGCTTTGAATACTTTTCATCACTAAATACTGTTGAGGAAATCGCCTGATATTGCGGTTATCGTTGAGGTCTTCCTAGAAATCCTTGCGATTTCCTTATGATATGAAATTATAATGTTCTAATTTTAAGTATGCTGATGCACTTGACACAGTTATATGTATCTTATATTAAGAATGACAGAGTTGGGATTTTTTTTTTGTCAAGCTCCATTGTTAATTCTCTTTTTTTTTCTCATAAAAATTATACATGTGTAGATATTTACATCATATTTCTATAATTCTACTAAATCTTTTGAGCAACTAAATGGAGTTTTACATAATGCAATTGGATTTGTGTCAATTCTGTTCTCTCAGCTATTTTTGATGCGGATGATGGTTCTATAACCATTTTCCACAATTTAAGGACGTTAGGATTGTATCATATCATCACATTTGTCTTAATCAATCAGGTAAGCTCTTAAATAGTAGCAATATAATTTCGATCAAAAAATAATATGAAAAATAATAAATAGTGGTTTGGTGAGCCATGACATATAAGGGTTTATTTATTGGATACTTTTATGCCCCATTTGGTTGGAATAAAAGGTTGGGTTGCCATACATGTGCATCCTTACCTTCTATATATACGCTTTCACTACTCAATAAGGTTAAATTGGTTCTTGCAATACTATCTATTTGTTTTTTCGTGCGAGAACCAAATATTGTTAAATTACTAGGTACAAAGAAATGCATATTCCGCGTAACTCATAATTTTGAATGCTAATGAGATAAATCAACAGGTTCAGTGACTCTTGTCATCTAACAATAGAGGGATGGAAGGAACAATGAGTCTTATTATAGTTGTATAAAAGCAAGGATGGAAGCAATTATTTTCAGGGTTGAGAATCAATTACCTTAGGGCGAGGATAGTCTTATTTGACTATTTTTAATGTGAAACACAGCGAAAATTTATATGTCAATGGTTTATTTTCCTTATTAGTGAATGAAATAATATCTGAATTTATTTGATAAATTGGGTCTCTTTGAATATTGTTGAAGTTTTTATTTATTTCTTAAATAGGGTGGACAGTCATGTAAACAACGGAAACTATGTCCAGTTTTTTAAAACTGTTTAAATTATCCGTGTTATATAAAAAAAATCTTTTCGATTTACATTATACACGACGTAATACTTTGAAAAAATTGGAATTTTTATGTTGTCTTTTACGTTGTACTAGAAATTTATATATGTTATTTTGAACTTATGCAGGAGGATTTAATTAGAGGCATGTGAAAAGCGTATCATTGTCACATTATAGGCATGTGGTTGAATTCTTGTATTATTTGTAGAGTATACAACTATAATCAATTCATTATGGGGATTTTGTATTGTGTGCTTAATTTCTTATATTTTATTTTAGAATTGGGATAGAAAAAGAGACATGGAGATGCATTTGATGAGGATGATAGGTATCTAATGTGGATAACCGCCCGACAATTGAGAAATAGAGAATATCAAGACGATGTAACTAAGGAATTTGGTGAAAAATTTGTGAGTTTCTTTCAAAAGTTAAGAAATTTTTTTATTTTTTTTTTATTTTTTATGTAATCTTAATGAATTTGGATGTATACTACATAAGAGGATTGAAAAGAATATGATTTAACGACACTCTTGATTTCTTTATTGTAGGATGCTTTGAAGAATCAAGTCCATAATGGGATATTATTCAGGATTATATTATATGATTTGGAGCTTTTGAGGCGTCGACACAATTTCGCGAAAGCCAATGGAAGATCGACGCATTTATGCCTGATTTTTGGATGTACAATTTTTTGGAGACATTTATTTTAAATGATGTATATAGTGGGTATATATAGTTATGATACATGTAGCAGGTCATTATTTTTTTGTGAATAATGTAGATGGTGGGTATATTTATTTGTGTCCCACCATTTTTTTGATATGGAAAAATGAGTTAGTTTGGTGCATTTTCGATGTACTTGAATTTTTACACAAAAAAATTCATGGTTGTTTTTTATGTTACTATGGATTTTGATTTGTGTTTAGATTTATTTGTTAATTATGGCATTAATATTGGTTATTTTTTTATTATATGTTTAATTTAAGATCGTTTATATTAAACTCTCATGTGATGAAATATTTTATATGATCTTTTTAAATATTTGAAATTGTTTATCATGGCGCTTTTTAAATCAAATATGACAGCTTGTAGAGTATATTATGACCTTTTTTTTTGTAGCAGATATGACAGTTTTGAAAAAAAAATCATATATAATCGTTACCTAATATGACACTTTTTATGGGTATCAACTGTGATACTCAAACTTATGACACTTTTTATTAAAAAATAAAGCGTCATAAAATGCGTTTTATGACACTTAAAAACGTCATAAAAAGTCTTTTTTCTTGTAGTGATTAGAGCCATAATTTGTTTTTTCTTCACCCTTAAGACTCATATTTACCCCCTTCTATATATTTTTTCTCAAGATTTTACCAGTGTTCTACCACTAGCCTGGATGTAATTGCATTTTTAGAGTTGACAATAAAGCTGAGAGCATTTACAGAGTTGGTATACCCCTATATTTCCATTCTCATCCCTCAAAACTATCATACTCTCTATCTTTCACTCCCCTTCTCCCCCTCTCTCTCAAAGATCCTCATAATGGATTACAACTAACATAATCTTGTCAAACTAAAAATATTTGAGGAGTTTGATTTGAAATAACAATTTCAAGTGTAATTCGCTTCGACCTAGTTGTAGTTTTATGTATAATTAGTGCTAAAAACACCCACTCTTAGCATGAACTACATAATGTGTTTTAATATATTTCACTACTGTGTTAGTCACGCAACGTAAAATGCATTTAAATAATATTTGGTATTAGATTGGTACTAAATGTAGATTTGTGTGTATATAATCTTAATATATATGTTTATATATATACTTATCTTTTCTTATTTATTGCAGAAAATTAGATCCATATACAACACTGAAGAACAACTTCAGTTATTGCCTACGCATTAATGTTATTGAGTTTGATTAATTTTAATTTATGAACATAACAACCTCATCACCAACTTAGAGGATATCAACAATGTCAAACTGGAAGAATTGCACTTTAATAGCAAAAGAGAAGAGTTTCATATTAGAAACCTTCTCCAGCCATAAATATACATATATGACACCAAAATCCTTCCCCAACACTTACTCAACACTAAGACATTACATCTCTTACACAACTTTTGATCTCAGGGAGTGGCCCATAAGAATGAAGAATGTTGATGTTTGGCCCTTAAGTACGAATGATCACAACTGTTGATTTTTCTTTCATTTATTTTATTGAATTGTGTCAAATGTTAAAATGTGATTAACGTAAAACAGCCACCAAACGGTCCCGCGATAGGCATGAACACCTAGTACAGGACCAACATAACAGGTAAAACTGATCTCGTAGTCATGGGACTATCGGTTCGAGAACATGACCAAAAATTGAAAGTAGGTAGACTTAGGCTTGAAAACATGCCATTAAAGGGTGAAAATGCAAAATAACCCCCAAAAGGACTCGTGAAAGGCACTAACACATCGCACGGGACCAACGTAAGACGTATCAACTGACTGTGTAGTCATGGGACTCTCCATTTGAGGACATGACCAAAACCTATAAGTAGGTAGACTTAGACTTGAAAACACACTGTTGAAGGGAGACATTACAAAACCAAATAGCCCCACGAGAGGCACGAACACCTCGCTCGAGACCAATGTAACATATAGTAACTGACCGCATAGTCACCGGACTTTCGGTTCAAGAATATGAGCAAAACTTGCAAGTAGGTATACTTAGTCTTGAAAACATGCCGTTGAAGGGAAAAAATGCAAAATATCCCCCAAACGGCCTTGCGAGAGGCACAAACACCTCGCACGGGACCAACGTAATAGGTAGAATTTAACAACCGCATGGTCACGAAAACATGAAAAAACTTGCAAGTAGGTACACTTAGGCTTGAAAATAGGAAATTGAAGGGTAAAAATGCAAAACAACCCCCAAATGACCTCGCGAGAGGCACAAACACCTCCCACAAGACTGATGCAGCACGTAGCAACTGATCGCGTAGTCATGGGACTCCCGATTTGAGAACATGACTAAAACTTGCAAGTAGGTAGACTTAGGGTTGAAAAATGGCATTATGGGTTAGTCCCTAACCTTATTAATCTTACGAACTACGTGGACTTTGATGCCATTTTTCGTTACGTAGGCATTCTAAAGTTATTTTTGGGGTTCAAGTCCTTTTTACTTAGCACTTAGAATATTTTTGAAGTTTTGTTGGGAGTCCTTAATGGAGAAGGAAGATTTGGAATGTATTTATACAAGCATTAGTTGTATTTTTGTTTCTATTGAACATATTCATGCAAACATGCCATGTATTTTATTTTGTGTTGTACATATTCATGCATTGTATTTTATTACATATTCACGCAAACATGATTTAGTTAACTGGTGTTGTATTATTACATATTCATACAAGCATGCTTATGTTAACTTTTATTACATATTAGTGAAATATTAGAATTTTTGGAAATGTAAACAGGTTTAATAAATGTACAGATTTTTTTGGGATGCGGAAAAATAAAATTATTCTTTAAAAAAAATTGTTAGGTCACTTTAAAAAATCGTGACCATAAAATATTATTTTAAATCTAAAAATATAACCGGGGCCATGGTCCATGATCGGGACCAATCGTGTTGTGGTCACGGATTAAGATCGTGACCCACGTTGTCAGCTCTTGGGTCATAGCCTAAGGTGGCTCTTGGGTCTCAGCCTATGGTGGTCAGGGGTCTAGACCGTGACCCACTTTACCCCCTGTAGTTCATGGGCACAAACCGTGACAAGACGTGGTAAGGTGGTCAGAGGTGCGAACCGTGACCCATGTTCTCGACTATAGGTCATGGTTATGGATCGTGACCCCCTTTTTTGTCCCACTTAATATTGTCACGGGTAGTGATCGTGACCCATGATGGTGGCCATGGGTACAAAATTATGATAATTGGCGATATTTAGTGTAGTTTTGGCCTATGGTGGAGTGATCATATGTAAATAAGTAATGATAATTGGAGCTTTAACCGCTAGCATTACAGTAGGAGAAAGATTGATCATAACTGGAACAACTGGACTCGGAGGTGTAACGGGAATTCCTTTAAAGGAGCGAAATTTATGACATTGGTGTAACGAAGGAACTTAGATTTATCGTGGAACCAAACATCATCATTCCTTAGTGGATTTTGGGGAACTCCATAAATTTGACCATGATATCGGTCATTTGGTTGGGCCCCAAAATAGAGCTCGTGGAAGATTGCCCCCAAGAAAATTCCCCATGACAATAGTGACTTGAGGGATCTTAGTAGCAGGCCTAATAACAACATTCTCTTCTTCATGCTGAGCATCATCGAATGTAAGAGTATGATTTATATTTTCATTCACAATCTCTAAAATCACATCTCCTAGTGGAGTCACCAAATATAAGAGATAACTTATCTTTGGGTAATGAGAGTAAGTGGTAATTTCTCTTGTTACTTTATTATTTATGATAAAACTGTGATGTAACCCCTATTTATGATGATGGGAAAATATACTTTGCAATAATAATGTTAAACAAGCTCAATGATGAAGGAAAATATGCTTAAAAAGAGAAAATCAACTATATAAAACACAACAAATAAAGTGGTTCACCCAACTTGGGCTACGTCCACACGATCTCAAGTCTTAATCCACTTAGAAAATGCAAATCAACACTTAAAATCACTTAATATTAATGATAAAACTTCTTCTATCAAGTGTATACAATGTTTAAACTCTCTCATAATCTCTTGTATTATCTGTTGTTCTAATTGTCTCTTCTATTATGAGTATCCTCCTTTCTTCAATGGAATAATGTATTATATATAATCTCTGCCTTAATCCTACGAGAAATTGAGTGTCTTTTTCCCTTTTAGACCTTTCTGCTAGTAAACCACCACCAACTATTTTAATAGGGGACAAACCTTTTAAGTGTGGCTTAAATTGGTATCAAAACATGGATGAAAGTATTACTTTAATCAAATGTGATAAGCGCACTGCCCAGTATACAAAATAAAGTTTGTGCACATAGGGGGAATATTCCTTTATATGATAGTGCTCTCTGTGTCAACACGTTTTCATAACTCATTAATGCTTCATTCGAGAAAGCTGAGGGTTACTTGCAATATGTTCAATCGAGTGAGCTATTTTTTGACATGCCTGATCATATAGAGTTGTTTCCATCTTTGTTTCCTCGAAGCAGTGTCCCAGCCAGGTTGATCGATGGTGTATTGAGCTTCCTCGGATATACTATACTTAGTCTTTCGAGTGTGATGATTAACACTTCCATATAACATCAAATGAACTCCCATTTGCTTAAGTTAAGTAACTTATCTTTGAGCAGGTAATTTTAGAAATAAGCCCCTCCTACGACCTAAATGGCTATCAAACCTAGCATTAGTAATGCAAAGTGGCGAGTGTGCATAGACTTCACCAACCTCAACAAAGCTTATTTTAATGACAATTTTCCTTTATCGAAAATCGACCAATTGGTTAAAGCCACAGCTAGCCACAAACAAATGAGTTTTTTGGATGCGTACTATGGGTACCATTAAATTCCTAGCTTCGACTCCAATCAAAATAAGACCTCGTTCGTCACCACTCTCGGTCTGTACTATTACAAATTCATTCCATTTGGTCTCAAGAATGAAGGAACTACGTATTAGCGCCTGGTCACTAAAATTTTTAAGGGACAGATACATGACACCATGGAAGTCTATATAAACGACATGCGTGTTAAAATTAAGCATAAGGATAACCACCTGTAAGTCCTGGCAAAGACTTTTGAGATCCTCAAACACTTGAGAATGAAGATCAACGCATCAAGTGCTCTTTCCTAGTCCAATCTAGGAAGATCCTTGGGTACTTGGTCAACCAAAGGAGGATTGAAGTCAACCCCGACTAGATCATAGCAATTAATAATATTTATCCACCAAAAACACTTCACAATATTCAAAGGTTAACAAGAATGTTAGAAATTCTCAATCATATCATCTTCAAATCTTTCGAGAAGTGCTGACTATTCTTTCAACTTTTGAAAATAGAATGAGGAATGCTCAAAGGCACTCTATAAAATCAAAAACTACCTAATCTGATCACCTATGCTCTTAATCCCAAATTCGAGGGATCCATTATACCTATATCTCGTGGTATCTGATCAAGAAGTCATCTCGGTCTTGACATACTAGAAGAAAGGGAACCAGTCTCCTATTTACGCGACGCTGATCAAGGTTACCTTTAACTAGATGATTTCTTCTATTATCTAATTATTTCTTCATGGAAATTAAAGAATTTCTTTGAAGCTCACTCAGTCATAGTCATCACCTCTTTTTCGCTCAAAACAGTCCTTCGAAAAGCTAGTATATCTGAATGGGTGTCCAAATGGTCGGTGGAACTTGTAAGGTTAGATATTCACTATCAACTAAGGACCACAATAAAGGGCCAAGTACTGGAAAAACTTTGTTGTCGAGTTCATATGGGAAGAAAGGCCAAGCAACAAGAACTTCGCCGACCATCCAATCAACTAAGAGTTTGACTAATTCAAAAAGTGAACTCTCTATGTGGACGAAGCCTCTAATTCAAGAGGGGTTGGAGTGGGAGTTGTTCTCACTTCTCCCTAAAGGAGTATGATCAACCAGATGTTCTGACTTAGCTTCAAATAATCTAATCATGAAGCCGAATACAAAGACCTCATCGTCGGGTATCGTAAAGGCTCATCTTTGGGCATGAGTCATCTTGACATCTACCATGACTCAAGGTTGGTATTCAACAAAGTATCATGATACTACAATGCCAAAAATAAGTGAATGTCAACATATCCACAGGTTTCCCATGTAACACCCCGACCCAGATTTATGGGTTACTCGTGATCCAACCCTGTCCGACCAGAGCGTTAGGTGTGAAATGAAATTAAAAAACTATATAATATTTCAAGTCCAGTTTTATTTCAATTAATGTTTCACTTGATTAGCATGCGATTCTAATTTAAAAATATAACTATGTGAAGGACCCCTGAGAAGTACCCCGAAGTCCAAGTAAATAGAGCTACTAATGTAAATAAACATAGTATTCTTACTTGTATAACGCCCTCAAAATACGAACCCGTACCAAACCTGTCGTAACAAAGCAAGGGTGTGTGCCTATGCTTAGTGAGAACATACAAAGCAATATAAAAATAAACGGCAGAATGGATAATAACACGCTACATTCACATGCATGGGAATATATATATATATATATATATATATATATATATATATATATATATATATATATATATATATGTTCACCTTTGAAAAATTCATGTTCCAAGTTTTACTTCCAAAATCCCCTCCTTCATCAGGTTAATTTACCTTAACCTTGTAAAAACTTCCTTTACTCATACCTAGCATTTCTCACTTTATTTAACACACCCGATTTAACATTTGAAATCACTACGCTTAATTTATCCAAACCCATTCCTTTACCGGAATCACCCTTTTTATTCATGCAAATATATTTTTGTATCTTCATTGAAAAACATCATTTCAACACACGCATTCACCGTGTTAGAAAATACTTATTTAATCTTTGGAAATCATTTACTACACATTCTTGTGTTAAATATGGGTTTAACCATTTAGGTTGTTTAACCACCCAATTACCCACTTTCTTCACCTTTTTTCCTTATCCGATGAACATTAGTAGATTTACCCATTAACTTGTCCATTTCACCTTTATCGAAACATTTATTATATACATTCAAGTTAGATTGTATTAACACATTTTATCACACAATCCATTTCTTGACATGTTCCAAAATTCCTTTGTCTTTTCTTGTAATCTTCCTATATCGCATACTTCCACGGGCTCCACACCGCCGGTTATGCGCACCATATGCTTTGGCCAGCGATTTAGGACTTTTTGCCCAAGGGCTTCAGACACTTATTGCTTTATCCTTGTCTCATACGAGTTTCTTTTATGTGTTTTAACATTTTACAAATATTCACATTATTCCACTTTCCTTTTTACCCGATCGAAGCCAAAACTCAGGACTTTACCTTCTCAACTCGTGTTACACTTTGAAAATTTACCATTTCAAGTCCTTTACACTTTAACCTTGATTTTTATTCCAAAAATCATATTCGTTTAGGACCACTTTGTGTAACACCCTTTCCAATATTTTTATTTCATAAAAATGTTCCAAATTAAGTAAAATTACCGTTTTACCCATTTGTTTCAAAAATCACCTTTTACTCCATTTGTCAAGTGTTAATTTCACCAAAAACACTCTTAAGTCATTCATACCAACTTTTTAAGTGTTTTAACACTTTAACACCTTTTCAAACTTGGAGTATTATCTTTCTTAATTGGAAATACTTTTACACCTTCAATCCCTTTTTAATTCCATGAGTGTTAATATTTCTCAACATTACTAAGTTACACTCACTAACCAACCCATTAACATTTGATGAATCCTTTTATCTAGACTTTTCCAAACACACATTTCTTTACTTTTTCACTTAAGAAATCCATTTACACTTAAGACTACTTTTATAAGAAAATACCATTTTGTTTATCAACCAATAAGTGTAATCTTATAATCTCATGTCTATTATATCTTTTAGTTCCAATTTCACACAATTTGAAGATAAATTTCTAACTTCTCTTATTTTATGTTTAAACCCAATAAAGCCTTATCTAAACTTGTTTATACATTTAATATCAAAATACTACAAGTTTATGCGTATGAGAAGATGGAATTTAAACCTAAAAATCCTACTATATGATTTTAACACATTTTTCATCATGGGAGATCATTGTACTTGCAAAATACATTCTTTAGGAACAAATGACCTTTTTTTTATTTCTTCAACCTCAACAAATGTCTATTTTCACTGCAAGAACTTTAAAATATTATTGTTTCACCAAATATTCACTAAAGTAAATCATTATTTCCAAACATTTTATGAAATAAAATGTTTAACACCAATATTTCTAGAGATGCCCATTTTCATAAAATACCATATTTCAATATTCCAAAACCTTGAAATATTTACTTGCTCTTTAATTTATCAATATATTATTTTCCAATAAATTACATCAATTGCAAACATTTTATTTCATAAAAATGTTTTTTTTGTCAACTTTTCTAGAAAATACACTATTTTCACAAAACACCCACTTTTACTATTTGAAAACCTTGAAATAATTATCCATTCCTTATTTTTTTTAACAAAAATAATATTTTCCAATGTTTTTATCCCATAAAAATATTTATTATCCTCTACACATTATTTACACCATTTAATTAAATACACCCTACTCAAATAGTCTAATTACAAGACTACAATGCAAAATAATATTTTTACACTAAGAGTAAGGTTTACCCACCTCTAATGGCTCTAATGGTGGTGAAATATTGGTGTAGGAGGAGGAACCCCCACCTCCAAAGGTAACCTCAAGGGGTTAGCAAATGCATCCTCCCCAAACTCCAAAAATATTGTTCTCCCAAGCTTCCAAGCAAGGCCCACTTCTACTCCATTAAAACCTACTTCATCTTCCCCAAGAAATCCCCCAAAGATTTCTCCAAAACTCATAGGTCTTCTTTGTTAATGGTGGAAATGGATATTTTTGGTTCAAATGTGGGGGAGGATATAAAAAAGTGGTGGTTTATGGGTGGTCTATGGTGTAGGAGTGGTGGAAGACCACCTACCCCTATCCATCTCTTTCTCCTTCCCAAATACACCAAACAAACCCTTATACAACCTCCCCTTAAGCCCAAAATCCCGTTTTACCCTTTCTGGGATGATCTGGGCCCGACAAGACATAAAATCAACGCTCCAAATTGTGACAGTGCACAAGGGCATTCAGACCTAAAAACTCGACCAAGATCGTTCGTCGTTCGAACGACACAACCTATGTTATTCGATCTATGGATTGCGCTACCGTTTGCGCGACCGTTTGCGCGACTTGCTACTATAAACTAGTAGCATGTCGTTAGATGTCCTATTACTCGCGACCCATCTCGCAACCTATATATTGTTGTTCAAACGACAGTCCCATGTCGTTTGAACGACCCTATTTCTTTTTCTTTTTCTCCAATTTTCATACCTAATTCTTCTATAATTACAATCAACTTCTCCTCAATTATAATCGATATATAATTTAATTAATTTACTAAGGTGGGATATTACAGCCCAATACCTAACTGATACATTCGATAAGGTCCACGTTTAATAATTCCCTCATGGGAACAATTGTCACGCAGATGCCTTTGCCACTTTGGGGTCAACAGTAGACTCTGATCTTAAAACAACCATCGATGTAGATTTACTCGCTCATACCAGTATTGCAAAACTAAAGGTCACTGAACAAGTCCTCACTATTTAGAAAGCTCCTAGCTAGATGGATCTAATCATATCTTATTTACAAGAGGATGTCCCACCGGTTGACAAGAAATAAGCCCATCAGGTCAGGACAAAAGATGCACATTTTTACTTGTCACCTGATGGCAAACTCTATAGGAGATCTTTCATAGGTCTCTACCTTTAATGCGCGCAGCTAAATGAAATCAACCAAGTCATATAAGAGATTAAATACAGTATTTTTGGAAGCTACCTAGGGTTAAATCTTTATCTTTTAGAGAAATCAAAGAAGGATATTGGTGGGTGTACATAAATAAGGATACAGTCTCAATCGTCAAAAGATACAAAAAGCTTCAATGTTCCTGACCATGATTCACCAGTTGTCCAGCTACTTAAAGTTATGAACTAACCCATAACCATTTTTTAAGTGAGGTTTAGACATGTTGCCCCCTACCTATAGCACCAGGAAATCACAAGTATCTCCTGGTCGACACTAACTATTTCACAAGGTGGATTGAAACTGAACCATTAGCTAACATCAGAGATATTGATATGATCAGATTCATCTTGAGGAATATCGTGACTCATTTTGCCATGCCAAGAATGATCATCACGGGTAATGGGATGAAATTTGAAAGTGGTCCATTCTAAAGCTTCTACGATAACCACAACATTAAGCTTCACTTCAGCTCGGTGGCCTACCCCCAGAATAATAGTAGAACCAAGGATTCCAATAAGATAAAATTCGATGGCATAAAGACGAGGTTAGCGAATACAAAAGGTATTTGGGTGGACAAGCTTCCCCACATATTATGGGTGGAGGTTAACTGGGGAAACGTCCTTTACTTTGGCCTAAGGGATGGAAGCTATAATCCACTTGGAAGTTAGATTACCAACCATAAAGAAAACCGTTGTCGATCACGAAGTGAATTAAAAAATTATTAGTATTGACATCGACCTAGATGATGAATAAAGGGAATAAGCCTTAATCTAGTTATCTTCTTACCAACCACAGTTGGCAAAGTAATACAACAAAGGCGTCAACCAAAGAAGGTTCCACGTCGGAGACTACATCCTCAAAAAAGTGCTTGGCAACGTGAGGAAGACATCAAATGGAAAATTAGGTCCTAATTGGGAAGGAATGTTCAATATTATTATATACGATCTCCAGTGAGCCTATCATGTGGAAATAATGGGAGACAAGGAGATCCCTAGGGCCTGAAATGCGTCCAATCTTAAGAAGTTTTTTTTCTAACAAGTTTATTTCTAAATTTTTTTATTTTATTGCTTTATTTCAAGTTTATAATTCCGTCTTGTGGAATACTTTAAGTTCAATCATTCAAATTAACTTAATTATTGTTCCAAATGATATACTAATCCTTTTTAAGAGCTAGTATTATGTCTGACCAATTCTGGTCGTCAGCATGGATGCCTTATTATTACAGTTAAATCAAAACTTTGAGGTTACATGTTTTCAACATAAAAAAATGAAAGCATCAAGAATTTCCTAGGCAAACAAAAGACTTAAGGGGTATCCTAGCCACGTCGTCCCAACTTTGGTGGCTATAAATCCTGAACGGGTGAATAGCCCTACAACCAGGCTCATTTTTTCCAGAGTTTGTCCTAGGCCTAAGGTTACGTGACGAATTAATCTAAAAGGTAAGACAAATAATAAAAGCATGTTTGACATAAAAGATGGAAAATGTAAAACATGAGCGACTAATTTCATAGATTATTAATCTTACAAAATGCCTATATTGTCAAACTTATAAAATAAGTATATACAATCTTAATATAAAAGCATTTATCTCTAATGAGTTCTTAGTTCGATGACTATAACTCTTTATCTATCATTAGGGATAGGCCCAAACTCCTCATTACTATCGTGCACCGATAAGTAATCATTATCCAACTAAAGGGGAACAATATTTAAAGGAATCCAACTTTCATTACTTTTAAATATAGGGTGACGATAAGCAGGGCTTTAAGCTCGGAGTCTTTAGGAACCTTCATAACAGTTAAGGTGTTCAACTAACCATGATTATATGCCACATGCTTAGTCTCATCGAGATTGAGGGGGATATCTACACATCCTTCTTTATAACCAAAGGCCCAGAATGCGCGAGGACCCCTCTTAAAGAAATGCTTTAATTTCATTATGTCATGGACCATGCTTTGCTTGGTTGCGATAAAGTTCTCCTCACCTTTGTTAAACTTCTCCCTTAATGAGTTATTTTCATTATGTAACAGTTCTGTAATGTTACTGGTATTAATAAACTTGGTTCTCATACCAATGACCTATAGAGCTTGACGAATAAAAATGAATAAAACTCATCTTTTTGAATCCTGACCAAGTACTAGGTCGAGATTATCAGTCTCTGGAAGCAATGGTGTTCTACCAACTTATCTTCAAGATATAAAAATAGAAAGAACATACTTAGACATAAAATAAAAGCTTTGTATAAAAATGCCATTCTAGAAGGAAAGGAGTTCAAACTCTTCAATTGAAAACATAAAGTATGGTGCATGCCCATACAATTCGAGTAAATAAAGGTAGCATACAAAGAAACCTAAACTACAACCTAACTAGCTAGATTCAATTTCTCCTCAACCTTCTCCTTATCAATAGCAACCTTCTGCTTGTTTGTAATAACCTTATCCTTGTCAACGATAAAATTTTCCTTGTGAGTAGCATCCTTGTCCTTACCAACTGGAGCATCACCCTGGTCGGCAGATGCCTTGTTTGAAGTCTCAATCACTTCCTCTTCTTGCAGGAATACGCTAGGATATTGCTCATTGTACAGATCGAAATCAAGAGGGACATCCATCCTAGATAGGGTTCAATCACAACCATTATTAAAGCTTGACTTACTAATATAACCTATGTGTTTCTTTACCTACTTGTAGGCATCCCCGAAGCCCTGATCATAGGACTATGTGAAGGATTTCTTTAGCTGTTTGACCTCAGACATTATCTTGACTATTTTTGTCTTGTTAGCTGATTTTCCTTCTCATAATTTTCCATGGATTCCTTAAAGGTCTCCTTAGACTTTATGAAAGCTTGATTAATGTCATTAAAGGCCTTTGCCTACTCAAAATATTTTGTAAAAAATATCCATCAAGTCAACCATGAACTCCACAGAAGAAAACATAAGTTAGTGGATTATAAAAAAATGTTTGACAATTGATCGATCAAAGTTTTGGAACGTACATAAGACATTGCTTGAGCAGTGTGAGAATACAGTTGGTCAGAAGTCAGATTTTAAATTTTCTCCCGATCAGTCTTATAAATGGGCCCCTTTAACAAAGGCGAAGCCAAATTAACATCTACCATCATATATTTCCCCTTCAGAGGGAATTCCACCCTTCTGGTGAACAAAATGGAAACAAAAGTATTTAATATCTCAACCCTCGTCTTCTTTTGAGCTCGGGTCATATAAGGAGAATTCGATAAAGTGAAAAGGTCCAGAGGTCCTTCGACCTCTTTTTTATTGCCCCTTGGGCCCTTAGGGAGAGAGGAGAGTTAGAATCATTAATAAGTGAAGGAAGTGTCCTTTTTTGGAGGCACCCCTTTAGTTAAAACTTTGGCAGTAATGGTGTTCATGTCCACGAGCTCAAATGAGGTCTAGGTGGATACAGTAGAGGATCATTCACTGGTGAAAAGAATAGGAATATTATGAACAGGGTCGACGGGATTAACTGTAAGGTTGGCCGTGGTGTTCTTGTGTAAAAGCAAAAATGATGTCGACTTGGGATGTTTGGCGCCTGGAGTTAAAGGCCTCCTAAGGTTCCAAACCTTAACAATATCCTCACGGTTGAAATATGATTCAACATGCTCCCATTTCTTGGATGAATATGATCAAAACAAGTAAAGGAGTAAGTGCTAGCAATAGTTCTTTACAACAACCCATTGATAATAAGATAATTAAAAAAGTAGCGTCAACCTTTTTTTACCACCTGTCTGGGCACCTAACCCCCCTATATGGTTCATCGCTCTCAGGAAATGGTGGATGTTATCGATCCCTATAAATAAACCCATGACTCCAATACCCCCTATTGCAGTGAGGAAGATTAACAACTAAAATCCTATCTCCTTTCTTTGCCTTCAAATAATGGACATTGTCATTTATATTTTACCATGATTAACAATATTTATTCTATAGGATCCCTATTCGGGTACCATATAACTCGTTAATCATGTGCACTTTGTTCTCTATCCTCCATGTGTTTAGAGAACACTGGGCAGGAATCACTTTGAAGAATTCGCAAAACTCCAAAAAAATTTCATTTAGGGGAAAAGTTATCCCCCTCATCTACTGAGATTGTATAAAATCAGCGACCACCCTCAATATTATAGCAATTAGTGGGCGTGGGAGTACATTTGATATTCATTCAATTAGGGGTAGAATATTTTTCTCTAAAGTCTCCCATGTTTCTATCATTTATGATATAAACCTTTTTTTATGAAAACAAAGAAGAAAATAGAAAATGATCAAAATGCGAAAAGAAAATGGAAAATCATTGCATAAAATTCAAGATCGTTAGAGAGATAAAGTACTTAAAGGAAAAGGAAGCTTTAAGAACACTTGAATACTTAAAGTGACGACGTAAATGGCAGTATAAAATCTTAAAAAAGGTTTGGCTTAAGTTTGAAGGAACTTCATCATTAGAAATGGGAACTGAGGCAATAATTGGAGGCAATTCTTCCACTTTTGGTCTCCAATATGCCCTTTTATCAGCATACCCTCAACCAATTTAAATAAATTACAGGGGGTACCCTTCTAGGTCTAACGGATGGAATAGAGCCTTGTATTTCAAAAATCTCATAAGGGTCAGTGAAATTCCACATCCCAATATTATGACCAACATATCTCAACTGACCATGATCATTTCTATGAGCGATCAAACCGCTCCACCCTATTCAGGTTGCAAAGGTTTGGGAAAAATTGTGAGAGACTAATCTAAGCGTTCCTAATTAATAGGATTAAATGACATTTATCTGTGCATTACGAGATATGCATTCACAATTTGGGATAAGCATGAGGGAAAACCTGATCAATTAGAATATCGGGAGTTAATTAACTTAAATGAACTGCGATAACTATTAATAACTCATAGATTCCTATACAACACAATCTCCTCGTGACCTATATAAATGTAACCCATACCCTGGAAAAAGGAGCATGAAATGCTTATTATTGTGAACATAGTAATAAGAAAGATAGAAACACTATGAGGACATACGTTATTGCCGAACTACGTAAATACTTGCGTTGTGTGATTGTGACTGCGTACTTTTTCATTCTATTTAGTTCTACTTATTTGGGATCATTCCATTGTGGGATTTTTTTCACCTACAATACCACTTGTCAAAAATAGTCTTTTATTTAAATTTATAAATATATATATATATATATATATATATATATATATATATAAACACTAGAAATTAACAATAATACACATATTTCTAAAAAAAATTTACA
The DNA here is from genome assembly GCA_949130495.1 of Sambucus nigra. Taxonomy (NCBI): domain Eukaryota; kingdom Viridiplantae; phylum Streptophyta; class Magnoliopsida; order Dipsacales; family Adoxaceae; genus Sambucus; species Sambucus nigra. Next base: position 411,418,976 of record OX422209.1, on the reverse strand, counting down.
CACATTGGATGTATTCATACACACACACACACACACATATCCACATCACCGCACATACACACACTCTCTCTCTCTCTCTCTCTCTCACACACACACACACACACACACACACACACACACACACACACCCTACACACTCTTTCTTGTGTGTGAGAGATAAAGAGAGTGTGGTTGTATATGCGTGTGTTAAAGAGTGTGTTGGTGTGTGCGTGAGATACATAAAGAGAAATTGTGTATGTGTATATGAGAGAGATGGATTATGTGTGTGAAAAAGAGAAATAGAAATAGAAATAGAGATAAAAGGACAGGAAAGGGGGAGAGGGAGAGATAAAGAGAAAGAGAAAGAAAATGTGCTTGTGTGTGTGTGAAAATATATGTTTGGAAGGGTATTTTAGTTTTGTCATAAAAATAAGTTAGTTTACTGAAAATATTTTCTCATTCCCAATATTTCAGACCGAAAAGGAGAATTTTAATTTTGTGAGAATTTTGGTTTCTATGAATTCTAAGTTTTCCCCAAAACTCCAGCCAATCATTGTAATTCTAAATGAGGAGAATTCTAAATTCCAAGTTTCCTTCCTCTCCTAAACCTTGAACCAAACGAGCCCTTAGTGATTTTGAGTCATATAAACATCAAACCCATACGACATGATAGTTAAATAATAGGGTTGACATTGAGCCATTCACCCATTAAGATTCATTGATTTAAGTAAAAAAATATTATTGGACCTTTTAAAGAGTTTATGTCATTTAATGTTAATTTAATTATAATGAATTTTATCAAAGGAGAGTTTGGTTAATATTAATGAATTAATAGGCCTAATTGTGTTAGTTAGTAAGGTAATCTGTTTACTCATATATAATTAAGAAATGATTCATCATCATAAAGGATAATAAAAGGTGAACATGATGTGACAGATAAGATACCGGATTAGGTTTGAATATGGTTTTTCACCCAACAAAAAATAGTCGTTTAGACATGAACTCGATAAGACTCGAGTTTGATAAAAATCCACACAAATACGAATCAATATAATCCATTGACAGGTCTAGTCGAATTATCTTTGCACTAGCTTGGGTGTTGCATTAATTGTTATCCAAAATTTTATAATAGACATATTAAGTACTAAAAACTTTATTAATAGACATTTTATCGTTTCTTTACATGATGTGGCGAGTTCAACACATAGATATCTCTAATGGTTATTTTTATATGATGTGGACATATATAATTGAACAAGCACATTAACTTAAGACTATTGTTATATAAGATATAATACTTTTAGAAATAGCACCATTAAATTGGATTTTTTTTATAAAAAATCATTTAACGTAAAAAAAATGCTAAGCTATATTGCAATTTTCTAAAAATTACTTGATATTGGATATTAATTTTTCAAAAACAACCAACATTTACTACTATACTATTTTATGGCATCATGATCAACATAATAAGGAGACGGGATAGTTCAAGAGATATATTTCATACAAAGGAAAAAGATAATAATAAAAAATAGAGAGAGGGATATGTCTAGTACAAGGGGGATAACAAGATTAAAAAGGTGTTGAGGCACGAGGAACTATAAAGGTGAAGTGAGAATGGGAATTAGGTGAGTTGCAATGGACATCACCACTGAAAAGGGAATTTAGTCACTCTAATACACATAAGTTTTTCCATGACTCAGAGCCTTGACTAATTTTATCACAGTCATCGGCCGTGACTAGGTAGCGGTCGCAATAAGGATGACAATTTGTCATGATAAATGGTCTTGACAAATGTTATATTGAAATGTCATGGCTTATAACCATGAAAAATATTGAAGATAAAAATTTCCATGGCCTAGAGTAGTGAAAAGCCGTTCGTTTAAACCCTAAACGACGTAGTTTAATGTACGTTATATATTAAATTTATATTTTCTTTGTAACCTTATGAGTTGGGAGGAAATTATCCAACCAGGTTTGAGAAGTGACACGTGTCCAATAGACTTAATAGTGATCGTAGCTCAAAGAGACAAGGAAGGATTGAGGTTAATCAATGAAAATATCGAAATTATATTTAGCCGATCAAGTTACGATAGTTATTTAAGGTCTAGGTGTCCCTCATAATCGACTTGACTTCTTTTCATTATTTATAAATGTAACCCACACCCCTAGAAAAATGGGCATATAATATTTGCTATTAAGAAATGATCAATAAAGATAGAGAAACACCTCGTGGATATAGGCACATTGCTAAACCAACCATGTATGTAATGTGTCCTTATATGATTATGATTTATTTATCTTTCTAGACTTAATTGTGTTGATTCAATACTAGTAGGATTTTACCACATACAATTGGTTATGGGAAGCGAATTCCTTTCTTCATCCAAGAAAATCCTACGAGCAACCATGTCTCACTCACACAGTGAAGCTTTTTATCTCACGAAAGCCATCTGAACGAACGAAACGGACATGTAACCCTTAGGGTTAGGTATAAGGTCTATCATGAAAGGACTTATAACATTTTTAGCTCACGTTATCGGACCTAAAAAGAAATAATCGTGGAGAGAAATGAACCTCCATAGTCTAACCAAATCTCACGGCTTGTGGATCCTAATGACTAAAGATTTCATCAATAAGGGGGAATCATTTGCCTCCAATAAGAGGAGAACACTCGTCTTCAATGCTGTTAGGAAAGAATGGAGTAAGATCTCCTTGGAGATAAATACAAATGCCATGCCTGAACCCCTATCCCTCAGGAAAGCAAAAATTACAGCTAAGGAAGGAGGTCATAATGCCATCATTATCACTCCATGGGCAGGGGATCGATAGATAGAAGAAACCACAAAGGCATTCACCATAATAAGAAAAATCTCCAGATTCTCATCCGTTGAAAGATGGATGAACACCCTGCTCATTGAGGGGATAAATCCACTAAGTCGTAGGCCAGAAGGGACCTCATCAGTCATATTAATTCTTATTTCTCAAGATTAATTAAAGAACCAAAACCTCCTGAGAAGTTATCCATCCCCAGATTTAAAATCTCTGATGGGAAGACTAATTCTATTGATCATATTCACTAATATCGGTAAGCCATTACCCTTTGGAGCAATAAATGTGGCCTTTATGTGTTGCATCTTCACCTTCAGTTTGGGGGACATAACAAATTAATGGTATGAAAAGTTACTCGCAGAGGCCTTCATCGCTAGATTTATCACCAAAATCTCCTATTGAAAGAGAATGGACTCGCTCATAACTATAAAAAAACCTAGGAAACCTTACGCAAGTACGCTTGGCAGTACTGGGAAACCAATATTTTATGGAGGATTCCTCCGAGTAAGTGGTTGTGACATTATTCAAAATCCACCTATCGAGCACTTATATACTGCACTAGTCCCCATATTAAGAAGGAGGCCAGTACCATTGACGATCTCAAGTCAAGAATTGGTAAGTATACCAAAGTAGAAGATGTGGTGGCTGGAACACAACAAGACAATGGTCAGTCAAAAATAAGAAAGAAGGAAGAAAATAAGAATGCTCCTAAGAAGAGGGCCGAAGGTAGAACGAAGGACCTAAGGGGAGATAATAAAGCAGGTGATTGAGTGCAAAAAGTAGCGCGTGTAAAGACGCTAGTCGTTGTTTTCGTTTCGCCAACTCAATACAAAAACCTAAATTACTACTATACTTGTGAGGCAAGCACATCGGTAAGTCGGGTATCGAAAATCCACATAGACGAGTTGCTAGAATTTATAAGGTTTAATATTCCGAAATAAAAGTGTAAAAGATGATTAGAAACTAAAAGGAAAAATATGCATAAAGGGAAATATTAATCTAGGCAAGGTATTGAAACTAGATTAACAAAGCGAGTAAAACTATAGGTTGCGTCGAATATCCCTCACCCGAATTAGTATAAAATGGTTACATGGGTCGACGAGTTATTAAGAACGCATCTCGTTTTGACAGTTAATTAAATCAAGGGTTGTCACGCCCTAAATCATCATAAAAGCCTAATAAGATTTTGGCGTCAACAAATATCCCGGAAATTACGCGCGAAAGGTCGTAAGCACGGGACATACATGATATGCCCCGTCAAATCTCCTAGGCATAATAACTAGGACAACGCACCCGAAATAGACCCGTAAACTCCATCACCAAAGCAAAGCAACGCGTCAACCCGAGTGAGTTCAATTCCAGCACAACCTAATTTAAATTACCTAGAGAGCATCGTAAAAACGCGGTAAATGGAAAGCGGGAAATAAACGCGATAAAACTATACTACAAAGCAAGTAAATCAAAGCATGTAAACCTAAATTAGAAAGCTTGTAAATTAACTAGAAAGCAAGAAATAAAGATATACAAACTATATTAATGGAGAGGATGATGAATAGTCAACATTCAAGCCCAAAAGTGTGTCAATCCAAGAAGAAATGAAGAAGAACTAAGCAAATCACCCAAACCCTAACCTATTCTATCTTCTAAAACTCTCTAAAAACGTTCACTTACTGCTATCTCTTTTTATTACAACAAAAATTGTATTTATAGTAAGTGGGAATAAAAGAAAAGAAGAAAGAAAAGAAAAGAACATATCTGCAGAAAATAGAGCATCGATCGATCGACCCCTTTGGTCGATCGATCGATCAAGGCCAAAATTTGACAATTCAGAATGGTTGATCGATCGACACAAATGATCGATCGATCGATCAGGGCAGAATGCAGAATGCAGCAGCAGCACACTGCATCTTTTCTTCGTCTTCTCCTCTCCTCTTTTGCTTTCCTTATTTTTCCCTCCGCTGAAATTGCTGTAACTTCTTCATACGGACTAGGAATTGCGCACCGTTCGAGGCCACGTAAATCTAGAGAGGAGGGCTACAATTTCAGTGAGATGTAGGGTCAGGTACCCAAGCTGTGAAATGACTAAAATGCCCTTAAACGTGTGATTGTGTACGGAACTTTACCGGAATGCGTCCGAACTTCATACTTAGCATCCAATTACCTACAAAAGCTCAATTAATCCCTGCAAAACATGTTAACGTAGAAATCCGAGGTTGTATGGTTAACGAGCATAAATATAAGGAATAAGATACCCGAGGGGGCTAAAATGCGTCCGTTCGGAGGATGAAATACGCAGTATTTGCGTATTATCGGCATGCCCCACCAATTCCCATCGAGCGATAAACACTGTGTTCAAAGAGACGATCTATTAAATGTTGAAGAATATTAAAGATTAGTAGTTTTAAAGTGGCCATTGGAATATGGCAGGGGATAAATCAAATATAAACACCACCCTGAGATGTTCCTACCATTAAGAACACTGGCATAAGATGTAAAACTACAAAGAACCAAAGTCTCACCTAGAGGGTCTTGCCCAAGCAGGTCATTTGGATGACTACGTAGAAATGAATAATGGAAAAGCTCCCTTGGATCATAACTAGAAATTGAATAATATCTTATAAAAAGATGATATGGGGAATGAATTCACAGTTATCCATGGCACCTCAAATCCAAGCCAAATTCAAAGTAATGTTGTGCAGATGGAGTTGAAGAAATTTATTACGATATGAAGGCTTTCTAAGTTGACCCTAAAAAACCTCAACCGATAAATGCCGATGACTAAAAGATATTAGCTATAACAAGCATATAATTTTCATTGAGGAAGACCTGGTCGAATATTAGACTCCGCACTAGTAATCACTCTCATAATTTCTCCGGTAGTTACTCAAAAGTCATGTATCTCAAATTGTTCAAAAAAGTGGAGGACGTAAAGAAAACGACCATCCCTTTTATCGTCAGCTTTGATGGAAAGAGGAACATGCCCTTAAAAAAAAGGTGGCACTCTTTTTGTGAATTTGAAATATCTCAAAGGCGATGAAGTTTATAGTGATAGACATTCAACCTCCCTAAAACGCAATCCTAGGACGAGGATGAATCCATGCCAAGAAGGTTATCCCTTCCACTTATCACTAGAGTCTCAATTGCATTAATGACCAGGGGAAAAAAGAGATACGGGGAAATTATGTTGTTACTCGATAATGCTTTACCGCTACCATCAAGGCTACATAAGATAAGAAAAAAGGATAAGGTGGTCATAAAAGAGGCGAACACAGAGGGGGTTTCCCTTAAAAATAACAACTAAAGTATGGGAGATCAGGTGGAAGAAATAAGGGAGGGCCCCGTAGATAGAGTCATGAAACCATTTTAAGAAGTTGTATTCGAAGACTCTTACCTGGAGAAAAAATTTCTAATCGAAAGCTCACCTACCGATCACGAAAAAGAAGAATCGATCTCTTTGCTTAAGAAAAATTAAGATTTTTTCACCTGTCTTGAAATTATGTTCCATTGAATTCATATGGAACCAGCGTTCCCATCGATCATATAAAGGCACAGAGAATAACACCTAAAATGAAAAAAATAGTATAAGAGGAAGTATCAAAACTTGTGGAGGCAAGGTCCATTAAAGAAATTTAATTCCCTCAGTGGCTTTTAAACCCAGTCATGGTCAGAAGAGAAATATGAAATAGAGAGTCTACATAAACTTCACCGAACTTAATAAGTCCTATCCCAAAGATAACTTTTCTTTGTCGAAGGTTGATCAGTTGGTCGATGCCATAGCCAACCGTGAATGAATGCTTTCTTGAATGATTACTTAGGGTATCATCGAATCCCCTTGTTCATGCCTAACTAAGAGAAAACTTCATTTATCACTACCCTTGTCCTGTACTATTATACAGTCATGCCATTTGGACTTAACAAAAGAAGCAACCTATAATAGTTGGTTACTAATATGTTACAACATTAGTTAGGTGATACAATGGAAGTCTATATAGACGATGTTATCGTAAAGAGTAAGTACAAAGGTGACCATTTGGAAGATCTAGCAAAGAGTTTTGAGGTTCTTAAATACTATAAAATGAAAATCAATGCAACTAAATGCTCATTAAGAGGAAAGTTCGACTAGTTTTTGGGCTACTTAGTCAGCTAAAAGGGAATCAAAACAAATTCAGACTAGATTGAGGCAATAACAGTGTTTAACCATAAAAAATAGTCAAGAACTTTCAAAAGTTAACCAAAATATTAGTAGCACTCAATCGATTAATCTCCAAGTCCTCTAAGAAACGTCGAGCATTCTTTTAACTCTTGAAGAAGGGGAAGGGTTAGGCTTGTAATGAAGAATGATCAAAGGCACTTAAGGAAATCAAGCTCTATCTGAGCCAATCACCTTTGCTCATAGTCCTAAATTAGGGAAATTCAGCTTAATTATATCTCATGGTGTTTGACCATGCAGTTAGCTCGACCTTGGTATGCTATAAGGAAGGGCATCAGGCCTCGATCTATTGGGTTAACAAGACACCACTAGATTTTAAAAAATGCTACCTTCTTCTGGAGAAGTTAGTTTACATGTTAGTTATTGCCTCACGTAAATTAAAACATTATTTTGAAGCTCAATATGCCATCGTTATCACCTATTTTATTCTTAAGGCAGTCTTCAGAAAGGTTGATCTCTTTGGAAGGACGTCTAGATAGATGGTGGAGCTAGGCAGATTTGATATCCATTATCAACCCCAAACTGCTATCAAAGGACAAGTATTAACATATTTCATTGTTGAGTTAACTAAAAGGTATGAACCCGATCTTATCAACCAAATGATAACTAAGGAGACCGGTTAACTCAATAAATGGAAATTCTACATTGAAGGGGCTTATAACTCACAAAGGTTTGAAGAGTGGATTATACTAATAACTCCAAATCATACTATGCTCGGGCAAGGAATTAAAATTGGCTTTGAGGCATCCAATAATGAGGTCGAGTATGAGGCCCTCATCATCGGACTAAAAACGGCTTTGGCATAAGTCATGTTGAAGTCTTATACTATTTAAGGTTGGTATCCAACCATATATTAAGAGACTATAATGCCAGTGATGAACACATGTCTTCATACTTACAGGTCACTCAGAACTTGGTCTCATTCTGATCTTAAAAGAATAATTGAGGTAGAATACCTGGCCCAACCAAGATCTCGAAGCCAAAGGTAGCCAAAAAAATCCTCACTACCCTAAATGCTCCAAGCTAATGCATTCGTTCATTGCATACTTATCATAAGGCATACTATATGACTAAAACAAGTAAACTCATCATATCAAGGTCAAACCTTCTCGATTTTACCTGCCCCCGAATAAAATGCTTTATAGGTAATATTTTACTGGGCCTATCTATAATGTATACATCCCAACGATATCGACCATGTCCTTTATGAGTTGCATAGAGGGATATGCGAAAGTCATGGCAGGGTTAGATCTTTAGCATTTAGGGATATAAAAGAAGGGTAATAGTGGCCTTACATGCAGGTGGACGCAATCTCGTATGTAAGAAAGTTAAAGAAGTGATAATTATTCTCGCTCATACTCCATCAGTTAGCAATCAACCTCCACTCTTTAACTAGTCCATGGCCTTTTGCGCAATTGGGGTTGGATATAATGGGACCCCTATCTACAATGCCTGGAAATTGAAAGTATCTTATGGTCAGCATGAACTAATTCCCCTAATAAGAGAGGCTAAACCTCTGGCAAATATAAGGCATGCTGACATAATCAGATTTATATGGAGGAATATAATGACCGATTTTAGAGTGCAAAGGATTCTCATAATCGATAATGGAATGTAATTTGAAAGTGGACCATTTCGATAATTTTAAAATAGTCACAACATCAAGCACTACTACAGTTTGGTGGTCTACCCCCACAATAATGAGCAGGTTGAGGCCTCCAATAAGATAGTGCTTGATGAAATAAAGAAGAGGTTGGAGAAAGTAAAAGGTGCTTGGGTGAATGATCTTCCCTGTGCCCTTTAGGCATATCAAACAATGCCTATGAGGTTGATCGGGGAAATTCCCTTGGCCTTGGCTTACGAAATGGAAGGTATAATTCCACTAGCAGCGGATTACCAACTATAAAGACGACTGCTGCAGATTAAAGATTAAATGAAAAAATCATAATGACTGAGATCAACCTAGATGTGGAAAGATAAGAACAAACCTTGATCAAATTAGAAGTTGGCCAAGCACTACAACAAAGGCTTAAATTCAAGGAAATTCTAGGTTAGAGATTATGTACTGAGGAAGGTAATCAACAATGCAAAGAAGCCGTTAAACGATAAGTTGTTCCCTAATTGGGAGGGACCATTCAAAGTCATCATAGACGACTTCTAAGGAGCCTACCATCTAGAAAAAATGGAAGTCAGGGAGGTATCTAAGTCCCAGAATGCGGTTAACCCTAGGAAAATTTATTTTTAAAGCATTTTGAAAGTAATTATTTTGTCATATTAACTTCTTGGATATTTATAGATTTAATAATTGCAATTAGTTTTCTTAATTGTTTTAAATGGCAAGCCAACATCGATCAAATTACTAATATCGTTATAGAAAAGCCATCATTGTCATAAATTTATCCGATTTAGTTATGATCGCCCTTTTAATGCCTTAGTAAGATTACACTTAATTGTATCTTAAGGTTACATAATTTCGTCACTAGTAAACATGAAAACATGAAAAATTACTCAAATAAGAAAAAAAACCTATGGGGGGATCCCTAGGAACAAAATGTTCCAACTTTGGTAGGCTAGAAACCTAAATTGGTGAATGGCCTTGCAACTAGTGGATTTTGCCACAATTTGCTCTATGCTTGAGGAGGTGTGATGGCATCATTCTAAAAGGTAAGATAAATAGTGAAAATGTGCTCAACAAAGAAAATGGAAACACGTAAGACATGGAGTTTACTAATAATATCATTCATAAAAATTCATTTACTTACAAAAAATCAGCTATATCAGCGGGGCTACAAGATGAATATATATAAGATAATGAAACTATCCATCATTTTCGACGAGTCACCAACTTTGCTATAACGTCTCGGCGACCATAATTAGGCTTTGGATGAAATTCATCTTCACTGTTGTAATCCAAAAGATGGTTCCTCACTAGTTAAAGAGGGATGGCATTAACAAGTAGCCTACACTCATCACTCCCAAGAGACGAAAGTCGAGTAAAGGGATAATCTAACTCGTACTAGTACTAAAATTAATAATCCTTAGGAATCTTGTAAGCTGTCAAGACATTACACCAACCATGCTTATAAGCCACATGTCTTACATCATCCAAATGTAAGGAAACATCAATCCAACCTTCATCATAGCCAGCGACCCAGACTAGACGAGGACCATTCCTAAAGTGATACTTCAGCCTCATGATCTGGTGATGTAAATTGTATCTAATCACCATGTTCTTCTCAAAATCTTATTCAGCCTTACAAGGATGCTCCCTTAGAGAATTATTCTCATTCTATAGAAGATCATTAATATTTCTGATGTTTTTGAGTTCAGCCTAAAGTGCATCATGTAACAACCCGCGTAATTTTGGGCTATTTTAATTAATTTCTGGAAAATAAAGTTTTTGATAAAATTATTTTTATTGCTCAAATATATTGGTTATTATTTTTCAAGGCGAGAATTTCAAACGGTTTCGAAAACGGAGTTAAAACGGGTTTTAAAATGATTTTTAAATGTTTTTAACTCTTGGAATTCTAAGTCGGCGAACATTAAGTAATTTTCAAGAGTTGTTTTGACTTCGACTCTTCATTTCTTTGCCTTATTTAAAGGAGTCTTTTGGCTTCCAACTCTTCATTTTTTTGCATTATAAAAGAAAGTCGTGGGCAACCCTTTTAACCTACTTTTGGCACAAATTTTGGTAGCAAATATATTTTATATTCCTCTTCTTTTTATATACACATTGGCCCGTGAGATTTGTGAGTTCCAACCTTAGATTAGAGGTGTTCTTGGATCTATTTTGTTGGAGGTTCATGGAGGAGATTTTGTAGATCTTTTGTGTTGATCTTAAGGATGTGATCGTTGGTTTCTCATCATGGTTTGAGGTATGCGGTTTTACATAATATGCTCCTTAAATCTCGCGAGTGTCATTCTCTTTGAATTCTTGTTTAATTGAACTCATATTTGAATTGATAAATTCATTGAAATCTGGAAAATAATTGTTGAAATTATTTTGATTTATGTGGTATCATTATATTGTTGATGAGCACGTTGTCATGAGATTTTAATATGGCACGGATGTTGAGTACCCGCCAAAATACCTATTCCCGAGCTATGGCTTGATAAATCATATGCGAATGGGGTGAGGCCTGGTTACCCATTGATGTGTTGTCGAGAAATTTATTGATAAATGCTATTGAGATTCGCATTTGATTTGAATATTCGTACTCGTGTTGTTATGTTTTATTCACCGCTAATATATTTGTTGAGCATATTTCCTGTCGTATTGTGTACTTTCTCATATTTTCTTTTAGTGGCAGGTTAACGCGGATTTTGGGGCGCTATGGAGATTGATTTTAGCGAGGATTATTTGGGAAAGATTTGTATTATTTTGATGTATAGAGCTTTGGAGATTTGTATTTTATTTTCGAGTTAGTTGTTGTATGTAATTCGAGAGATTTGGTATTTAATTTGAAGAGATTGAGATTTGTAGTTTCTCTTTTGTTGTTGTGGGACTTAGATGCTCTATACCTTGTCACTTGTGGATTTGGATTTATTTTCTCGCATTAGCGCTTCGTTCGTCTCCCCGGGCGGGCGGGGTGTTACACATCAACCATACTTTCTCAGTCTCCATAACCATTTGTCATCTTTTAAAGTGCTTCCTAAATGATAAAAAATGCTTCTTGAACTCGACTATAGCATCTTGACCTAAAATGAAGTATAGGTCTTCAATCTCGGGCTATTAACACCAAGTCTAAGTTATTATCAGGCTACAAAGGTCAATAAGAGGAACATTAAAAACTAGAGAGAAGCTAGCAAGAGTAAACAAATAATCAACAATGATTGAACAAAACTTAATTAAGCCCATAATGAAAAGTCATCTCATTAAAAAGAAAACTAGGTAAGCCTTTAGAAGAGAATATACAAAAAATAAGGAATACAAGATGCAGGAAAATTCTAGATCAATCTAATTAGTTGAATCCTCCTTCTCTTTTATCACCTGTTATTGATTGTCCACTTTCTTGTCTTAATATGTAACATCCTTCTCCTGTTCAACGCTCCCTTTCTTTTGATCGGCGCCATCGACCTCACCCTCCTCCTTAAGGATGGAATAGAACTAGGATTATGTTCGCTAAATAAATTGAACTAAGGAGGAACTCCTACCTTAGATAAGGATTTATCCCATCCTTTCTTGAAGAAAGACTTGAATATGTATTCTAGCTATTTTTTAGCTAGGCTAAAGGCTTCGTCCTAGCCATGGTCATAGGATTTGTACTTGGTCTCTAATGCAACAAACCATGACTGAGAAGACTCCTCAAAGACCTTCTCGATCTTCCTGACCTTGGATCTCAGAGTAGTAAGCTCCAAGTCCTTGGCCCTCATATTAACATCAAAGCTTTTGGCCTTCTGTTGAAGAACCTTTAAAGCCTTTTTGGGTCTTATTTAAGGTATGGTCTAGGTCCGATGTTAGCCTTAGTCCATCCATCCCTTATATCTGGGAAGTTGATAAATCCCCCAGAAACTATAAAGTCATGTGCCAAGAAAGACAATTAGTCCAAAAAACTTTTGAAGGCGTGAAAATCATAATAGAAAATATTAATATTTACAAGGGAAAGTGTCTAGGTGACGTAAGAAACGACAAGCTCCCAAAAACTGCCTGATCATTTAAAAGACAAGCCCCCTAAGCAGTGCAGGAGTGACACACCCCAACCCAGTTACTTATAATTAAGTTTGAAAGTCAAAGTGAGTCAAACCATAATTAATCTAACCAAACCATAATCACGAGTTTTGATTTCAGAGTCATCATTGTAAATCCATATAACTGAAATACCTTTTTACAACATCAGAGTAATCATGCCCATAAAAACTTTCTTGAAGGATAAGTTAACTTAATTACATAATTTACATTTACACAAAATCATAGTTTCTCCCATTCCTGGTTAACCCAACCCGACCTCCTAGATTTGGCAGTGACATCGCATTACCTGAAAAATGTGAACATAGGAACCATGAGCAAAAATAGCCCAGTGAATGCATCACTACTAAACTACTGCATGAATTTAAATACAATAAATCATGTCCATATACTTATGTATTAACTTATTCGTCTCATTAATAATGAATGGCCAACTTTTTCGAATCATGATTCACATATCCTGTCTAAATAGACAATTCTCCTCCATTCCTGGTCGAGGAGTAACCCCTTGTCATTAATAGACAAATCTCCCCCATTCCTGGTCGAGGAGTAACCCCTCATTTCGGTAAACCGAAATGAACAATTTCATATTCATTATATTATGATCATATCAATAATACGATACAAATATCTCTTTCTAGTGAGTACACTCACCTTGGTTGACAACTATGTATTCACGTTTTCTTCTGGTGGAGCTGAACTGGGTTGATTAGACCTTACACCTGTCAATCCAACTAAATCAGTACTGAAACTCAATCATAAATATTATTCAAACATAATTATGTAACTTTCCATGACTATACATCAACAATTTAATTCCAATTAAGTCACATTCCATAAAACATAGGTAAAGGCAAAACAATGATATACATGTTGATAAAGTTACGGACATTCAACCGTAAGAAATACCTTATGAGGAATTTATAACCAAAGTCAAGTAAACATGAAATTATACTCCTGAATGTATATACACATGAAATATGTACTCAAAGTACCCTTTGTAAGGACGAAATACAAACATTCATTCAAGGGGTACCCCGTATGACCTGAAATTATCGTCTTACATACTTAACCATCCTATATTCCTAAATTGTACAAATACAGGGGTCCAACCTTATCAATATGAAAACATATATGAATATACTTTCCGTTACAAGTGACGGTGTAATTTTTCAAGCTTCCTAGAGCAAGTTATGGCCATTTCTTTACAACACAAGAAATCTTCCCTACAAGCTCTTCTATTGTTCCTTCAACTTTCAAGAATTTTCATAATTTTTCTCCTGCATAACTTTACATGATTTTCAACCCATGTTCAGTAAACATACTGAATAGTACAGAATTAAAGTTTCATAATTTTTTGACTTCATTTTCTATCTCAAAAGCTTGACTAAACTTAGGACATACCGAAATCAAGTATACAAACAGCAACCATGTACCAACTTGAAATCATCATTACGGCCTAACCACAAGGAGATAAATTCTAATTTTCAGATATGATATGAATATATGAGTCTAATTTCATTTTCAATTGGAATTTCTGAATTACAGTAAGCACACAAAGAGATATGCAAGTTTGAATACAAGGGGTTTCAATACAAAACAATTTTTGAGGGTTTATGCATTTAACTTAACTTAAACTTGCATATATTAATACATATGCACCCAAGCATGAAAGGTCAATAAAAAAATAAAGGATTTATATCATATAAATCATAAATATATGAAAAATAACAATATTTGCAATTAGGATTACCTTCGGGACGTTTACGTAATTTTTACGGATTTTTCTACACTTTTTCTCCTCACTTTTCTTCCTAAACTTCTACCTTCTCTTTCCTTAAGCTTAGAAACCTTTCATGGCTGATTTTGGCTGAAGGATAAGTCTATTTCAAGGTTATAAGGTCGGCCAAGGCTTCCTCCCAAGCCAACCAATCAAATTAAACCATTTGGTTTAATAAAAGACAAAATACCACTTAAAGGGAGTGGACAACTTTGCCCTTTGTTCGTAAATTCGGTATAACTCTTTACTCGGGCATCCATTTGATGATACGTTTGTTGTATTACAACCCTAGATCACATGTCTACAACTATCTAGTTTTCACCTCAAGTCATTTATAATGTGATAAGGGTCAAACTAGTCTCTAACAGGAACCTTTCCACCGAAAATAACAAAATTTGTGTTTGTAAATAATTCGACCTTTCATGATTTAAGCAAGTAGGATTATAATAAACATAATCACTTAACATTAGATATACTAATATCACATTATTCATATCACATAAGATAATCATGATTTAAATATAATTTATCATAATTATATTCGGGTTGTCACAAGGAGCTAGGTCGGTATTTTTGGCAAATGATCCTTTGCTAGGATCCTTCCCCTTAATGGGGGAATCCATTGGTGGGTATAACTGTTACAAGACTTAATCCAGTCTTTCTTTTTGTCATAAGGTTTTCATGCGATTTATTAGGAGAATTACTCAGAGTAAATGGGTAAGATGGACCCCAACTCCTTTCTCTTGAAGGCACGACACTTGGAGAAATAGAGGAAAAGGCCCCCTCTGTCAAATTCGAGATTCTTCTCATCGGCGATATCTTTTCTTTGGAGGTAAAAGGAGTAATAGTGGGGGTGGTGGTGAAATTTACGAACTTAAATGAGCTCGAGGTTCTCGTAGAAAAAAAATTCTTCCTCATCTCCCAGTTAGGGATCTCTGGTTCCTTGTCCACTAGTCGAGTGAGAAAAGATGCTATGTTGGATGTATAATTCATCAACAATGAAGCCAACCTAGAATATTTGACAACAACAGTCATAGTTTGCTTAATTTACCAATCTTTCTTTAACTTAGCAAAATTGATGTAACACCCCGCCCACCTGGAGAGAGCGAACGGAGCTCCACTATCGATAAAACTAATCAATTCCATAATAACAATGTGTATAGAGCATCTAAAAGAATCCCGCAATTTAAAAATCCACTAATCTCAATTCTTCAAATTAAATACAACAAAGTCTCTCGAAATAATATAAATCACCAATGCTCTATACAATACAATAAAATAATACAAATCTTCCAAAAAATATTCTTCCCAAAATAATCCACGCTAAAATCATCCCAATCGGTCCATAGCGCTCAAATCCACGCTAAGCTACCAACTAAAAGAAAATATGGGGAAGTACACAATACGACATGAAAGATGCTCAATAAATATATTAACGATGAATAAAGCGTAACAACACGAGTACGAATATTCAAATCAAATGCGAATCTCAATAACATTTATCAATAAATTCCTCAATAACACATCAATGGGTCACCAGGTCTCACCCCATCCGCATATGCTTTATCAAGCTATATCCCCGGAAGAAATAATTTTGGCGGGTGCCCAACCTCCGTCCTATATTAAAATCTCATGACAATGTGCTCAACAATAATATAATGATGCCACATGAATCAAAATAATTCAACAACTATATTTCCAGATTTCAATGAATTTATCAATTAAAATGTGAGTTCAATTAAACATAAAATCAACGGAATAAACTCTCGAGAGATTTAAAGATCATATTGTGTAAAATCCCATACCTTAAAATCATTTCATGAATCTCCACATAAATTCAACCTCAAAATCTGATCGCACCATCACGTTCGTCTCGTAAAAATAATTAAATCATGTTCTAGCCCCAACACGAGATAACCCCAAATAGTCATATTTTAAAAACTCAAAAAAATGAGATCCAAAAATTATTTGAATCACCGATCCGACTTCATATTTGGAGTCTACATGAAAAATTGAGTCAGGTATGTGTTTTGAGTTTTTCTCAAATCTAATCCCAAAGCACTCAAAAAGAAGATCTAAACACTCAAAATTGGCTCTCCTCATTACACTCATTTTTGCCTCTTTTGATTTCGTTTTTGGCCTCTCTTTTTCATCTCCCTTTTCTTATAATCACCCATAATATTCCTTATATAATCCCTCTCTCAAACCCTAGCTTGGAGCCTAATCTAACGCATATTGCCATATTGCCCTTTAATTTAAAATTGTCTAGTTTTACATATTTAAACCATTATAAAATGTCCAAAAGTAATTTAAATTTAAATGTTTGATTCGAATTCAAACCAAAATAATTTATTTTATCTCGGGTTAATAAAATAATAATATTACTAAAATCTTGTATAATATTCATAAATAATCCTCAAAATAACGGGGTATTACATACTTTCCCCCTTCAAAAGGAATTTCGTCCTCGAAATTCGATGAAACCTAACGCTCTAAATAAAATGCTACTTGATTCTATTTTCCAAAAATCACACACTAAAGTCCTCAAATTAATTATAAACATCCTCACCACGATGCCTAACACGTCCCCAAAAATTTTCTATCTCCAAAGAAAATGTATCTAACCTGCATGCTAGACCCAATACCCAAGACCTGAGGGTTGTCGTATACCTAAGCTCTGATACCATCTGTGATACCTCGCCTACTAAAATATTGGTTGGCCAGCCCGTGATCAAAATAAAACGTTGGACTCATATGGCTCATTCTTAGCATCAGTGTTGAAAAGTTTTAAAGTTACTAACCACCTAGTAATTTAATTAGACTGGTCCAAATTTTATCTTTCATTAATTAACAATAGGCGAAAAATAAATAATAATAATAAAACCATTAACACAACTAATAATTGAATCCCATACAGATGAATAACATAAATCAAGATAACGGAATCAACTAACGGTTCAACAGTAAAATACAACAGTAACTGAAATAATAATCTGGATACACAAAGTCCGATAAGTAAACTTAATATAGTGTACTGAAAAGTTCCTACACTAGGAGTAAATAAACAAAGCGTTTATAAAAAAGTTTTGTAACTTCCACATGAGTTGCACCTGCGCATTCTAGAATCCTCAAACTGGGCGTCCCAGTGGCTGGACATCTAAAATATTTTGGAAAAGATTTTGACACGGGTCAGAGCCCAAGTAAAATATTTTGAAAATATTTAGCAAGCAGTTAAATTACAATAATTAAATATGCATGCACACTTTTCATATTTAAGCTAGTGTCGCACTCTCTTGAGACATAGCTCACCCCTCATCTAATGTGCACACTTAACGCGTGCCTTCTACTTTTCCTAGCTAAGCTACCCCACCTAACTAGCCATAACAAGTCTTCTTCTATATACCAACTCATTGTACCCACCTGTATTACCCATACAATATGTTACCGAATTTCCATGTCTTTTATCCCATTATAAATTTCTCAGTATATGTTTATTTCTCCCCATAATATAGTAATTTTTAATGTCACTATCTTTCTCTTGTACTAAACCCACACAGTAGAATAAAATCACACGTATACATACATCACTTTATTATATATATACTAATAGTGCACCCCTAAACTGAGTTGCGGTGCGAGTATATTATGCTATAATGTCTTGGTACATCATCTACCAAACACACGTAGTAGAATAAATCACAAGTATATATATTTATCACACTAATTATATATATACAATACAACACCCCTAGGATAGGACCTGCAATGCATGCATACTCTGCTATCAAGTCCCGATGCATTACACACTATATAAATGACTACGAATTTTGAATCACTCTATAACCGTATCAATATAAATCACACATACTGGAGGCGAACATAGTTCACATACCCATGGGTCACGCACATACCTACGTTCCCGTGGTCAGGTGACTTATCAACTCACAAATAAGTCATTCACAGTCCTATGTTCTTAAGGTACCAATCTAAATCCCCCCGAAGGCACACAAAGATTAGAAGGTCCTTTTTCGAAAATCAACCTCCCGCGATAGCAAGTATGGTAGGTATGTCATACACATAATAAATCATACAAATCAGTATAGGTATACGCACAACCTATATCATATATTCCATACATAACATATATATCTCCCGAATATCCTACGTATTATTAATTCCAATTACACTTCTTATCGTATATTCTCGAGTACCTCTCACTACTCGAAGTGTGCCAATTATCCTTTAAAATATTTGAGTAGGTAATTCACACATATCCTACTAATCTAAGTCATAGGTTCGATCATCCCCTGCATCCGTTACATTTCAAATTACATTGATTAATCTAATCAATTTCACACTAATTAATTTATTAAAATAATGTCACCCAACTACAATACGTCGACTAACTCATATGGTCCGTATCTTCACCCTTTAGAATTTATTACATAAAAATCCTCAATTAAGGTTAACACCTCTTGTTAAATTCACTATTCGATAATTTATTATATATCACTATAATAAATTAAACCAGTTAATCTGTGCCTAACTCCCATAGCACTAGACTGAGAAATATCAGAGTGAAAACCCCGACCCTTAATTTAATTACTATCACCCCAATTAATTTTTATCCAAGTGGTATCACTTTACCAAAATGCATGGACTCCCTTTATTTGCCCTTATTTTCTTTTAGTAGCAGGTTAGCGTGGATTGGGATGCTATGGATTATTTTGGACTATTAGATTATAGCATGGACTAGAAGATTTATTTGTGTTGTAATAATAAGTGGTGTAATTTTAGTGGTGAATTTATATTTGAGAGAAATGATACGACGCAAATATTGAGTATTTCACCCGTTAACCTATGCGTTATTAGCCCCCTCGGGTATCTTAATCCCTATATTTATGCTCGTTAACCAGACAACCTCGGATTTCTATGTTAACATGTTTTGCAGGGGTTAATTGAGCATTTGTAGGTATTTGGATGCTTAGTATGAAGTTCGGACGCATTCCGGTGAAGTTCCGTACACAATCGCACGCGCAAGGGAATTTTAGTCTACTCACAGCTTGGTTACCTGACCCGACATCTCACGGAAGTTGTAGCCCTCCTCTCTAGCTTCGCGTGGCCGCAAACGGTGCGCGATTCCGATTCATAACGAAGAAGTTACGGCGATTTCAGCGGAGGAAAAACAAGGAAAGCAAAAGAGGAAAAAGGAGAAGAAGAAAAGAGGAATTCAGTAGGCTGCTGCATTCTGCCCTGTTTGATCGATCGATCGACCCATTTGGTCGATCGATCGACCATTCTGATTTGCCGAATTTTTGCCTAGGTCGATCGATCGACCAAAGGGGTCGATCGATCGATGCTCTATTTTCTGCAGATATTTTCCTTTCTTTTCTTTCTTCTTTATTTTTATTCCAACTTGCTATATAAGCCAATTTTGTTGTAATAAGACGATAGATCAGTACATACACGATTTTAGGTTAGAATAGTTAGGGTTTTGAGGGTTTTGGATGGTTCTTCTTCATTTCTCTTTGGATTGACAATCTAATTGGTTTGTAAGTTGACTTTTCATTACCCTCTCCTTTAATATAATTTGTTCTTCATCTTTTCTTGCCTTGTAATTTAGTTTCCATGCTTTCTAACTAGTTTACTTTCTTTAATTTATTTCTTTCTTAGTTTAATTAGTTTAATTTAGTTTAATTCATTATGCGTCCGTAGATAACGGGTCGGGATTGCGTTTCCGCCATTTTCGGGTTTGGACCTCGAAATTTAGGGTTTCGTGTAAAATTGCATTTAATTGAAACCGCGTGTATTAAAGTTGGATTATTATGCGTTTAACTTTCTTTGTCACGCAACGTTAGTGTTTATAGCGGTAATCCGAATTTAATCCGCGTGTGACCATTTTCCGTTAAATGTTTAATCTCGCAACTTTGGCTTAAATTCCTTATTGCGTGATGTTTATGCTTAATTGAAAATGATTGATTAAATGTTTTCGAACTGAAATTCTAATTAGTATTTGTTTAGCCCGTGAATGTGTGTACGCGATCCCGATCCTCGCTTTCCTTTAATTTAGCTTTAACTTCTCTTTTCTTTTGTCACCATAACCACCCATCACCTTTTCTTATTTCTTTTACACCACTTTTATTCTTGAAGTTTTAAAACAATTAACATCTAAAATTTAATCACTCCCTGTGGATTTCTTACGATACCCGACTTACCGCTATGCTTGCTTGTCAAGTGTAGTTGTAGCTTAGGTTCTTTTGTATTGCGACGGCGAAACACACAACGATTGTGTCCTCACACGAACACACTTTTTCCGCCCGGTCACAAAATGGCGCCGTTGTCGGGGAGTGCGTTTTAGATAGTAATTGTTTTATTATTTCGTAGTATTTTTTCTTTTGTATTTGTATTCTTTGTTTTAACCTTTTTTGCAGGATAGCATATTTGAGCGCTAAGAAATTTTGATTCGCGGTTGCTCACTTTCTTGCTCGGATTCTCCATCTACAAACAATGAGGTAATCATGTCCTACTATTATAGTTATTACGGTTATTCTAATGATTCATACTTTGGGGATAGTTTTCAAGTTTTTCATTTTCAAGATTTTCTTGAAAATGAAAGACTTGAAAACATTTATCGCAATGAAAATCGTTATTGGGAGTTTGAGTTGGATTCATATTTTGAAACCAATGATGATTTTTATTCCGATGATTTAGAAGATGATATTTTACCAAATGAGGAGTTCGAGGCTCTTGAGCCGAGGAAGCCTACTTTGGAAGAAACTTTGCTTCTTTACTCCCAAGGTTTGGAAAGCCTAAATGATGCTGGAATGAGACTTGGAGCACTTTGCGATGAGATGAATTCTTATGCACAAAACAACGAGGCGGTGGAAACTAGTGTTTCACCTAATTTTTTTGAAGAATTTCTCATCGAATGTGAATCTCTCTCCCCCGAAATTCAATCTCCTTCTGACGATATGTTGACGGAGATTGAATTTATTTCATTACCATATACATTTTCCGTCATTGAGCCATTAGAATTACCGGTTGATTCCTATGAGTCGGTAGAAACTTTTAAAACTTCTACACTTTTTGCCGATGAGGACTCCTTGCCGGACTTGTTTTCGATGGATGTTATCCCGATGTGTGCACCATCTCCCATTCCATTTGAAAAATCTTTGGGAGATGAGTCGATTTTTCTTGGACCTCAAGTGTACCTTTCCCCCTTATTATCCAAATCCCCCATCGTCCGCCCAAAATTTCAAATTGGCGATGGTTCACTTTTTTCACCACCCACATGCCTTCCGTTGTTCAAACGGAATTCTTATTTTTCGGGAGGCATGTTCGCTTTGGAGGGTCTACCGTTGATCTTTCAAAGTCAATTCCCTTTTTGGGTGGACCCTCAACTATTTAGACTTCTAGTGTATACTTAGTGTGAAGCCTAAATAGTAGGTTGTAAATAATTAGCTTTTTAATTTTCTTTATTTCCTATTTTTCTTTCCTTTTAATTTAGTCTAGTGTAATTAGTTAACTTTTTGTTATTTGTTTTTGCTATGCTCGGTACTAACTTGTTTTGTAGATTTCATTGGACTCGTGCTCATGGAGATCGCTCCAATTTTGGGTAATATCGTACTTTTCCTCTCTTTGTGTTGTGTTCTTAATGCGCATTGAGGACAATGCAACATTTAAGTTAGGGGGTGTAGGATATTCTATCCATTTCTTTATTTTGTCCATGGATTTGCTTACTTGTTAGTTACTAAGTATGCCTTTTTGTAAAAAATTTGAAAAATTTGAAAAATATTTTCTTTCTTTTTTCTCCTTTGTTGGGCATTTTTCCATGTTTCCGATGATAAATTTCAATAATTGCCCGATCCGATTGACAACTCAATGATGCATGTTCTCGATTTTAGAAGTTATTAGACTTTAGTCCTCAAATCATTGATATTGTGAATAACTTCATGAATTGACCTTTATCCCATGAGCATTTGCACTTTCCTTGTTATATTGATTTGGTTTAAGATTTTTATAATACACTTTCCATACCTTTGTTTGGAATGATACTTGGGATTGAATGATGTTATTATAGTGTGGTTGCAATTTAAGCATATGAGAGTTTGAAAAGTAAAAAAAAGTGATGTGAAAAAAAGTGAAGAAAAAGAGAAAGCAAAAAGCAAAAGAAAACAAAAATAAAAAGATAAAAAGAAGAAAAGAAAGAAAAGAGAAAGTTGTATGTTGTGTATAGTGTTCAATAAGATTTGATTACTCTCCCCGATGATATATCTAATGCTCGTTTGGAAGTTACTTTCCATTTTTGATATTGCCCGCATTTATCCCATTATCCTGAGTTTTCATTCCGAACACTTTGAATCCGTACATATATACCTTTCATTTCGTACCTTAACCCCGAACCTACATTACAACCCTAAAAAGTCCTATGTGATCTTAGGGTGCATTTAATTTAAAAGTCATAATAGTTTTGATAATCTGTGAAAATGCATTTCGCCTCTTTTAGTGTGCGGTATCCTTTCATTGAGATTACACTTTTTCCTTTTATATATAGCGTTCTTCATTTGTGACATGTGTGCGGCCTAGTTTCCATTTACATTTACTCTTTAGCGCGCATGTCCCGTGTGTTACCTCCCTGTTTTGAGTGAATTCACTTGATGAGCGTAATGCCCGTGAGGATTGAATATATGCATGCCTTTATGTTTATCCGGTTTATTTAAGTTTTTACCAAATCATATTGTGCATTTGCTCTCCCCCTCCCACTTTTAAAGTTTCAATTCTACGAGGTGCATTCAACCTGTTAATAACAACAGACTTTTGTTTGAATTCGTTCAATATGCTAATAACATGTTTGAAATCTTTTTCGTTGTTATTGAGTTTGTCGCATGTTGGGTTGGGCATATTTTGAGGAAACCATATGATGTTTGTGGGTATCATCCCTGAAAACCCTCACGAGACGACACTCGTCCACTAGGGTAACCTAGGGGTTTAACGGCTTATTGCATATGCTAAATGCAATCGTTCGCCCGCGAAAGTAGCCTTATCTTTTTATTACTTTTTCATCCCATTTTGTACTTGTATCCTGTTTCTGATTTTCTTTTAGTTCTTGTTGTTTCCTATTTCATTGCTAGGGACTAGCAATGTGTAAGTTAGGGGGTGTGATACGACGCAAATATTGCGTATTTCACTCGTTAACCTACGCGTTAGTAGCCTCCTCGGGTATCTTAATCCCTATATTTATGCTCATTAACCATAAAACCTCGGATTTATATGTTAACATGTTTTTCAGGGGTTAATTGAGCTTTTGTAGGTATTTGGATGCTTAGTATGAAGTTCAGACGCATTCCGGTGAAGTTCCGTACACAATTGCACGCGCAAGGGCATTTTAGTCTTTTCACAGCTTGGGTACCTGGCCCGACATCTCACAGAAGTTGTAGCCCTCCTCGCTAGCTTCGCGTGGCCGTGAATGGTTTGCGATTCCGATTCATAACGAAGGAGTTACGGCGATTTCTGCGGAGGAAAAACAAGGAAAGCAAAAGAGGAAAAGGGAGAAGAAGAAAAGAGGAATGCAGTAGGCTGCTGCATTCTGCCCTGTTTGATCGATCGATCGACCCATTTGGTCGATCGATCGACCATTCTGATTTGTCGAATTTTTGCCTAGGTCGATCGATCGACCAAAGGGGTCGATCGATTGATGCTCTGTTTTCTGCAGATATTTTCCTTTCTTTTCTTTCTTCTTTATTTTTATTCCAACTTGCTATATAAGCCAATTTTGTTGTAATAAGACGATAGATCAGTACATACACGATTTTAGGTTAGAATAGTTAAGGTTTTGAGGGTTTTGGATGGTTCTTCTTCATTTCTCTTTGGATTGACAATCTAATTGGTTTGTAAGTTGACTTTTCATTACCCTCTCCTTTAATATAGTTTGTTCTTCATCTTTTCTTGCCTTGTAATTTAGTTTCCATGCTTTCTAACTAGTTTACTTGCTTTAATTTATTGCTTTCTTAGTTTAATTAGTTTAATTTAGTTTAATTCATTATGCGTCCGTAGATAACGGGTCGGGATTGCGTTTCCGCCATTTTCGGGTTTGGACCTCGAAATTTCAGGGTTTCGTGTAAAATTGCATTTAATTGAAACCGCGTGTATTAAAGTTGGATTATTATGCGTTTAACTTTCTTTGTCACGCAACGTTAGTGTTTATAGCGATAATCCGAATTTAATCCGCGTGTGACCATTTTCCGTTAAATGTTTAATCTCGCAACTTTGACTTAAATTCCTTATTGCGTGATGTTTATGCTTAATTAAAAATGATTGATTAAATGTTTTCGAACCGAAATTCTAATTAGTAGTTGTTTAGCCCGTGAATGTGTGTACGCGATCCCGATCCTCGCTTTCCTTTAATTTAGCGTTAACTTCTCTTTTCTTTTGTCACCATAACCACCCATCACCTTTTCTTATTTCTTTTACACCACTTTTATTCTTGAAGTTTTAAAACAATTAACATATAAAATTTAATCACTCCCTGTGGATTTCTTACGATACCCGACTTACCGCTGTGCTTGCTTGTCAAGTGTAGTTGTAGCTTAGGTTCTTTTGTATCGCGGCGGCGAAACACACAACGATTGTGTCCTCACACGAACACACTTTTTCCGCCCGGTCAAGAAACATTATTGTAATCATTACTGTGGAAATAAAAGAATTGTAGAGTTGTTGTATAAATATTATGGGCATTTAGATGCTCTATACTTGCTGATTTATGGATTTAGTTTAGTTTTATCGTAGTAGCACACCGCGTGTCTTTTTCGGGGTGCACGAGGTGTCGGGATGACCAGCGACGGTCGTTAGAAGGATTGTAGGAGGGTAGGCTCAGCAAAAGGCATGGAATATGCTGGAAATGGTGATCTTGATAGATGTTACCATAATTATTATTTATGATAGATGGTGTTAGGATAAACACCAGGGTGCATTAGTTTCCTTAAACACCTTCGTAGAAAGCGGCAATGCATATTCAAACTCACCCAGTGTATTCGGTAAAGCGATGGAGTCGGGGGAACTCCTTTGAAGAGTCATCCGTGAGGATTCGAGAAAGAGGGGGAGTGTAACGGGTTGATGGAAAGAGATAAACCAAAGGCAACTGAGTAGGGTGGAGTGTAATGACACCCAGAATTAAATTTCAGACAAAATCTTGTCTCATAGGAGCGGCGTAGTAGTGGTGGGAGTCTCTCACCAAAACCATGTAGAGATACTATGGATAACTAGGAAATTGGGGTGCAATTTAACCGTAAATCCCCTCATCAGTTATTTAAACATAGGGGTAAAGGAAATTCCAGTCCTACTCCAGAAGCGAAGGACAGTGGTCGAACATGAAGGAGAGTTTACTTGTTTATAGAATTTCGTATCCAATGAGGTGGATACGGAGAATAAAAAAAGGGTTCGTAAGTTAAAAATGGACTCATGGTGAAAATACACAAGCGAGGATAGGGAAAATTCAGTTAAAATGACGGGTGTTATTATAGATTCGCATCTGAAATGAATTTAGTAGAGGTATCGTAAATACGACTATAGTGTGTGGTTATTCATCATTGAGTAGAGGGGCTCTCTTTAGACCCATCTGTAGGGGAGCGGTTGTGAACACTGAGAGGATATATATTTTATGAGGCTATCGCGCTTTGAGAGGTAATATTCAATGTATGGTTCTATCCTAAGTACGAACTTTTAAGCGATAGCGAGCGGTTACAACAAGCCTATTATGTTAGCTGTTCCGGGGTAGGATGGGTATTTTTATGTTATCTCACTTAAAAGAGGGTCGAGCTCGCGACGATAGTTTTATGATGTAGACTTCAGAGAGTACATAGGTACAGTCATATTGGATCCTGGTGCATAGGGACTTTTACTAATTTGATTCAGGGTATGTCGAGTTTATTGTTGAGTGGAGAGATTTAACTCATTATTTTGTAAGTGCTGAGAACTTAATGATAGTGAGAGCATAGTATCGTGTGACGCCTTGAGAGATATTGGCATAGATGACCTGATTTATGTGTTGGGAGACAAAATTTGTGATATCTTAGTTATGTGCTTGGGATGCATGGATTTCGATGACCGACAATGCTAGGGGATAGTGCATTGGGGAAAGTTCTTTTGAACTTCGTTACCGAAGGTTACACACATGGATTGTAATAAATGTTGGGCATATCAAGACGTTATTGGATGCTAGTGCATCAGATTTAAATGTTAAATTATTAAACGAGTAGAGGAAACACTTTAAGCTGAGAGTTAATACGATATATGGCCAGTGGAGCCACATAGTACTACGAAGGATTCACTGAGAAATTTTTTTTGCACCAGAAGTTAATAGGAGGGGCAGGGTCGATAAGGACATAATTTGCAAATTTAGGTAATCAAGAATACCCGTATGATATAGCCACGCCGAGAGTGCAGAGCTGAGCTCGAGATAAATATATTACGTACGAGACGTTACTAATAATTATACTGAAATATTTGGGCTATAGTATATAATATAGTGAGACTTTGTGTTCGCTGTTCTGAGATATGATTTACATGTGCTAGTTATCACCTGAAGGAGGGCTTAGTATATATATTCGTGTATATATGTTATCGTGTGTTGCATAATAGACTTATGAGGAAGTGTTTGTATGATTACATTTAATCCCGGTAAGTAGGGATGTTTACTGATGAGATTCAGAGTGGATATGTTTAGTAACGAGCGAGGATATATAGCTTGTGATTGACTCGCGCTAAAATACAAGTGATAGTAAGGGGCGCTATATTGTATGATATCTTAAGTAACATGAAATGGTCGAGTATACTTTTATGTCAGGAGACATGATTTGTGCGCCCTAGACAATTAATGTAATTTTAATAAAATTTGTGATTAGATGGGGTAGAAATATGTGTAGCGATCTTAGAGACATGTGAGTAAGGAAGTATTTGAGGCTTGGAGTACTAGACTCATCTTAATTTCGAGGACGAAATTCCTTTATAAGGGGAGGGGGGGGGGGGGGGAGTATGTAACACCCCGTATTTTTGAGGATAAATAATTTAGTTAATTTGAGGAATTAAAATTTAAACTAAATTGATAATTTGGAGAAACTATTTAAATTGGATAATTTATTTAAATTGGAAGATTCAATTTATTTGGAGAATTGAGATTTAAATTAATTCGGGTTATTTCTTTTAAGAATACATGTGTCGTAATTTGAAATTTTAGTTAAGTAACTCGAATGATGATTCTGAGTGTACAGTTGAGTCCGGAAGGGTCGAGATAATCAAAATACAGTACCCGGGGGTAGTAATTGGGTCTTGGGGCATTTATAGGTATGACCGAGCCCACACGGGAGTATTTGCACATTTTAATTAAGCCCATTAGTCTAAAAATGATATTGGCATAATAAAATCAAAATATGAGAGGGTATGGCAGCCATAATTCATTTAAAAAAACCCTAGTTGCAGAGGAGAAAAGATGGATCAAGTGGGAGAGCTTCTGGGAGTCAAGCCAAGAGGAGATTGATGTGTTCTTAGTCAAAATCTCCATCTACATCAAAGGATCAAACTCTGCGAAATTTTCAGGCAAGTAGTTAAACTTGCTTTCATTTAAATTCGGTATTGCGATTCATATCATGGTGGGTGTAAACCATATTCATTTTGGGATGAGTTATCATAGCAAAATTCATTTTGGGAGGGTATCGCATATTAAATCTCGGTTTTGGAGATTTAAGAATTAAGGGCGAAGTTGATGTTTAATTAATGTAAGAATAATATAATATGAGGCTAGAATATGATTTAGAATCGAAGACCTGTAGAAATTGTTGTTGAATTCGAATTATTGAATCGAATTGAGAATTATTATTTAAGGGGTATTGAGAAAAACTCAATTTATGAATCCTAGAATTTTAATGAAAATCACTGAGGATTAATGTCATATATTAGTGTTTGAACATGTTTATATATGAAATAAATATGGGAGATAAAGTAATCAAGATCTGGATTGAAGTTGATAAGCTTCGGAGATTAAAAATGGTGGAAAAGGCACTCGGGAAAGATGACTGCTATCTGGTCGATCGATCGATTGATCCCATTTGTCGATCGATCGACCCCTTCAGTTATTGTAAAACATGAGATTGTAGATATTTTTGTCACGGTCGCATGGGCGCCGATCTTGTATTTTTTTGATTTTTTTTGAATTTGATAAGGTGTGCGAGACCGACATCTTTAGGAAGAAATAAATTCGGGTTATTTGGAGATGTCCGTAGATGACTGACGGACTTTGGAAAAATATAAAGGAACATTATTTTATCCTTGGATTAAATAGGGATGAATCCGGGGTATGGATTTAGGAGTATTTATAATGAACGATACTCGACAATATATGTCAAAAATATACAAACGTATTCGAATGGGAATTTTGGATGAATTTAGCATACGGGATGGTATCTTAAGGTGGAATTTAAGTGATAAAAATTAAATGGAACCTAATACTTAGAGTTTTATGGGATGAGTATTAAGGACTATTAAATTTAATAAGGGTGTTAAACTTATTAACCGAATTTGGTGACATGAATTCTAAAAGGTTAAAATATGGACCAATAAAGGGAGTCCGGGCATTTTGGTTGAGTGATACCACTTGGATAAAAATTAATTGAGATGATAGTAATTAAATTAAGGGCCAGGATTTTGACTCTGATATTTCTCAGTCTAGGGCTACGGGAGTTAAGCACAGATTAGCTGGTTTAATTTATTATAGTGATATATAATAAATTATTGAATAGTGAATTTAACGAGAGGTGTTAACCTTAATAGTGGATTTTTGTGTAACAAATTCTAAAGGGTGAAGATTTTAACCATATGAGTTAGTCGGAGTATTGTAGTTGGGTGACACTATTTTAATAAATTAATTAGTGTGAAATTTATAAGATTAATCGGTGTAATTTGAAATGTAACGGATTCGGGGGATGATCGAACCTATCATTTAGATCAGTAGGATATGAGTGAATTACCTACTCAAATATTTTAAAGGATAATTGGCACACTTCGAGTAGTGAGAGGTACTCGGGAATATACGATAAGAAGTGTAATTGGAATTAATAATACGTAGGATATTCGGGAGATATATATGCTATGTACGGAATATATGATATAGGTTGTGTGTATACCTATACTGATTTGTATGATTTATTATGTGTATGACATACCTACCATACTTGCTATCGCGGGAGGTTGATTTTCGAAAAAGGACCATCTAATCTTTGTGTGCCTTCGGGGGGATTTAGATTGGTACCTTAAGGACATAGGATTGTGAATGACTTATTTGTGAGCTGATAAGTCACCTGACCATGGGAGCGTAGGTATGTGCATGACCCATGGGTATGTGAACTATGTTCTCCTCCAATATGTGTAATTTGTATTGATATGGTTCCAGAGTGATTCAGAATTCGTAGTCCTTTATACAGTGTGTGATGCACCGGGACTTGATAGCAGAGTATGCATGCACCGCAGGTCCCAGTCTAGGGGTGTTGTACTGTATATATATAATTAGTGTGATAAATATATATACTTGTGATTTATTCTACTACGTGTATTTGGTAGATGATGCACGAGGACATTATAGCATAATATACGCGCACCGCAACTCAACTTAAGGGTGCAGTGGTAGTATATATATAACAAAATGATATATGTATACGTGTGATTTTATTCTACTGTGTGGGTTTAGTACAAGAGAAAGATAGTGACATTAAAAATTACTATATTATGGGGAGAAATAAACATATACTAAGAAATTTATAATGGGATAAAATACATGGAAATTCGGTAACATATTCTATGGCTAATACGGGTGGGTACAATGAGTTAGTATGTAGAAAGAGACTTGTTATGGCTAGTTAGGTGGGGTTGCTTAACTAGGAAAAGTAGAAGGCAAGCGTTAAGTGTGCACATTAGATGAGGGGTGAGCTATGTCTCAAGAGAGTGCGATACTAGCTTAAATATGAAAAGTGTGCGTGCATATTTAACTATTGCAATTTAACTGCTTGCTAAATGTTTTCAAAATATTTTACTTGGGCTCTGACCCATGTCAAATTCTTTTCCAAAATATTTTAGGTGTCCAGCCACAGGGACGCCCAATTTGAGAATTCTATTCAGGAATGCGCAGCTGCAGCTCATGTGGAAGTTGCAGGACTTTGTTATAAAAGCTTCGTTCATTTACTCCTAGTGTAGGAACTTTTCAGTACTCATTCGGGCATGTCGCCCTCAGATTTTATATTTAGTTTACTTATCGAACTTTGTGTATCCAGGTTATTGTTTCAGTTACTGTTGTATTTTGCTATTGTACCGTTAGTTGATTCGATTATCTTGATTTATGTTATTCATCTGTATGAGATTCAGTTATTAGTTGTGTTGATGGTTTTATTATTATTTATTTTCTACCTGTTGTTAATTAATGAAAGATAAAATTTGGCACCAGTCTAATTAAAAATTTTCAACAGTGATGTTAAGAATGAGCCATATGAGACCTACGTTTTATTTTGATCACGGGCTGACCACCCGGTATTTTAATAGGCAGGGTGTCACAGTTGACGTGCGTTTGGTCGGGTTCTTTCTTCTTTGTATTATCTGCATAGACAAAAACCACAACATCAATAAAATTAAACAAGTGATGGGAGACCAAGATTGAATAAGTAAAATCAGTGATAAACGTGTCATATATCCCCTCCTAGGGCACCTAGGTCCCTTATAGGGCTCACCACCGGGAAGAATGGTCAAGTGTTCGCATTCATTTACAAAAAAACTGTGTAACCAATAATACTTGTTAGAACCTGGTAGTTTTTCAACCAAAAATCTCCCAGCCTCGGCCTTCCTTGCCTTAAGATAATGATTGTTTGGGTTAATTACACATAAATGCAATAAACTTTACCTAATTTTATATTTTGGGCATTGAACTTTGTGTTTAGTGTATATAACACTGTACTTTCATTTTTTGCCAGGAGGTTAACACCGTTAACGAATATTAATCGATCAGTGACGTGTCATCTGAGTGTACAGATAATGTGTACACTATGTGTAGTAAAACTTTAAAAAAATTAAGAATATATATATATATATATATATATATATATATATATATATATATATATATATATATATATATATATATACTGTCTAATGTGGCCTGTAATTGTAAGTTTTTTTAAAAATAGAAAAACTCACAATTCCAACGGTCAAATGTCCAATGTACCCCTCAGATAAGTGGGGAAAAAGACCAACGTTGCCTTAAATTCCAATGGAAAAAAATGAATCTTCACTTCCAAGACAAATTACTTCCGTGCCCTTCAACCAAAGCATAACTGAGTGATTAATAGCAATCGCGACCTCAATACGGATTCTTTCAAAGTGAGAGCCAACCTCCACGATCTCAGTTAGCAACAGAGATTTGGGTGCAATTGTGAGGGAAAGTAATTTGCCACACGTGGGAAGGAAACATGTGGACTACTGACCCGGTCGGCTATTTTTTATCACAATGATAAAAATCAATGAGGATAACTAACTTGCAGAGATCAAAGGAAAGATAAGGTCGATTAAGAATGGATAACTATGGTAGTAATTGGAATCCTAATGGCTCTACTAGTTCTTTGTATAAATCTAAACCTTGCCCCAAGGAAAAAGGGAAGTGTGATTAAGAATATTGAGGTAATTTGAATAAGAGAGAAGAACCATCCGTGAACGTAGGCATAATATTGTCGAACTACGTACATTTTATTCTTATCTATGTATGGATGATATTTTTGTTTGCTTGGTTTAAATGCATTAAATCTTGAGCAATGTGATTTTACGACGTACAGGTTCATATATTTATGTTTTAATACATGTTTAAATAAATAATGTTATTCTATGTGTGCTGATAAGATTGATAAAAGAGTAGTTTGACTATATAACGTATATTCTCATGACACCTTCCATACATGAACCAAATATTGAATTTTAAAAATTAATACTTAACCAAACGGAGCGATATGATTCAAATTTTCAAATAATAGTGTTTCCTAACACTGATCCTAATATGGCTTATATTTATGAAAATAAAATCATGCTATCCAGAAAATCCCCTTCCATTTTTGCTTAATTAAAGATTATATTAAGACAAAAATCCTTCCATTTTCGCTTAATTAAAAATTATATTAAGAAAAAAAAATCAAATTAACTATTACTGATTATAATTATATGCATTATAAGCATGAAATTCAATGATCTATATAACAAACAACAAAAAAATTAATTTGGCACCATATGGAGATTGTTTACAATTAATGTGTATATTTATAGTGGTGAAATTAGAGTGAAATTATATGATTTTGAAATTAAAAATTTATCGTATAAAACATAATATTTACATCTATAATGTGTCTATAAAAAAATAAGAGTTAACTAATTTTTAGTCAATAAAAAATCATTTAATATTAAGTCTAACATATTTTAAAAATAATTTCCAATATTGACTTTAACTCAATATATTTGCTAATGTCACATACTAAGTAATGTCATTCCAATAGTGACTTTCACTTAATATGTTGTTAATGTCACGTACTAATTGTTAATGTCACATACTAAGTGATGTCATTCCAATAGTGACTTTAACTTAAGTGATGTCATTATTAGTGAGAAAATATTATTTTTAAAATTATATTAAATTGAAAATCACATAAAAATATATTACGTATTTTTTGTTAAATATCTTATAAAAATTAATAGAGAATTAAGGTGAAGGTCATGTTCCTTCCAATATTTGAATTTTTAGGACAATATTTTTCAAGTTTATAAATCTAGTCCCTGTGGTACAATAGCATTTATAAATCTAGTCCCTGTAGTACAATACCTTTATTTTTTTGGTGCGCGCCAGCGGTACTATTTTTCATGGTATTTTTAATAAAGAGACAAAATTTATAAAATTATATGGAGTGTCCTATTTTTATACACTTTAAACACTATGAGGACCTTTTTTCAAAAACCCCAAAAATTAAATATTCATTAAACCCGCTATGCAAAATTTTGACTAGCTATAAATACTCATATGTATTGCGAAGAGAGACCCATTGACCGACTTATTTTTTCAGTCCAACTCAAATTCTTCTCCGCTCCTCCTCCCTTTGATCCTTTCACAATAAACCCACACTCTGTCTCTGAAACATATACCCAAAAGTCACCATGAGCGATATACCCTTAAACCTGACCATCATCTCAGCCGACCTTCACAAGAACGTCAACCTCTTCACCCCAACGCGGATGTACACAGTGGCGTCCCTCATCGGCGGCTCACCCTTCTCTCTCCACAAAACACCCGTCGACAAACGGGGAGGCACAAAACCTTACTGGCTTTCCAAAATGGACTTCCAACTCAACGTGTCCAAGATGCTTCAAAATCGTCTCATGCTCGTGTTTCAACTCAAATGCACCCAAACCCTTGGCAGAGATAAGGACGTTGGATTTATATACGTTCCGGTAAAAGAGCTCTTTGAAGATCCCGCCGGCCGACGTAAATATCCAAGGCACGTTGCTTTTCCGATAAGTTCCCGGTCCGGGAAACCCAGAGGCGTGTTGTATCTATCGTATATGTTTGGTGAGGCTGAGAATAATAGAGTTGGTGTTCCGCCATCGGCTCCGCCGTGCCCGGTCCAATGGCAATCAGGTTGTTTTCCGGAAAACCCTTCCCCTTTACCTTCTGCTCCATATTTGGAAGAAGAAATATCTTATTTCTACTAGGTTCTGGGGTGCTTTGGGTACAATGTATTAGGGTTTTTCATGAAAAAGGCTATGGTATTTATTCTATTTTCTTTATTTATTTTATGGGTGTTTTGTATATAAGTTCCGTGCTAGAGTGTTTCATTATACAACTACTGAAATTTGCAGGGAATAGTTAGAGATGGGATTTTATTAGTCATGAGGAAAATAATGTTAAAAAACGAGACAGTATGGAGAAAAAAATCATTGAAACTTCTAATATCTTCCATTCTCAAAATATTACGCCTATGCAATCGATAAGAATGGGACAAGGTTTAAAATAGAAAGATGAGTTTGGATTTGGATATATCAAGCAATTAAGTGGGCTCATTTCAATATATTACACGCAATATCACTTAGGACCAGTTTGATTGCGCAAATTGTTTGATTATCTAAATTGGTTCATTGTGAATTAGTGAATTGTAAATGAGTAAATTTGAAATTAGTTAAATTCAATTTTACCCAATGTTTGGTAATTTGAAATTGATGTTAAGATTCTATGAAAAAAAGACAAAAACAAATCAAGAGAGAGAGGGAAAGGGGAAGAGAGAGGGAGAGGGAACATGCACTTTATGTGACTCCTATTTCAAAATGGATTCATTTCACATTTTTTGTGAAATGATCAAATTTCAGATTTTGCACATGCGCTAAAATGGGGAAATTAATGAATCATTTCATTAATGAAACCAAACACAATTAATGGATCAATTTGTAAATGGAACAATTTATTAATGATTCAATTTACAATTTTGGGACAACCAAACTGGGCCTTAATTTTTCACATCATCACTTGAGCATCATGTAGCCATATTCAAATCGTAAGACACTATTATAAATTAATTCAATTTATTGAGTCAAAGATGCATTAAATTTTATTAATTTTTTTTAAAGCATTAAGTTCTTTTTCATTATATATTATATATATTTAGACAAATATATCCTCACATATACTCATTTTGAACTTAGCATACTCTTTCTCTAAAAATAAAGTCATAATCTCACACTATTTCTTTCTCTAGTAGTTCTACCTCCACTCCACCCCACCCCCACCCACCCACCCATTCCATTGAATATTTGTCGGAAACAACCCACCGACAAATCTTACCGGATGCCGCCAGAATTCTCTCTCTCTCTCTCTCTCTCTCTCTCTCTCTCTCTTTGGCTCACGCCAGCATCGCCCGGGCCGAAAAGCAAAGTTTTTATCGAAAAAATGGAATTTTCTCGAAAAAAATGGAAGTTTTACAAAAACAGTAAATTTATCTGTTTCGATTTTTTCATCAAAAAATATCTAATATATGTGTTGTTTGATAGATCTTGATGAGTAAATTTCAAATATGAATTTTGGATTTGTAGATTTGAAGTTATGGACTTTTAAAGTTTTTATAGATTTTTTTTTCAAAAAATGAGATAACAGCTGTCAAAAATATTTTGAGGATGTATTTATCATTTTAATCCGTTGAATTGACAAAATACGACTGTTGATACCATTAACTCAGTCCAATGATCTGTTGTTTCATTGACCAAGTCAATGAGACTCGATACCTATTACCCCAAATTGTAATCAAACATGAGATAATTTTTGGGGGAAATAATATCATATCAGAAAATATGATGCACATATTATAGAATAAAATGGGTTAATTATACTTGGACCTCCTGAACTTTACTTTCATGCCTCTTCACCATCGAATTTTTAATCTCTTTACTTAGCACCCTAAATTTTAAAAACGACTACAAGTAATCCCTAACATTAACACCGATAATTTTTTGACAGAAAATGACACGTGAGAACCATTTCGACTTTTTTTAAAACATCATTTTGGACATTTTACCTCTTTTTTTTTTTAAAAGAATTCTAACATTTTCCCCTTTTTTCACTCTCATTCGTCCCCACCTTTTCTCTCTCATTTCCCTCATCTTCCTCTCTCTCTCTCTCTCACACACACACACACACACACACACGAACACACACGAAAAGAAAACAGATCTGGGGTGGGGCTGGGACTCGGGGAGGGAGGCGTTCAATCGGGGGGTGGGGCTGGGGGTGGGGTGGGGGGGTTCAATCAGGGGTGAGGATGGGGTGGGGGAACAATAGGTGGGGAGGCATAGGTGGGGTGATCATGGTGGAATTTGGGATGGGGTGGGGTAGCAGGTGCGGAGGCAGAGGCGGGGTGGGCATTGTGGAGCAAAAATGAGGGAGGCGGGCTGGGTGGGTCGGTGGGGTGATGGTAGAGAGATGCGTGATGATGTATTTAGCTTCCATTTTGATGATGATTTTATATACATGCACTACTATCTTATCTCTCTTGAAATTTCTGTACAATTTAATTTTGGGGTTCACATATAGCGCCTATTTGATATTTCTTTATTTCTTCTAGTTTCATCGTGTTTCTCCTTACATATAGGTTCTACTCCAAATTTTTTGAAACTTTTTTTTTTTCATAATTATACATTTTTAAAACTAACCATCCGTAATATCCTTGAAAAAGTTAAATAAGTGGTTGAACTTTTTTTTTTAATTTTCAAATGATGATAACTTTTGATTGACAAATCCGTTTTTCGGAAAATTGCTATTTTTGAAATCTTCTCGTCGAGATCTATCAAACAAGACCCATGAACCTATAAAATTTCAAAAAAAAAATTACACATACAATAAACTTTATGTATGCACTAGAAAATTAAATAGTTGATAATCTATGACATTTTCATAAACAGTGACATTTTTTGTGTTAATATTACACAAATAATAAAATTTAGGGGTTTTGTAATTTTAGGACCCATTGTAATATGTATTTTGAAAATAGGATAACAAATATTTTCTTTATAGTTTTAGTTCATATCTTTGAATAAAGATATTCATAAAACGTCAACCAATCACAGCATGTCACGTATCCCTTTAATTTGAAAATAGGGACTAAAAATGAAAACGAAATGTTTGATGTCATATATTCATAATCAATATTATTTTAAGTCCTAAAAGTACATAATCTATAAAATTTACTAGTCAAATGGGTCAATTAATCTATAAACTCTCTCTCTCTCTCTCTCTCTCTCTCTCTCTCTCTCTCTCTCTCTCTCTCACACTCACACACACACACACACACACACACACATATATATACTGGAAAAAAAAACACCTATTTTTAGTTTAGCGCATTTAGTCGCTCAAAGAACCATTTATTCAATATTCTCTTACTTTTAAAGGTCCGTGTTAGTGGCACCCAATTCGACCCATACTCACCCCAACCCAAACATGAGATCCTGTGGATCCAAATCCTATTTATCTAATATTCTCTTATTTTTATAGACCGCGCCAGTGGCAATGCATGCGAGCTCTACCCACCACAAATCGAAAAATGAAATAGTTTATATCTGTGATATTTTTCCAAATTCTTGTGAAAATGTCACATTTTCTTGTGAACACAGTAAACTTTACTGTATGCACCATTAAATGAAATAGTCTTATATATGTAACATTTTCACAAATAGTAACATTTACTGTGTTAAAATAGTTTTATATTTGTGCCATTTTCAGAAACAGTAACATCTATTGTGTTGATATTATACAGACAATAAAATTTATTGTGTTGGTCAATCAATATATATATATATATAGTAAAAAGACACCTATTTCTAGTTTAATCCATTTAGTCTCTCAAACACTTATTTATCCAATAGTCTCTTATTTTTTTAAGGTCCGTTCTAGTGGCTTCCCATGCCACCCCTACTCACCCCAAACGAGAGCTCCGATGGATCCAAACCATTTTTTTCGATATTCTCTTATTTTTAAAGGTCCGCGCTAGCAGCACCCAATCCCCACCACCACCCACCTCCATTGTCGGAGGTCCAACGATCTTAATCAGAGCTTAGGTTTGGTGTGGGTAGGGGTGGCATGGGCGCCGTTAGCGCGGAGCTTTAAAAATAAAAAAATATTGGATAAATGGAGTTTAGATCCACCGGAACTCCAGTTTTGGGTGAGTAGGGGTGACATTGGGTGCCGCTGGCGCGGACCTTCAAAAATAAGATAATATTGGGTAAATGAGTGTTTCAACTAAATAGGTTAAACAAAAAATAAGTGTTTTTTTACAATATATATATATATATATGTAAATTTTGTTGTCTGTGTAACATTAACACAATAAATGTTACTGTTTGTGAAAATGACACATATATAAAACTATTTTAACACAGTAAATGTTACTGTTAGTGAAAATGTCACAAATATTAGACAATTTTATTTTCTGGTGTATACAGTAAAGTTTACTGTGCTCATAAGAAAATGTGACATTCTCACAAGAATTTGTGAAAATGTCAAAATTATAAAACTATTTCATTTTTCGGTTTGTGGTGGGAAGAGCTGGCATGGGTTGCCGTTGATGCGGACCTTTAAAAATAAGAGAATATTGGATAAATGGGGTTTGGATCCACCGGATCTCCGGTTTGGGGTGAGTAGGGGTGGCATTGAGTGCCGTTGGCGCGGAGCTTTAAAAACAAGAAAATATTGTATAAATGGGGTATGGATCCACCAGATCTCCGGTTTGGGGTAAGTAGGGGTGGCATTAGGTGCCGCTGACGCGTACTTTTAAAAATAAGAGAATATTGGATAAAATGGTGTTTGAGCGACTAAATGAGTTAAACTAAAAATAGGTGTCTTTTTTTCAATATATATATACGAGTTTATAGATTTCATTTTTCGGTTTGTGATGGGTAGAGCTGGCAAGGGTTGCCGTTGACGTGGACCTTTAAAAATAAGAGAATATTGGATAAATGGGGTTTGGATCCACCGGATCTTCGGTTTGGGGTGAGTAGGGGTGGCAATAGGTGCCATTGGTTCAGACCTTTAAAAATAAGAGAATATTGAATAAATGGGTGTTTGAGCAACTAAATGGGTTAAACTAAAAATAAGTGTCTTTTTTCAATATATATATATATATATATATTTGACCAATTTATTTAACCAGTAAATTTTACTGTCCGTGTAATATTAACATAAAAAATGTTACTGTTTGTGATATTGTCACAGATATAAGACTATTTCATATTCTAGTGCATACAGTAAAGTTTACTGTATGTTTAATTTTTGTTCTTTGAAATTTGATTGGTTTCATGGGTTTAGTTTGATAGATCTCAACGAGGGGATTTCAAAAATTGTATTTTTGCGAAAAATAGATTTGTCAATCAAAAGTTATGAGCATTTGAAAATTAAAAAAAAAGTTCAACCATTTATGTAACTTTTTCAAAAAAGTTATGGATGGTTGGTTTTAAAAGCGTATAATTGTGAGAAAAAGTTCTAAAAAAATTAGGAATAGGTCCTATATGTAGGAGGAAAATATGGTGGGACTAGAATGATAAAAGAAATGTTTAATAGAACCTATACATAATAACCTCTTTAATTTTTTAGTACGATTTGACTTCTATATAACTTGAAATTTCCACATATTCAAATTTTTGTTCAACTAGATTATATATACATGCACTACTATTCTATACAATTTGGTTTTTAGTGCTATATTTAATGTTCAGTTATTTTTTTTCGGAGTAATTCTAATTATTCCACAACTAATTCTCATTGAAACCTTGCGAGTGATCTAATGTGGTATGTCATTTCCCTTTTTTAACCTTTCTTTATTCATTTAAATTTGTCATTTCTCAAGTTTTTAATATTATTTTCAATTTTTTAATTTATTAATGAATTTCCTTTTTAACAGTTCTGTTTTTTTAATTAAAAATCTTTTTTTTTTCTATTGAAAATTTGTTTTTTTTAAATAAAAATCTCTTATTTACTTATTTAATATATTTCTTTCATTGAAAATTTGTTTTTTACATTGGAAATATTTTTTTTTAACTATTTGAAATTTGTTTTTGTTAAATTTTATATTGTTTCCCAATTTTTTGAAGTTTTTTTTTGGTAATTTTCAAAATTTTAATTAATGTTTTTGTAATTTTCTTATTTTAAAATAATTTTCAACAATATTCTCTATTTTCATACTTTTTATTTTTTTCTTGATTTCTATATATATGTTTTTACATTTTTTCATATTTTAATTTTTTTGTATGTCAATTTATTTTCAGTAATTATTAGTATTTTTAAATATTATATTTGAATTAGTTTTTTTTTTTAATTTTCCAGATTTAAATTTTTTTGGGTAATTTTTAGAATTTTGAAATATATATTTGTAATTTCCCAATGTTTTAAAAGTTTTTTTGATAATTTTCTAGGATTTTTGATATT
Source organism: Sambucus nigra (assembly GCA_949130495.1). Classification (NCBI taxonomy): domain Eukaryota; kingdom Viridiplantae; phylum Streptophyta; class Magnoliopsida; order Dipsacales; family Adoxaceae; genus Sambucus; species Sambucus nigra. The sequence continues at coordinate 411,378,463 of OX422209.1, read as the reverse complement.
AAATTTTTTTTTTCTTATTTCCTTAATTTTAAAATATTTTTGGTGTTATTTTAAGATTTTATTTTAAAAAATTATATAAGGACGAACATACCCTCACTTTCAGTCGTTTGCCATGTTGTCTAAATTTTTCATTCAAAAAGTTGATGGTGTTAAAGTTAGAGGATACTTGTAGCCGTTTTTAATGTTTAAGGGAGTAAGTAAAGAAACTGAAAGTTCGGCTGATGAAGTGACATAGGGGTAAAGTTCAGAAGGCCCAAGTATAAATAACCCAAATATGAAAACTAACTTTGACAACAACATGAGAGTTTAAACTTATTTGTTATGATAAAATTAGTTTTTAAATAAGATAAAAGGAAACAGTATAAAGTTGATTATGTATTAATACAATTTTGATACTTCACATATTACTCTGGCTGATCATGAAAATAATGGTCTTCATTTCTTATTCCGCTTTCTAAGTTATACATGTGTCTTATTCATTTGTAATTCGGTTAAAGTTAAACTTGTTAATGATCATATACAAATGGATAAGGTCAATACATTATTAAAAGTATGATTGAATTGATTTTGACTCGGGTGTAATTTACCATTAAATGGAATAGTGATTGAGGGGAATCAACCTAAAGCCTTTTAATTATTTAAGAGTCGTCATACACATCCTAGTTGGCTAGAGATCGAAATATGTATGTTAAAATGGATAAAAGAATTGTGTCTGAGACTCGATCAACACCGATGATATCTTTACTCCTACTCATTCCCATATTTTAGATGTGTAAGAGTATATGTATAATCACATGCCCTACGTCACTTGGATCGTCTAAATTTTATTTTATAAAACACAATTTGAGTCTAGTTCAAGATGCCTCCAAAAAGATTCATCAAATTCATATCGGATCATTGATGTCGTTGCCCCAAGTTAATCACTTAAAATTAAGGTATATTGTCTAGAGGACTTAGATTCACCCCCCAGTTAGATATTTTATTAAAATTAAAAAAATATTTAATTAACCTCGTGGTTTTATATATTTTTCAAGTACACGATGCTATATATTCTTCTTGTATACAACTTATATTTGAAATACATTTTTTGTATTTAGAATTTACTTGGTCATAAGTTGAATAAGAAAATTATGATTTTTTTGAAAATTCTGCCAAACTAGAAAAAATTGTGGTTCCAGTCACGACCTTGTTCACTGGAAGTACACCGCAGAAAAATAGGACTTCGCATCGACAATCTTTTGGAAGATCCGTGAAAAATCATTAGCTTGTGTTGCGACCTTGATTCGCTGAGCCTTCACTCCAACAAAGACTTTTTTTGCGTCCGCAACAAGTGTATGGGTGTATAAGATTTTTTACTTTTTAAAATATCTTTCGAAAAGATTTCTTTGATAGTTGTGCCAAGTCAAAATCGTGATTGGGCAACCATATTGATCTTGTCTTGACATATGAATTTTCTACACGTGAGTTATATCTCATTTATCTTTATATACTTGTTTATATAGTCAAGAGTTTTTCCATTGGTTCAAATAAGGTGAGAAGAGATTTTTTAAATAGATTAAATGTCTTAAACTTTCAAGAGGAAAACTTCTTATCTTCTCATTGTGTTATTGAAGTTTATTTTGATTCATTCTTGAAACAAAGAAAGCTAGACTTTCATATTCAAGGTTTTTGTGATAGATTATTTTTGAAAGTAGTTTTCTTGTGAATATGGTCTACTTGCAAAAACCTTGAAAAATTCTTTGTGAGTTTTTTTAGAGAAGCCAAACTTTTTTTTCAATAATAAGATATCCTCAGACCATTTAGATTTTAGTCGGTGGTTACTCTGTGGTTCCATTGTCGTGAAACAATAAGTGTTCTTTCACTTCAAATATGATTTATTTAGAGAAAGATTTGAAGACATTGATTGAGACCAAAAGGATTGTAGTTGTGTAGCCTACTCCAATTGTTGATGATCTCCTAGAAGAATATAATGCGAAAGAGTTAATAAGAAGTTAATGCATTATGTGATTGTAAGTTATTTTTTCTTATTTGTGTAAATTTGTACCATAGGACATTTTTCATTCATTTTGTCCCGTATTTTTTCCTTTAGTGGGTTTTTTCTTGTACATCTAATGCCGTGTGAATTTTTTTTATCTTCTCACATTGTTAGAATCACTTGTCTTATTAATAAGATAAATATGATTAGATTATAATTTTAATAAATTTTTTGTCTAATAGACTTTTTGGATGCTTTATACCATTTGTTTTAAAAAGAAAATTATCTTTTAAGTTGGTAATTGATTTTTAATTGAGTAGGAATTATCAAGGTTGTTCACATCTTCCACGAGATTCATGATAAATGTTCTTTATAATGAATTCTATAGCTTGATACATTTAAGTGGGGTATTACATGATACTCTTAATATAATCACCTATGTGAGCGTGAAGGGATCTCTTCCCTGGAAATTTTGAAGGATGTATTCTCTAACAACCTTATGAAAAAGAGGGTGGTTAAGGAAAAAATGAACACACATGTGAGAACCAATTTCATTTGAAAGAAAATTGTGTAACTTCTACTTGACTGTTCATGGCATCTTCCCCACTAATTAACCAATTAATTCTAATAGATTCTTAATAGGGAAAGTTAAAAGCCTTAGACTACTTATCCCGCTGCACGATCTCTTTAATTGCACTCGAACTAGCATCTGCATGTCCTTTATCAAATTAAAATACAATATTACATTCATTTGTGGATTGGAAATGGTTTTTTGTAAACTTGTGCCTAAATTTGAGTGGCACTCACAAATTTAAATTTTGCAGGACCATTGGTAAACATGTTTATTTGGTGAAGAAAATGTAATAACCCATTATATATATATTTATTATTGATTATCATTGTTCATATGCATGGTATTTATGTGCACGATAATTATGTGATTTATCGTGACATTAATTGTGTGTTATGATTAAACTTAGTTCATAAAGTTAAACTATATATGAACATCTCGTAATTAATGATAACTAGTTGTTTAATTTATATTTTGTGTGTTTACCGTTAGATCGAGTCTAAAGGATACAGTGACGTATAATGGTGTTTTTAATATGCCTGATTGGGCCTCTGGGTTTGGCAACACTTTCGCCAAAGTTTTAGGAGCATATGTGTAGTGTTTTTGGCTTATTTGAAGGTCTTAAACTAGGCCCATAGTAGAACTATAAGAATTAGAGGATAAATATGTGTTTAACCCCCGTAATAACATATCATAACAAAAGACTAATCCTTAACTAGAAAAGGGAAAACTAGAGAGTAAGAGATTCAATAAGAAACTTAACTAGATATTCAACCTAGATATTTTAGGAAAGAAATGACTTGTTTTCTTACATATTACTTGCAACTTCTATATGATTAATTGATAATAATGATAATTATTAGTTTAGTCACATATTATGATTGAATCATATAATAAAGCATGTACAAACTAGATTTATGCATTTTTAATGTCTAGATCTGTTTAGATTAGGTGGAGAGATTATGATTTATATTCGTTCTTAATTGATTAAATTTGTAATTAAGTTGAATATATATGAATAACATACTAAAATTGATGATTATGCCAACATAATAATATATTTAACCTTGTTCCCCATAAAATAATAATTCGGGACTGATTATAGGTTAGGAAAAACCTATAATCACAATTTGATATGAATGAAATCATTAAAATTAAGTTCTAGGTTAAAATTTGTATAACGATGCTGTTTTGGGGATCGTTGGGCAGGGCCGATTGATCTGGTCAAGTAGTTTGATCGATTGAGTACTAAGAAAATGTGAAATTTTGATGTTTTGCTGAAGGAATTGATTGGGAAATAAGGTTTTTACTTAGGGAGTTTGTAGAGGGTTTATGTTAGGATATTAGGGTTCTGGTCCTATATATATATGTGAGGGTTAGGTATATGAGAATGAGGATTAGTCCAGCGGAGGTATATATGATATGTACAGTTATGATGATATATCGTGTTCGCTAATGCCTATTTGTAAACAAAATGCTTTGTGTGCAATTTGTCAACATACTAGGTGTGTGTGTGTATTCGTGGGAAATCTATGAGATGGGATTTGCAAGGATTCTTCGCGAGACCAGGTACAATGCTCCTAGATAACGATTCCAGTCTGCATATAGGTCTATGTTGTGATCTTATGTGAAATTTATGATTCCCTGATCCAAACATTGAGTAACTAATGGATTAACTCGTCCCGAATTGACCATATTGTTATGAATTGTTCGAGTACCTAAATTTATGTCTAGTTTATTTTACAATATTTAATTAATTACGAAGTAATCATGCAAGTCCAATTTCAAGAGGCCTAGAATATTTAAGCAATGTACATGACTCACAAGTGTGCTTTTGTGGTCTAAGTGATCAGAGAAACTAAAATATGACATGCCTCATAATATTTCGCTCTAACCATGCTTCTTTTTATAATCTTGGGTATTTTTCGTAACAAATGAAGGGATGAGAACAAATGCCTATTTGGGTGCAACAATATATACATACACAACAATATATATATGGCAAAATTAAAAAGTGCAATAATGACTATCATCACATAAGTACTATTATTAATAAAAGTAACATCCACAACCTAATATTTCAACATACTACAAAAACACTAACGAGCAACTGTTGTATTTAACAATAAAATATGTTATGTATACCAAAATCGGTCATTCAGTTACAAGAGTGAATAAACCCTTATTTAAAAATAACTATTGAATCCTAATAGTAAAACCAACTCATTCTATTTTCCTTAATCTCGTTAACCCACATAGGTTAATCATTTCGATTTCGTAAAAATAAATTTAACTCACACTTTGTCAAATTGAAAGTACACTCTAATCTGAGTCATTTACTTACACATGTATCCAAGTCGTAAGGCCATGTTATTCAAACTTGGAATACCAAATGTGTAATCATTTATCAATCAATTGTCCTTTCCTTGGAAGATATTAAACTCCATCTATGTTCACGGGCTTCCATCATCCACCATAAATACCGTGACCAATTGCTTTGATAGTGAGTTGTTTTGGGTCTAACACAACTGAACTTTAGGGCTCCAGGCACATCTTAAATTTATGGGATGTTAAGTATTTAGTTGTATTTTTAAAAATTCATGTGTAGATACTCCCATATATTTGTTTTTATTTTTGGTCCTATTATAACAATTATGGGACAAGTGTCATTCTCTACGAAAAGGAAGAGGGATAGTTAGATAAGATTACAGAGCAGTTATGGGCGATTTTGGGACTTAATACAATTTAAAAAATACATGGGATAGGATCCCAACAAAACTTTGAAAATGGGATTGCATCGAAAAAAATATAAATTTATTACTTATAACTCTTTTAGGACGACTCTTTCATTTTCATTAAGTTCATTCCCTTGCGGTTTAATCACCATTTTTACAAAAATACCAATCGTAACCCCTAATTTTCCATTTAAAGATAATAATCATTGCATTTCCCTATTACTTCACTGAGGTAAAACACACTTTATATACACATTTTTAATACATGTTTCACTAGTGGGCTATTAACATCTATTTCCTCAAGTTTATGCACTTGAAAGTACCACAGTTACAAAACCAACTCAATCCCACTATTTAAACCTTGATTTTCTCACGATTTATCCAACCGTTAGATCTTAATAAGATTCACTAGATACAATAAAAAAATTACCCCTTCTTCTATAAAAATGATATTATATCACATTCATACTGTATTATACAAGATATGGTAAGAGTTTCATAATACTCTTAATCTATCTCTGGAGTTTTAATTTCAGTAATTTAACTTTGAAAATTTACCCAACATTCCATAAAATAGATAAAGTTAAGGGACCAATGCAAACTTTATATATGTATGTCTAATTTCACATAAAAACTGTTTTTTTTCTTCTTTTAATTTGACATATTCAATTTCATGGTTTAACTTATATAACACTACACACTATATCTGATATTATAATTTCAGAACAAAAGTACCATCCTTGAAATATTATCACTGGAGATATGACCGTTAAAAATTTATAAAATTCACTTAATTTAGTCCCTTATGAGTCTACTTTCATTTTTAGGTGGTTCCATCCAAAAATATTCAGTATCCATTGAGGTATAGTAATTTTAGTATATACTATCGAATCTAAATTCTAGAATTCATCCCAAACCACTAAACTTTGAAAATTAATATCTCCCAAACTAAAAATTGAAATGACATAAACCCCAGGACAAACTTTCCTCAACACGCTCGACTATAATCACACCAAAGATCTCATTTTTGGACTTTAAATTTCTTATAGTTTGAGAATGATATATTCATCCTAAATGTTGTTCAAACAAATTATCATTTTTTACTTAGACTATTATTCCTTCTTTTCAACTTTATTTGGTTCATTTTACTTTCATTCTTACATCATAACATATTATTAAACCATAATAACTACTAATTTCCCATCTTTACATCTCTTTTACCAATTTATTTCTCAAAGAAAATGTAACACTCCGCTTATTTTTCAATTGAGGGTGATCAAGCCCCGATTCCAAGTTATGTCGAGCTTTATAATTACAATACCATCCTTAGCATATGACGTAATTATGGGACAATAAAGACTTTTTTCACAAGATATAAGTTTTAAATCATCCCAAAATAATAACCATTCACCAAAAAAAGATCCCTCACTATGCCAAAACTCCAATAACATAAAACTTAAAATGGTATAAAATCAACATAAAACTCGCCAACTAAAACCATAAACAAAATGGGGGGTTGAATAACCTACTAAATACAATACAACTGTCTTACAAATAAAACCACTAGAAATAAAACTATACTAATGCAATAAAATGAAACCTCAACTGCAAGTCCCGCAAATTTTTAAAACCATGCAGCTACTCAACAAGCTATCCTGAAAGGTTAGTTAACAATGACGGGATAGAGACCACCACAAGAATATCATATACTTTTACCAAATACGGTTCTTGACCCAGTCATAAGCATTATAAGAGATAAATATAATAATAGAGTATTTTAATTAATAAAGCATAATATAAGTAATAATGAGAGTAAGATAAACAACCTTACTACTCATACAACACAAACCAAGTCAACTGTCTATAAAGCCAATTATATTTATTTCAATATTTATTAACATCTTTTATTTATCTTTCTCAATATTAATTTATTATCAAAGCAACACCACTATAACCGTTTTGTCTTTCCTACGATCCAGCATATACCATGGTGCACTAACCATCTCACATTAAATTAACATACATTACTCTAGCCTGACATCTTAAATTGTTACCCCATGCATACCGTGATGTAACCTACACAAGACACATCATTATAGATGGTTTGCCTAGGTCCCAAACACATCGTAATGTACAATCAATAATAGATCCCGCACATATCATAACAATGACATAAATTTGTTATTACAACTAGTTTGCCTAGGTTCTGTACACATTGTAACGGTCAATCAACACTATACCCTGTACGTACCATAACGCCCGCATAGCTCCGTCAAAGTAGCAAAGACAATGTAAGTCCTGCATATACAGTTTATCCAGTCAACATACACCCTAACATACAAAGACGTCATATCAATCCATCTCTAAAACCCGTTACTTATCTTAGGTATTTATTATGTTCTTATTTTACTTTATCATATTATCATTAATTACCTCTAGCCCCCAAATCAACCGGACATCAAAACCAAACCCATCCTTAGTCCCATACCCAAAAATTATCATGACCGTAAGTACCTCCTAGTCCCCCACTTAGGAAAAATACCCCAAACTATAACCATCCCTTAGTTTCGTGCTTACGATAAAATAAAAGAAATATGTATCACCTAGTCCCATACCTAGGAAACACCCAAGCACAAATCGACCACTCCCTAGTCCCATACCTAGAAATTATTAACTAAAAATAAAATGAGAAAAGTAAAAACTAAAATACATAACCCAAATATCCTAATGAAATCATTAATTAATGTGTTCAAATTTCTACTCTAGTACATTGTTTAATCTAACATTATAATTATTTGTTCCACATACAAGTTCTACAAAACATCCAATTTATATATTCCAATTCGTGCGACGATAAAGAAATTTCAATCATAACTCAGTTTAAAATTTTCGTATTAACATTTTTCAGTAACATTTTATAATGTTCTACACCAAAATAATCGTCTACGTAATTTCATAAATCAAAACATATTATCGATATTCATGTTGTATATATCATGTAATTCCTCCCAATACCCAATAATAACAAAGTCTAATACCCTAAGCATGCGGGATTTGAAGTATTAAATCAAATTTTATAAGTTCATAAAAATAGAATTATAATTAGGTTATCACTGTCCCTAATTAGGGAGCTAATCATCTTTACAAAATATGCATATTTAATGTTTAGGCAATATTTAAATCAAATTAATAATTAAGGAAAAAAATAATGATATTCTTGCCTGATGAAAGTAGTCTTGTGGGGTGCAAACCATACTAGCCTAAACTGGCTGACCCAGAGGAATAAAACGTGTTGCTCAAGTTAGAATTAGTGTCATGTGGATAATTATGGAGGCTCATTCTTATTATCTACAATCTCGGAGGAGATAAATGTGGATCAACCAACGAGCCAATCAATAGTTGGAAGAGTTTGAACACGACTCAACCACTCTTATCATTATAAATAAAACCCTTCACCCAGGGCAAAGGGGCATGTAATTATGAAACTCTTAAAGAATTAATAAAAAATTGAGAGACCCTCCATGTTGTCGAACCATGTAAATTCTATGTGTTGTGATATTATTCTCTCTTTAATTTATTTTCTATTAAAATTATTAATTGTGATGATTTACACTCATAATTGGCATCATAAGTGGGAAACGATTCTCTTTTATAAAATCAATTTGAAAACAACAAGTGAAATAATGTTTCATCCTTATAGTGAACCCATTACTGGCGACCTAGGAATTGGGTTGTCCTTACACACAGTTAGATTTGAGGTTCATTGGGACAGAAATCCACGATTTCGCCCACAAGATCAGCCTTTTAAGCAAAGCAATGAGTAGCTCAGATCAACATAGATCTTGCAGCTGGTCGATGCTTATGAGGAATGAATCCATCAACAAGAGGAAACAACATGCCTCCAAGTGGAGGAAAACACACTCCTTCAACGACGTATTGAAAAAGATAGAGAGAAAACTCTATGTGTGTGTGGGGGGGGGGGGGGGGGGACCGTAAGAGCCTTGCTCAAACGCCTGGTCCATAAGTGAGCAAAACTCGCAGCTGAGGAAGAAGTTCAGGCTGTGAACATTATCGTTTAGATCATGGGAGTTTTTATTTCCTAAAATAAGTAAACCATGCAGAATAATAAAAGAGTGACACCTAACATCAGAATCAGTGAACCCTCAAACATCACACGAATATTGGTCGGCTCGGTTATCTTATTGGTTGGAAATTCAGGCGACCAACCCTAATGAACAGTGAGGGATATAAACACACTTTAGAAATCTCAACAGACACCATGCATATTCACGTGAATAATATCCAGTTGCCTTTTATCATGTAAAGATGTAAATACCTAATATATAAAGGTATTCAATCTTTTTAGCTTCCAACTACTATAGATTGAACGTGCCCTCTCTCAGCTAAGGACAACTAAAAACATTTCTCTAAACCCTAGAGAGCTCTTGAGAGGATTGTACAGACCCTAAAAATACTAGTGGTAATTGCACCTATAGATGTAGGCACCATATTGGGTTGAACAACATAAAAACCTATGTCGCTCTCTGTATAACTCTCACCCCTCTCTAGTTTAATATTTTATCTATGGTTACATTTGTTGGTTTGATTGAGCTAAGAGTATTCCAAATCAGTAAACCAATTTCAGACACCAACAGACTGGCACTGTCTGTGGGAAGGGACACGTATTGTTATTTTCCATCTGTTTTCTTTAAGAAACCATTTCTCAGCCACACCGTTGAAAAATGACAGATGCTCCAGAAGGAAGCCACGTTACTGGCAACACTTTTAGTTCTTATACTCCTCTCAATATGGGAGATCTTCAAGGAATCCTGCTGAATATAGTCAAAGGTCAAGAGTCAATGCAAGAGACAGTGAGACAACTTATTCAGATGCTTCAAACCAGGCCATTCGTTGCCCCAGACACCAAGGAAAAAATATTACCCCAATTCCTAATTAATAGAGAAGAAGATCTAGATATTCTAAATCCTCCCATGACATTTCTTATCACCCCTATGCGACCTCTTCCCTCAGATCCACTGATTACTATGATGGGGTTTCCCTATCTTAGGAACGATCGAGCGCATTAAATAGACTAAGAAGGAGCTCACCCTTTGATCGCTTAGGTCCTCCAGCAACTAGAGGCCATAATCATAGGGAGCCCTCTAAATCACATGATCATGGAGAAGGATCTGTCAAGTTAAGAACCAGTGTGTGAGGATCCATGTGGTCCGAGCAGACTTCTTGGGAATAGAGCTTAGCACAAACTCATGGTTGAGCTGTTAAAATAGTTTTTTAACAAAAGTAATACAGAAGAGAACCCCATAAAGGAATCCATTCAATGGTTAGAATATCATTCTGGAGAAATGGCCAAATCAAAAAAACCCTTGCATATAAGTTTTATTAATCGATCACCTTTCATACCGACAATTATGAACTTCCCAGCACCTGCCAAATTCAAGCCACCCGTGGTCACTCCCAAATACGATGGTAAAACTGATCCTATCTTACATGTGAAATAATACCAAGCTGTCGCTAACATCTACTCAGTCCCAAATGAGAGGCGTTGTCGAGCATTCTCAAGCACTATTACTGGGTCGACACAAAGTTGGTACATCAATTTGCCTTGTGGATAAATCTCAGCTTCCAATAACTTGCCAAGATGTTTATCAGTAATTTCTGCTTTGAAGCTAAACCAATCAATAGAGTAGCTCACTTGCTACACGTTTGCCAACAACCGGGGAAACCACTCGCGAATATATCACTTGATTTAACAATGAAAAATTAGAGGGGGTGAACTATGAAGAAAAGACATCAATCACTACCCTGATGAGCGATTTTCTTCCTGAGAAGTTATATTATTCTCTGGATAAGGATCCCCCAAGCCATGAATGAGTTGATGGTTAGATCTGGTAAAATTTTGAATGTCGAGGAGGTTATGACCACTAAGCAAGCCCCTAGCTCCAAGGCCGATTGTAATAAGATCTCTGAGAAAAAGGATAAAAAAGATAAGAAGTCCAAAAAACTCAAGAGGTATGATGAATATACTCCGTCACTGTTGGTGTAAACCACATCCTAGAGGAGATCCGAGTAACTAGAGATCTAAAATGGCCTGGAAAACTGATGTCTCCTCCTAATAGGAGAGATAAATCCAAATATTGTGAATTTCACAAGGACCATGGGCATACTACTGACAGTTGCATAACTCTAAAGATTGAAATAGAAAGTCTAATATGAAGAGGCAAGATCTCCAAATTTATTGATAGGGAAGGCATGATGAAAAGAAGAAAAATTAGGAGATGATCATAATACCCATATAAGGGAAGAGATGATAAGAAAATAGATAGATACAATGACTCCGAGGACGATCCGAACCTGCTAAAAAACCCAAAAAACTCGAGCTCGAGGTGAAAATAATTTATTTTGGTTGTGATTTCATTACAGTTGGTCATATAGGTGGTGGCAACGAAATAGTTGAAAGAAAGTCATACTTGAATGATGCCTAAGCGTGTTCATACATTTGATAAATCAATTTGTCCAACAAAGTTGATGGTCGCCCAAGAAAAGTGAATAAAGAGAAGCCGGTGATAAGATTCTCGAAAAATGACCTATCTGGTGTACTTTATCCCCACGATGATCCTTTGGTTGTCATGATGAGAGTGCATGAAGAAAGAGTAACCAGAATCTTAGTGGATAATAATAGCTCAACCGACGACATGTTTTGTGACTGCTTCAAAGGATTGGGGCTACGTGACAGCAAACTAGAGCCATATCCCAGACCCTCATAGGATTCTCTGGAGAAAAGTTATACCATTTGGGGACTATTACGTTGGAATATTAATAGGCACCTGGCCAGTCAACCGAACTGAAAGGATCCTTTGTCTTAAACAAGAACGTCCGATCGGCCAATAACATACTCTTAGGCAAAGTTGGATTGAAAAAGTTTGAAGCAGTGCCATATACTGTCCACCAATGCTTGAAATTTCCCACACACTATGGGGTCGGTATTGTTACTGGAAATCAAGTTGAAGCTAGAGAATGTTTTTACATCTCAGCTGACTAGGAGGGAGTTAAAAAGCTTACCACCACTTACCAAGTTGAGACTCTAGAGCCTCACGAAGAAACTGATTTGGTTAAAGGGAAAGTGGTAGAAGCTACACAGACCATCATCCTTAATGACGATCTCCCATAAAGAACTACACTGCTCGGCTCATCCCTAGATCCAGTCCTCAAACATGAATTAATCAAATTACTTAAACAGCGAAATCGTGTGTTCGCTTGGAGCCATGAAGATATGTCACGGATTGACCCTGGATTTATATGTCATGAACTGGACATTGCAAAAGGATGCTAAGCCAAGAAACATCGTGTATTTATCCTCGAGAAGAACATATCCATCCAAGAGGAGGTGGATAAGCTATATAAAGGAATTTTCACTGAAGATGTCAAATACACTGATTGGTTATCCAACATGGCAATGGTAAGGAAAAAGAACAACAAGTGGCATATGTGTGTTGATGTCATAGATCTCAATAAGGTCTATCCAAAAGATCATTTCCCTTGCCCTGGATTAATCAACTAGTCAATGTTATTGCTGGGCATCAATTAATCAGTTTCATGGATGCATATTCAGGGTATAATTATATCAAAATGAAATCGAATGACAAGGAGAAAACCTCATTCATCACCAGCCGAGGTACCTAATAATACAACGTTATGCCCTTTGGGATAAAAAATGCTGGAGCAACGTACCAAAGGTTAGTGAATGAGGTTTTCGAAGAGAAAATTAGTAAATACATGAAAGTGTACACGAATGACATGCTCACCAAGAGCAAGAAAGAAACCAACCATATTAAGGACTTGGGACAAATGTTTGATTAGTTAGAGAAGCATCAAATGAAGCTTAATCCGACCAGGTCTGTGTTTGGTGTGCAAGAAGGGATGTTCCTAAGGTTCGTAGTAAATAAAAAAATCATTGAGGCCAATCTAGACAAGATGAAAGTGTTGATAGACATGCAGTCTCCCATCAAGATGAAAGATGTGCAAAAGTTGACTTGATGAGTAGTAACCCTTAACAGGTTTATCTCCCGAGCTACTGACATATGCTTACCTTCTTCAAAGTATTGAGAAAGACATTTGAGTGGACTGAGAAGTGTGAGAATGACTTTTTAGAGTTGGAGAAATATTTAGGATGTACACTATTGCTTTCCTGACCACTCATGGGAGAAATATTATATTTATATTCTCCTGTATCTGAGTCGACGATTAGCTCGACATTTATCCAACTGGAGAACGGGGTGTAGAAGTCAGTCTATTATACCAGTAAGTCCTTTCGAGGTGTAAATTTATTACCCACGTCTGAAAAAGCTTGTCTTATCCCTCACTGAAGCTTTACAGAGAATGAAACCATATTTCCAGGCTCACACTATTGTGATTTACACAAACTTGCCATTATGCTAAACTATTTACAAACTAAAAAAATTAGGGAGATTAATGGCATAGGCTGTACAGTCTAGAGAGTACGATATATATTATGAACCCAGGACAACGTTGAAAGGACAGGTGGTAGTAGATTTCATAGCTGGGTTCACTTACGAAGAGAAACCTACCCAACAGACTCCAACAGGAGAGAGCTCAGTAGTGAAACCATCTAAGTAGAATTCTTATAAATATAACTCTATGATTGATAGGCCTGAGATATCCACTGTATGAGAAACTGTCGCGCGATACCTAGATCAAAGTAAAAAATATTTAACTATAGGTCCTTGGTTGAAAGAGAATTAAAGGAGGAACTTCCCGTATGGAGGATGTATGTAGATGGATCATCATGTACCGTAGTTAGCAGCACTGGGCTGATAATCAATACCCTAAATAATATAGATGTGGAATACGCGCTCAGATTCCAATTTAAGGCCTCTAACATTGAGGCAGAATATGAGGCATTGATCGCAAGCTTTGAATTATCTATATCGTTGTGTGACAAGCATATATCGACTCACATTGATTCCTAATTAATCGTTAATCAAGTGTTGGGAATACAGGGGGTCAAAGGAGAATTTATGACAAGGTATTTAGCCAAGTATCAAGACGAAATATCCGAGTTTTTAGTCGTCAGAATGGGTAGAATACCTAAAATAAAAATGCCCGAGCAGATGCACTTGCTCGGATCACTTCTGTGACCAGGACGGAGTTAAGGAGAATAATTTTAGTAGAAATCCAGCATTGAGTAGGAGAACATCAATTTTATCGCATTAGATTTTGGTCCCTCATAGATGGATCCCATTAATGGGATACTGTTGATGTCCAAAATTGGTATAAATATAATATTTGCTATAAGTTACCGATTTCGTAATCACAGATAATTATGTAAATTATGCGAAAGAAAATAAATTAGACAACAAATATTTTTAACGTGGTTCAGCTAATGGAAAGCCTACATCCATAGTTATAGTATTTCTATTGAGGGTCGTTATATAGAACTTTGTGCAGTCATACTTATGCACAATTGACTTGTCCCTTGAGCTAAGGAAAATGATATATTTATAGTGGTGAGGAAACCAAAGGATGGAATGCCTTTATATATTCAAGCATTTGTACCCGTACGCAATGAATGAGACTATTAATCTTCTAAGGCACATATAGAATGACTGTTGATAATTCCCATGGGAATGGCCATTCTTCTTCCTGATGGTTCATCTTCTTAAGCTGGTCGGAGTATAAATGAAGCATTGAGATATATAGTTATAGGGGCAGGTGTTCCTGTTTTAATGGTCCACGTGGCATGGCTAATTTAACCCACAATAAAATTTCCCAATGTTCCATGCTTGATTTATCGAGAGGATATAATATTTGCTCCAAAAAGTTGCAACGCACCTAAAGATGATGGAGGTTGGCTGCCAACCTTTAAGACTCATTATTTTTCACCAGTGTATCTATACACTGGCATTTTTGTGAATAATTTGAAAAATAGTGAACTGCCAAAGGGTATGTTCATCTTTCTGCCCTTTGGAAAGCTTGCAGCCGTCGAAAGTCTAATCGTCGGTTCAATTAATCATTCCTTTTTTGATAACCGAAATGAACCCGCAAAACCTATAAAAGGATGACTTTTTCCTAGTTCCCTTTACCTCAAACTCATACTTACTATGTCTTCAAATTTTCTTTTCCTTCATATGAACTTTCAACAATTTGGGGAAATAAGTAAGGATTTTTTCTTCTTTATTTAGTTTCTTTGTTGTTTAGCAAATATAGTGTATATCACAGATGAGAGCTCTGTAGAGGAGTTTAAAGAGAGAAGGAAAATCCTTTCTTGGGTGACTGTGAAGATGGTTGACACGCCCATAGACGTGTTAGCTTTGGCATAAGGTCATTGGATTCCCGCATTATTCATTGCAAAATGTAAGATTAATTTCCCCTAATAAATTATTTTTGGAGTTTTACCAATATTCCGATGTAGTTCCTGCCAGAGTAGCCCCCAATAGTTAGCGTGTGGTGAATGGGGTTAATCATTTAAATGAGATTCATAGAACTCACATAGGGTTTATTGAGTTGATATATTGTTATAAGTGGGGAACCATATGAGACAATACGCATTATTTGAAAAATAGAGATGAGAAGAGGGCTTTGGTGGTTAACCTTCTTGATTCCAGTAAAGATTATTGGGATTACGGAGTGGTCGTAAAAAAAGGGCAGTATGCTCCCCTTCCTGATGGGGTTAGGTACAATGGTCCAAGATACCCCTAGGAAGGGCGTGGCATAGGTCGAATACTTTTTGAATTTTTAAAATTTTTGTGCTCACTAACTGCTTGATAATATGCCGACTAACATTTACATTTGATTTTTCTGCAGAAAAGAGCAAAAGGAAACCCCCTCGTGATTCCAATGTTAATTTTGAGGATTTGAAATACATTTAGTCGATTCCGCAAAGAGTTGGAGAAGTGCACCCTAGGTCAGCCTCTGTCCTGTTAGAGTACAAGAGTGCAATAACATCTTTTTTTGCCTAATCTGTTGAAACCATACCAGTATCCCCCATTAACCTTAAAGAGGAAGATGAGCCTGTCTCGACCTCCTCGGCTGAAAGGGAGTTCGTTGTTAGAGGAACGTCTGATTCCTTTGAATCTGTTGATATCAGTGATATCCCCAGTTCATTTTTAGAAGAGATGGAGAAGACGAAGGTGCCCAACTTGATGTCTCCATCCAAAAAGCCTTCTGTGGGTGAAGATGTTTCTAAAAATTGTAGAGAAGGTGTTTTTAATTGAACAATGGTCATCCTCGAAGATTTGAAGGAAACTGAGCCTCAATACAAGAGGTTAAAGAGAGGGTCTGTTACTTAGCAGGAATTCGTAAAGAAGACCCATGCTGACCAATCTTCTACTTAATCTGCATATGTGGTAGTAACCTAGCTTATCCAGGTGTTTGATCTAGTCGGGGGTCTTATCCTGGGAATAGGTCTACAATTAATCCCCTTTCTAAATCTAGGTTGCTGGAAAGCGCCAATCAGAACCTTGTCTTGGTAATTTCTATTCACATACTTGGTTTTTTATTTACATTTTCTTCATTAATACCTGATAATGATCATGTTATTTTACAATTTTTTTAGTCCACTATGACTAATTATTGATTAGAGATTATATGTTGAGATCCTCCTCAACTGATGTTCAAGAATCCTTTAAAGGCTTGAAAGATTTTTTGGCTATTAGCAAAGAGGCCTTTGAGAAAGATATGAAGAGTTGGCAAGATCAACTGACACCGACTGAGGAGAAGCTGAAGACAACCGAGAAGGTGGATATGAACTCCTCATTGGTGGCTGCTTCCGAGAGGAAGAAATTCTTGGAATTTAACGTTAAGAATAAAAAGGATAAGGAATAGGCCTTCAACAGGAGATGGGATAAGGATTTTGCAGCAACATCCATTCAAATTGAATATATGAAGAAGGTCTCCTTTAAGAATGGCTAGTCTGAAGCCCTTAAGAAGGTCGACACATAGGCTGATTCTGATTTGTTCAAAAGGCATGACCCATGTACTCGTCCTAATATCGAGGAAGAATTTTATGATAAAGAGGGATCCGGGGAGTCTTTAATCGTGCCGACAACTACAACTGATATTCATTTATCTAAGGTAGTTACCAAGGATAAGAATAAGGTGTAAATCCTTTTAGATATTGGCTAATTTTTTCTTCTGTGTGTCTCTTCCATCTTAATGCCAACTTTTCTTATTTTTCTTTTTTTAATTGTAATGGTCTTGCCCAATGTAGTATATTTTTAATAGATGCAAAGTCATCTTTGATCAACTTACTATCTTTTGATTTTAACTGTACTTACTCGGTATATATGGTCGGATTATTATTCCTATACCTTTATTTTCCAATTCAATGCCAGGAAAAATGCCATCAATTCTGTTGAGACTGATTTATTGAGACGTAGCAATAGCTTGTTTGGTGCTAGACACACGGGCCTGACTGAGGCCGAGATGGAAGGACTGGTCTGTATGGACGTTTCATATCACGTCAAAAAAGATTATGTCCATCTATATTTTTTAATATGGGTAATAATGCGGCCTAATATGAAATGATTGAACAAGTTCAAGACGACCATAATCTTTCTTGGTCTTTGCTCCATTCTGACTATGAGGGAAAGCTTGAGGCCTTGAGTGCTGGTTGGGGTTTCAATAAGAAGCTTCAAGAAATCACGTCAACATTTAGGAAGAAGGAATTCTTATTGAACAGGGAGGTGGAAATATCCCAGGATATTTCTAACCTTCTTGAGAAAGTAAACGACGATCTAAGGAATGGGTTAGACAATTTGAAGAAGTCCGCTAAAGTTGTGCTGAGCGAAGGTTCCTTTTTCCTGGAGATTGGAAATATTGGATTGATGGAAGAATTGTAAACTTATAGAAGAAGAAAACCAAATCTAGCCAGTCTTCTAGACGAGTGAGGATTGTTCAACCTGCTAAGGACGAAGAAAAGACCAAGAAAACATAGGCTGACTAGGTAACACTATTGAAGGATAACAATAAAACCATTAAAAAGCTTCAAGACCAAGTGGACCGATTGACTTTTCACTTCCATAATCAACCTAAAGCTGTCTGGGTGGATGGTTATGATGAGGCCATAACTCATATGGAAGATTAATTGGAACAATCTTATTGCGAATGTTATAAGTGGGGATGGTTGAACGTGCTGACACTATTAAAGGTGGATAAAAAGAGTGAATTGTGGCATTGGCATGATCTAGGAATGTTGGAATGCCTTGACCCTCCAGTCAAAATTGATTCCAAGTGGATTCTGGATGATGCCATTCCCCAAAGCTTAGTGAGAAAGTTCCTAGGAGATTATGATCTTCATAGTGAATATACTTACATTCGTCCCCTTCACATGTTAGGTCAGTCGAGCATTAGTGGTCGTAATAGGTTGAGGGGATTTAGGAATACTACTCTGCCTAGTACTCTTGATGTTCCTCCAGCTCGGATGCCCATGGAATGATTTTGTTTTTACTTATCATCATGTGTTTTCATTTTAATATGATATCAATATTTGTCTTCTATGGAAATTTGTTAAAATAAAAAGACTTTCTTTTGCATACATATTTGTTTATGTATTTTAGTCTTTACTTATCAATTACGCTTTTTTATTAGTTGATTGGCTATGCAATCGACTTACCTGCTTGACTGATTTGTGTTTGATTAAGTGTGAACATGAGTTATTGGGCCTTAGGTTCTACTAATGTACTTAGGTAAACAAATCTTTATCATTTTTAAAGCTAAGTGTTTGCATTAGTTACCATTAGTGCCCAAATGTCTTAGGAATGTAAGGTTTCCCTGAATTTAACTTGGTCGGATAAAACTTCTTGTTCTTGACTTTAGGTCATACGTGAAGTTTTAGGGACTTCTTGCTTGTGAGTTGTCAAAGACGAAGTCATACATTAAGTATAAAAAAGTCTAAAAAATCTTCTTTTTTGAAGTATGAAAAGTTTGTGGTGGATGTATCACCGCCGTACTCCAAAAAAAAATACAAAAAGGAAGCATACTTGATTGGAGATCACAACTTTATTAAACTGGATGAAACGATTACATCAAATACATAACAAATTTACTAACAATATTTTCGAGGATGATCAGCATTCTAGAGATTCTTAAATTCTTCTCCTTCAAGTGTTTCTAGGCGATAAGTTCCGGTCGAACGACTGCCGAGATGAGATATGGACCATATTAGCTTGGTTCTAACTTGTATTCCTTATCGATGACCTTCTTAAGGACATAGTGTCCTTCTTTCAAGTTGGTCGGTTTGACCCTTCTGTTATAAAACCTAACAGCTCTTTATTAATAAACAGCTATCCGGAGTGCAACATCTTCCCTGACTTACTCAATCAAGTCTAAATCCAGTCTTCTCATGGGGTCACTTTTAGGGGAATCAATGTTCATGTAAGGACAAAATTTCTAATTGAGTCCGTTGTATGTTTATATGACTTATTCCCAGAACAAAACACGTTTGAGTCATAGATAGATTTTTATTGTCATGATCCCACACAGACTATGACGTATTGAAGATGCTGAGATATAGCTTCAAGGAATTAAATATGCCAATTTTATGGTGCGTATTTCTCGTCTTCATTTCATTGCATTACGATATCATTCAGGTATGAATGCGTAATTTTAATGGGACTCGGAATTTATTTTAAAATTGTATAAGGATATTAATTTATTAAATAAATAATTTTAAAATGTTTTTAAAGTGTTTGAAAATGTTTACACTTCGTTTATTCTGAGATAAAGATGCATTAGAGTTGTATTTAATACAAAATCTATTTCGCTCCATCGTTCAAACGACCTGTCAGTCGTTCGAGCGACATAGGGATTCGTTTGAGCGACATGCCTATTCATTCGAACGAGCTGCCTCCTAAAGAACAATATTTAAGGTGTGTTTTCCTCAGAATTTTGCAAGTGTGCAATCTGAAAAAACACTATACGGCCAATATGCATTTTGCACATGTTTTCTTAGGTTTTTTAACTACAAAAACATCCCTAGAGTTTCAAAGATCCGATCTGTCATTATCATATGAAATAGTGATCTTTGTTTGCACCTTATTGGAGTTTGTTCTACACTTTGAAGAATATTTTTGGGTTTTGCGGAGAAGAAGTGAAGGAGTCCATTTTCTGATTTCGTAGAATTCCCAAGCTATATCGGTGTACACCGAGGCATTCGTGGAGGCGACTGTTATGGACATGTATCGGGAAAGGATTCGCGTGGTCACTCTGGAGGAGTGGTTGAAGATAAAAAGAGTCTCATGTCTCATGGGGGATCGAGTCATTGAGTAAGACTTGCGTCTGTTCATTGTAATTCTACATCATAGTGATTATTTGGCTTGGGTCGTCCGAGGTTTTTTCCCTTTGTGGTTTCCTCGTACATCCGACGTTGTGAGCATTCTTTTCCTTACTTTACTTGCTTTAATCACTAGATGTATGTTTAGGATTAATTAAGATAAAATTTGGTTAATTTAAAATTGGTTCACAACTTGGTGCGACTGAAAAATTTGAAAAAAGTTTTTCATAAAAAGTAAGTTGGATTTTGTCACTCTTAAAACACATGCGAAAGAAAAAGGGGCCTATAAATTGGTATCAGAGCTAGAAACATATTTTTATTGTGTTGATCCCTTGTGTTTTTTGAGGATGAATTTTGGAGGTTTTGAAAGTTTTCGGGACCCTATTTTTTATGGAAAAAATTATGCTTATTGGAAAATGCGAATGAGAAGTGCTTTAAAATCAATTGATGAGCGTGTGTGGTTAGCGGTTGAAAATGGTTGGTCACCACGAGTCACACGTGAGGGCGAGGTCACTAGTTTGAAACTCGTTAGGTCATGGACCGAAGCCGAACATAGACTTTCACTTTACAACTCTAAGGGTTTGCAAGTTATTTCCTCACATGTCACACCGGAAGAGTATAATAGAATCATGACTTGTGAAACTTCAAAAGAGGCTTGGGATACACTAGCACTTACTCACGAGGGCACTCTACAAAACCTCACTTGACAGTTTGAGACGATTAAGATGTTATGAATTGAGTCATTTGATGAGTTTTATAATAGGTTGTCCAATATTGTCAACTCGTGGTTTAACTTAGGAGAGAACATACCCGACAATCGTGTGATAAAGAAAATTTTGAGATCTTTGTCGAGTAGGTTTGATGCAAAAGTGACCATTTAAAACTCCTTAGGTATGCTTGAATCGACAAAACTTGAAGAGATTGTAGGTGACCTACAAACCTATGAACTCGATATGTTTACCTCCAAGCAAATGCTAAACAAAGAAAAAGGGCATTGGTTTGAAAGCCCGAAAGGAGGAGACTAAAGTTTCAGATGACAATTTTGATTCCGATTCTGAGGATGTCGCCTTGTTGGCAAAGAAGTTCAAAAAGTTTTTCAAATTTCAAAATCAATCGAAAGATGTCAAAAAGTTTGAGAAATTAAATAATAACAAGGTAGAATCCACCCCTAAGGATAAGAGTGAGAAATTTAATAGGGTTGAGTTATATAGATGTTTTGGGTGTGAGGGGTATGGTCACAAAGTTACCGAGTGTCCCACTAGACTTAAGAAACAGGGCAAGAAGCCAATAGTTTATAGTGTCTCCTTAACTGATAGTAATCCAGAAGAGGGAGAGAGTTCCCCCAATGAGAGCAAGTTTGTTTCTTTCTTGGCATATCATGTGAGGGACTATGATAAATCTTCCGATGAATATTCTCATGTGCATGACACTTCTGAGGCCGTTGAATCCCAAGTAAATGAGGGTGAAGCGAGTGAGGAAGAGGAGGCTGATGTGAGAGAGTTGCAAGTTGCCTTTAATGAGTTGTATGTCAAAGCGGTGAAGGCGAAAAAGAAAAATTCTAAACTGTAAGTTAGGTTGATTGAGTGTGCTGTAGAAAATAACGATGTTTTGATTAAGGATCTTAAGGAGCGGGAGAAAATGCATAGGGAGAAGCTAGAGTACGTTGAGAAAGAGAGATATAGCCTTCGTGGTTTGATGGATGCGTTAAAAAAGGAGGTGTTAGAGTTTGAGGAGTCTAGGTGTGTGCTTGAGTCTAGGATTTGTGAGTTAGAGGAGAAGTTGAAAGACTTGAGTAAGGTTAAGTTTGACTTGGAAGCTAGGTCGAAAAAGTTGGATAGGATATTAGGCACCGTCCAAGTAAAAAATGGTAGGTTTGGTATAGGATACGATGATAGAGTTGTTCCCATTCTCAAATCCAGTACCAACCGTGTGAGGGAGCCCACTAGGAATATAAGGAGAGGTCGTCATTTTGGTAATCATTACCGTCGTCTTTACACTTGCACACATTGTGGTAGGAAATGTCACCCTAGACGTTTTTGCTATGACCTTAGGAATTATCTTAGAAAGTTAAGAAATAAAGGTCTTTCGGTTCCCAAAACCCCCTGCATAATTTCACATCTACTCGTGTTTGGAAACCAGACTTATAGGCTTTAGGACTTAAACTTCATGGTTCTCATTTGGTTACACTTGATTCTTCCCATACTAGATGTAAATGATGATTATGTTTCCATATTTGTTATACACTAGTCTTTGCATCATGATTTATATCTTGCTAGTGCTATAACATGTATATCTTTTGTATAATTGTTTTCATTTATTTGAGTCTTATTTGAAAAAATACAAAATGATTTTGTTTTGAGAAAAACCAAAACGATGTTCGATTTGTTTTTGAGTTTACATGTTTGATGTGGCATATTAGTGTGCTTAGACCCCCATCCTTTCATTATCCATGTGGCTAGGACATTTGGTCATAATTATTGATGCTTAAAATGATCTTACCCATTATTATGGGGTTGTTTCGAAGTTAATATGTATTATGATTCGACTTTGTATATATGCCATATTTGCACACATGCACGAGTTAATATGAATGTTTGACATCTCATGCATATTTGAGTTTGGTGAGTCATTCTTATCTCAATCTTGTCATTTATGCATAAGTAGACTTATGAGGAGGTGTGCATGTAAGAACCGTTTACCGCGAGGATTAAAAATTATAAATATGATAAGTGTTCATGGGAAAGGGCTGCGAGAGTGTAAAATTGACTCGTCGTGAAAGCCACCGTTTAAAAGATCCCAAAAGAAAATCTAGGCAATAAAAAGAAACAAATGCAAAAAATAGGGCCAATAGGATTTTCTCTAAGTTAATAACGATGGAAACCTCAAAAGAGATTAAAAAGTGAATATATATGAGGGAGTTTGGTTGGAAAAAATTTAAACGGGTTTGCACCACGAATCCTTGTGTTGAAATAATTGCACCATGACACTATTGTTTGTAGAATCGTCAATATTCTCGATTTGTGTGCATGTTTGATTATTTAGTTTATTTAGCTCTCACTTTAAATGTCACATATGGATAAATTAAGTTTGATGATTTATAACTATCAATTAGATCTTCTTGATCGTTTCGATGTGTTGGAATTGTGATTCATTTGTTGTAGTTCACGCCCATACATTACATGTTCATGTTTGAGCACATCGGTACTATGTTAGCATGTAACTCACTTTGCTTTATTTGTTTTGTTTGCTGGTTTGCTACTGTTCTGCAGTTTCTGATCTTTCCAGTTAAATTTTGCAGGAATTTTTTCACTAGACGAAACTTCATATTATTTAGAATTGGAACAGATTTTTTTGTTTTTCTCGCTCGAACGATATATCAATGTTGGGCGAAGCCTTCAAGCGACAAGACTATATCGTTTGAACGATAAGGCTGTGTCGTTGGAGCGACATCATAGAGAATTTTTTCTCTAGTTTTTACTGTTCCAGTACCCTGGTTCATTTGTTTTTGGTAACGCTGAGTTGCTACTGGGTTTATGTTATGCAGTTCACATTGATCATATTTATGCTGCATTGTGTTGTTTTAATCACATCATTACTGATTGAGTAGTTTTCTAACATGTGATTATTATTCGCTAGCTACAGATTTGATATCTTTTGATCATTATGAGCTGATTGTTTCATTGATAACTGGATACACTTCATTAATTATCTCATGCTAGATATGTTTATCTTTTCACCAGGTTGTCTATTCGAGACAAAAGGGGGAGAGATGTGTGTGATGTAGGGGAGATTTTGTTTGTTGATCACATAGACTTTGTTGCATTGCAAATTGATATCATATGCATTCATGCTTATATATTTGAATTAATTAGTTTGCACAATCCTGATTTAGATGTTGTTTATAATTTGGTATCCATATTTTTGATCATATGTTTTATATCATTTGTTCCTCCATACTTCACTGGGTATTTGTCTGTTTCATGTGTGTAGGTATGCTTAAAGAGATTTGATATTTTAAGACTACATCATATGCATAAAATTCATGCTTGCCGGACCATCATTTACTAGTCTTGTCCTGTAAATTTGGATTTTGGGTTTTAGAGATGGGATTTAGGCATCATACGGCTTGACGGACCGACTTAGGCATTTCACTGTTGGTTTTGTCCCAGAATAGTCAAAAGGGGAGATTTGTAAGGACAAAGTTTCCAATTGAGTCCGTTGTATATTTATTTTGAAGCACCTTATACTCTTGACTCACTTGAGTCTGTATTGTATAAGTGTTCATCTAGTTTGGAAATTGTGATAAAATTATGTCTATCCTAGAATCTAAAGAACCCCAGAGCTTGGTTTACTATTTCATATTTCTTGATTGATTGATCTAGACCATATTACCAACACTCACACACAGTAGAATTGATCTCATACATTTCATATTTCATATTATTGTGTGTACATATGTTGAGTGTGTTTAAATCCCTACAATTATTTTTTTAATATTTTTTTTGGGATTTATAAACCTTTAAAATAAGTTTTTATTAATTAAAATTTGTTTTTAAAAGTTTTGGGGTCAATCTGCAATTAAGTATTGATGGTTATATTGGCTTAAAGTTACTTTAGGTAGAATCCGAAAGCGGCAGAGACTTCAGGGTGTGTTTCTAATTAATTTTAGACGCGCGTTTGATATCTTATAATTTCCCTACATCTGTTGTATTCTGATTGGTGGATTTTGTGTTTCTTTATAGAGTGTAAAACAACAATTGTTTACAACCCTTGGATCATTTTTATCAACGATCTGCATGCGCTCTTACTTCAACCGTGTGAACCTCATATGAACCAATCAGGAGAGTTTTAATCACCGCATATCGTGAACCCTTGGATCAAAGTCAATCAACCTTGACTAAATCTGAGACATTGATTTTGAACCTTATTCTCGAATCTTCTCAGCCTCCTATAAAAGGACCCCTTCACTCAGCCATCTGAGACTTTTGCCATTTAGTCCTTTTGAGAGAAAAGAGATAGTAGAGAGAGAAGAAAGAAAAGAGAGAGAAGAGAGAAACCAGAAAGAGAGAGAAAGAGAGATAAAGAGTTAGAAACCCTAACCCTAACTCTAAATCATCAAAACCTTTTCAAACCTAAACATCTTTCCAAGTCCTGTATATACCAAACACAACCTTGAGTGTTTGAGTATTTTTGAGAGGTTGAGAGTTGGTTTGTTTAGTTGGTTTGTTGCTGTAACCTCTTCGTTCTTAGATCTTGTGTCCAACTTAAACATCTATCTTCGATCTAAGTTTCTGCTTTATAGAAATTTCAGATCTAAGTACTTCATGTTACATTTCACTTAGATTTACATATTTTGTTTCTCATCTTGAGAAATATATTTGTTGATGTAAAAAACTAGATCACTCTAATTATTCAATCACAGATAAATAAATGAGACAAAGAATTTTAAAGTGGTTCAGCCTTATAAGAATGGCCTACGTCCACTGTTTTGGTATTGCTGTTTGTATGGGAATTCTCGATTACAAGTTATCTCAAGAAATTCTGGTCTGGGCAGGTCCCCCCTCAATGAGGATTGTACAATGTATTTATAGCCCTGAGACTATAATGTGAAAGGGTAATACATTAAATGATATACATATGAAAGGGTAATACATTTAATGCCCTCTTTGCGTGTGCGTCCAAATGATAAGCATTTAATGAGTAGTTAAACTGTTGGTATCCTGCTTCGAGGTGCAGCTCGGACCGCCATGAGTTGCTCGGACCGCCTAAGCTTCTCGGTATTCAAGAGTTCCTCGGAGAGGCATTATTCCTCGGAGCTTGTGAGTTCCTCGGGGAACTAGTCTTCCTCGTCGTAGTCTTATTCCTCGGAGCGAGTGGGTTCCTCAGAAGTGTTTGTTGTTGCCATGTAGATAGCCACGTGTTTTCATATGATTGGTCCATGTCAGCAGATTAATTTTGGTATCAACAGAAGCCCCAAATGTTTCATAGTTCGAAATTTGAGGAGTATGGAACATTCTTTCTCGGAATATGGTAGCTTTAAATAGTCTTCCTGATTTTTAGGAGCGTTTCCCTTGTATTTATTTCTCCTTCCCAATTCGTAGAATCATGCTTTTTTGGACTTTTCTGTGTGCTTCGATTCCCGCGTCACTTTTCATCTTTTTAGCCGCTGTTGTCCGCTTTAATTCCCGCGCCACTTTTCATCTTTTTAGCCGCTGTTGTCCGCTTTGATTCCCGCGCTACTTTTCATCTTTTTAGCCGCTAGTAACGTAATCATCCTTTTTTGTAATCATTACTTCACCATTTCCTAATGCAAGGTATTTAAACTTCACACAGACACTCCCATCGTCTTCTTCCTTTCAAATTTTTATCTTCGAGTTTTGCGTCGTTTCTTCCTACTGTCTTGTGCGTTCATTTTTTCCGTTGTTCGTTGTCAGCGGATCCATTCTTTTCCTGTAAGATCTTCTTCCTTCTTCTTCATTTTTTTATTCACCATGGTTTACCCTGTTGAGTCTCTTGAGAAGTTTCGTTCTGATTTCTCCATTCCCTCATGGGTTGTTTTGGAAGAGCTTTCTGAGCCTTCTGATTATTTCAATTTGGCCGAGGGACATTGGTTCCATAGCCTTTTTATTGCTGAGTGTGGATTTTCTTTTCCACCAAATCCTTTGTGTCTGGAATTCTGTCAGTACTTTGACGTTGTTCCTGCACGAATAGCCCCCAACACATGGAGAATAGTTAATGGGGTGTACAGGTTAAATCAAATTCATGGAACTCGAATAGGAATTCCAGAAATCATGTACTGCTATAGATGGGCAGTTAATGATAATATTTTTTTATTTAAAAACTAGATTTTTAAATAGAGCCTTAGTAGTCAATCTCCCTGATGCCAATAGGGATTATTTTGAACATGGGGTTGTCATAAAAAATTAGCAATACCCTCCATTAACTGGAGATGAGGTTTACCAGGGTCCCAGATGCCCTCCTTGTGGCAATGGGATAGGTTATTTTTATTTTATTTCATTTATTTTGAAATCATGTTTCTTTTGTATTTGATAAAATATGCCACTGATAACAAAGTTTATTTATTTGCAGTTGATAACAAGAGAAAGTGCCCAAAAGATGCAGATGTCAATATAGGCATTTGAAACTTATCTGGAGTCTGCATCGAAGTGTTGCCGACGAGCACATTAGGTCGGCCTCGTATCTGCTCCAGTACAAGAGCTACACCACTTCTTTCACTGCTCGTCCAGTGATAAGTGAATCAGAGCCAGTACCAGCTTCCACAAGCTCATCGCCTGAATCCCATATTCCTTTAAGTGAAAGGATGAAGAAGAGAAGACCTCCTGCCCTGTTTTAGAAAGCTGCCTCCGGTTCTGGGGAGGTAAAAAGGAGTAGGATTGATGTCCCAAGGGAGGGGACAAAGAAGACTGATGCAGCTCCTCCAGCTGCTCCTGTTAAAGTTACCGAGAAGCCCGCAGTGGCTACGAGCAGGTCTGCTACTCCTGGGGAGGTGATTGTGATATCACCGACCAAGGATTCTTCCTTGGTTGAATCTGTACCTGTTCCCCCGAGGAGGCTGAAGAAGAGCTCCTCGATCAATTTGGCTGATACCATTATTCAGCTCCCAGTTACTGGAACTGGGGCTCCAACTTTTGTTCCCCCGAGCTCTGTCATGAGCTCGGCGAAGTCCTCGATCATTCCCGAGGTACAAGGTACTGAAGAGAACCTTACTTGGGATATGGTCACCTCACTAGCTGTTCGTCACCTTGCTTCTGTAAGTCTCTTTACTTTGAATTTTTCGTACTTCCTTTGTCATTTCTGTTTCTAACTTGCTTTCTTTTCCTGTTCACAGTTGACGAGCTGATTCAATATAATCCTGAAGAAGGATGAAGCGTTTAAGGCTTCTTGCTCCTCGTCCAGTGTGGAGGGAGCTCTGGAAGAAGCTACCAAGGCTCTGGCAGATTCTCGCCATAAATATACTGACGACAAAGCTGTCTGGGAGAAGAAGCTTGCCTCCACTGAGCAGGATAAAGCTCGAGCTGTTGAAGCCTCCAAAGAGTTGGAGAAGAAAAAGAATGCCTTAGAGAAGGCAAATAAAGAGCTCGCAGAGAAGCTCAAAACTGCTGGAGAGCTTGAAGATAAGCTCAGGGTTACCGAGGAAAGGTTGGGCCAGCTTCAAGAAGTAGGTCGGCAAAAGGAGGAAGCAGAAAATAAATGGAAGGCTGCTGAGAACCTGCTGTCTGAGAATCTTTCCTCGGAGAAGCTGAAGAGAAAAGCTGCTGTGAACAAGTCCTTCAGCTCTGGCTGGGACAAGGGGTTGGCCGCCATGGTGTCGCAAGTGGACTATAGCGGTCTCAAATATTTTAGGGATGGATGGGTTGCTGCCCTTCAGGAGATGAAGGTCGACGAGTCTTCTGAGCTCTTCCAGAGACATATCCCTGGTCCCCCTCCAACTACAGAAGAGGACGAAGCTACCTCTGAAGAGTCTTCAATGGTGATGGGAGATAATTCCCTAACCATCCAGCCTGCTGCCGAGGAAAGTCAGTACATTATTTCTTCCTCCGAGCAACTGCCTACTCTACCCGACCGACTATCTCTTCCCTCCGAGCAGCCTACCTCTTCATCCCTGCCTCCCGAGAAGGTTTTGGGAGATAAGAAAAAGGTTTAGTGTTGTTCGGATTTATCTTTATCAAATGTAACTCAGAAGATGTAACTCTGAATTATGATCTAATAAAACTTGAATTTTGTGCATATTGTTGTCTATCTTTCATTCATACTCTGCTTGTTCTTCTTATTGATGATTGCTCTTCTTTCTCTATTAGTTTCTGGCCAGGATGGAGCTGCTATCTGCCCATGATACAAAGTTGTTGCGACAATGTAATGAATACTTCAAAGCTGGGCACACAGACCTGAGTGCTGCACAAGTTGCCGACATCCTCAGTCATGATGCTTCTGAACAAGCAGTTGAAACATATCAGTACCTGAAGTGTCTACTTGACCGAGTAGTGGCCAATAATGTGGCTTACTATGAAATGATCGAGGATCTCCAGTGTACCCTCGAATACCTTCAGAATCAATACAAGGAATCAACTGCCCTGTTGCATGAGGGGTACGAAAAGAAGTACAAGCTGATCATGGCTGACAAGGGCTACGAGAATCTTTTTGCTGGGTATGATGTAAGGGAGAGAACCTTGAGAGGTGAAGTCGAAGAATGCATACAGATTGCTGAGTTGCTGGAAAAGGAAAATAACATCCTGCAGAAGGAGCTGTCACAATTGAAGTCTGCCGCTTCCACTTCTAGTGCCTTGATCCCAGTGACCGATGAGGGATTTTCATTATTAGAGGTTGAGAACGCCAAGTTGAGGGAAGAGTTGGAGACTTTGAGGAGGTCGGGCCCCTTCATATCTTCTCGAGGACGAGCAAGAGCTCCTCGGGGATGGGCAAGAGCAGCTCGGGTTCTTGTCGAGGAACAGAGGACTCTGTCTGCCTTGAGAACCAGGCCTTCCAACTAATGGCGAAGAACCGGGCGTTGTCTGATATGTCAAAGAAGGTTAGGGACCTGGAAAAAAATCTCTCTGCGTAGAATTCAGTCTTGAAGAGTAAGGATTTTTTTATCAAGAATCTCCACGAGCAGCTAGAAAGTCTAACATATCAATTCCACAAACAGCCCAGGGAGTTCTGGATGGCTGGATACAATGAAGCGCTATACCACTTGGACGATCGTATCCAGAATGCCAACAATGAGGGCTATAAGCAAGGCTGGATGAATGCCTTAGGTGTGTTGAAGCTCGAACAAGGTCATTATCTGTGGGACTATCATGATCTCGGGTTGCTCGACTTGCCTGTACCACTATACAATTTGGACATGGATTGGATCCCTGCTCGGGCCATTCCTCGGAGTTTGATTTTAAAGTATCTCGGTGACTACAATTTACATTCTCAAATCAAAGTATCTCGTCCCGAGCATCTTTTAGATCGACCATCCGTGATGAATACAAGGATGTTGAAAGATCTTAACTTCATCAATTCTCCTCTGTCTTTAAATGATCCTCCTGCTGGCGAGGAACTAGTGTCAAAAGCAAAGGGGAAGAGACCAGTAGAATAGGAATTTTTTGATGTAATAGTTAGTATACATGTCAATGTAACTGTAATTTCATTATCAATGTAATTTATTTTGAATTCAATGAAAGACTTTCATTTTTGTTTGCAAATCTTGATTGCTACTGTCTCGTAATTATCAAACACTTTATATTTATGCATATCTGTTAAAAAGATAACAATATTTCATCGACCAACTCAGTAACAATTAAAAAGTTATAAGTATCAATACTGTTGCTCGATCACTTAATAATAAAGTAATGAGTATAGAAATGTTGTTTAAAATGTTTCCAACCAACCAAGGTTGTTAGACTCTCCATGTCGACCAACTACAGTTAGTGGGTTTTTATCTCCGACCAGCTATAGTTAGTCTTTTTGAAATAATTTTACCCATAAAATGTCTCCGACCAACCAAGATCGGTAGGTCGGTAAATTTTCTTTATCGACCAACTATAGTTGGTGGGTTGTTATCCCCGACCAGCCATAGTTAGCAACTTTTGCACCTTCTGGAATAATCTTACCTCCCGACCAACATAAGTTGGCATTTGCGAGAATATTTTGTTTCCTAGCCAAACAGGTTGGCATTTTTAGGAATATTTCATTTCCTAGCCAAACAGGTTGGCATTTTTAGGAATATTTTGTTTCCTAACCAACCGAAGTTGGCATTTTTAGGAATATTTCGTTTCTTAGCCAAACCGATCGGCATTTTTAGGAATATTTCGTTTCCTAACCAACTGAAGTTGGCATTTTTAGGAATATTTCGTTTCCTAACCAACCGAAGTTCGTATTTTTAGGAATATTTTATTTCCTAACCAACCGAAGTTGGCATTTTTAGGAATATTTTGTTGCTGAGCAGTCTGAGCTTTGCCAATTTTTGCTGAGTAGTGTGTAGCACTAGTATTCCCCGAAAAATTCTCAATAAAAGGAGAGACTTTAGCAGAATATCTTCATTTTATTCATAATGATGGAACTGCATTACATGGGAATATACATCACTGATAATATTTGCGCAGGTGCTCTGCGTTCCATGCGTTCTTGAACTCCTCCCCCTCTAGAGTTGCTATTCGATAAGTTCCTGGTCGAACAAATTCTGTAACTCGGTATGGTCCATGCCAGTTTGCCTCCAGTTTGTTGTGCTTTTGGATTACTTTCTTCAGCACATAGTCTCCTTCTTTCAGGTCTCACTTCTTCACCCTCTTATTGTAGAATAGAGTTGTTCGTTGTTGGTATGCAGCATTTCTGATGGCTGCTTCTTCTCTGACTTCCTCGAGCATGTTTAAATCCAGTCTTCTCATTAAGTCGCTGACAGGGGAATTAAAATTCAATACCCTGTGTGTTGGGACGCCCAACTCGGCAGGTATAACGGCTTCACTTCCAAATGCCAGCATATATGGTGATTCTCCTGTTGCTACTCGGGGAGTAGTTCGGTAAGCCCAAAGTACTGATTGTAGCTCGTTGATCCAATTTGCTTTCGCATCATCCAGTCTTTTCTTCAATCCATTCAGCAGCGTTCTGTTTGTTACTTCAGTTTGTCCATTGCTTTGAGGATGGCCTGGTGCTGAGTGGACCTTCAAAATGTTTGACTGATGGCAATAGGCAGCGAACTCCTCGTTATCAAATTGTGTTCCATAGTCTGTGATGAAAGCATGAGGAAGACCATATCGACAAATGATGATCTTCCAAACAAATTGGTACACCTTCTCGTACGTCATATAAATGAGTGGCTCAGCTTCTACCCACTTAGTAAAATAATCTACTGCGACGACGAGGTACTTGAACCTTCCTCGGGTCGTTGGCAGTGGCCCAACCAAGTCAATTCCCCACATGGAAAATGGCCAAGGGGAGGTTATGGGTGTCATCAATGCTTGTGGAGTTCTTCGGATGGAGGAAAAGCGCTGGCACTTGTCACACTTCTTGGCATAAGCTATACAATCAGCCCTCATCGTCGGCCAGTAGTATCCCTGCGTCGTCACCCTTTGTAAAAGCGTCCGACTTGCTACTTGTGCTCCACAAGACCCTTCATGGATTTCTTCAATTAATTCTTTCACCTCGGAGGGGTGTACACATCTCTGCAAACCTGCCATAATTCCTCGTCTATATAAAACACCATTAGTTAATACGTACCGAGCAGCTTTAAACTTCAATTTTTTGGCAGCGAGCTTGTCAATTGGCAATTCTCCCTCCTCGATATACGCCCTGATGGAATCCATCCAAGGCGGTCCTAAATTAAGGGTGATAAAGTTCATCGTCAGATCTTCATCTATGCTCCGACCAGCTAACACTTCAATTGGGATTGTTCGTCGTAGGGCGTCTGCTCTCGCATTCTCCATTCTTGGTATTCTGACCAGCTGAATAGCAGCAAATTCTGACACCAGCTCCTTTGCCTTTGCATGATATCTGATCATCAATTCTCGTCTAAGTGCATATACTCCCAACATTTGATTTACGATCAATTGAGAATCACTGAGGATAATAATCTGTTGCGCCTCCATAAGTTTTGCTAAACCAAGTCCTGCAATCATGGCCTCATACTCAGCCGCATTGTTGGAAGCTTTGAATTGGAAACGCAAGGCATATTCCATATCGACCTCATCTGGTGTGCTCAAAACTATCCCCGCGCCGCATCCTGCAGTGCAAGATGAGCCATCTACATATAGCCTCCATATAGGTAACTCGTCTTCGAATTTCTGATCAGCCAGAGTTCCTCGGTGAAATATTTGCTGCTCCCTTTCCTCCTTGGATTTTTCTTGCTCTTCTTTGATCATTCCTTCTTACCCTTTTACCAACCGAAGTTGGTTTGAGCTCGAATTCAATGATCCTGTAACATCCACTTGCCCTTTTACCAACCGGAGTTGGTCTGAACTAGTGTTTGTTGATCCTGTAACATCCACAGGTTGATCAACGAGCAACTCTTGTTCCTCGTCCGGAGTCCTCACGACTATCTCTATGTCACATCCTGCAACATCCACACGCTCTTTTACCAATCAAAATTGGTCTGAGCTTATGTTTGTTGATCCTGTAACATCCACAGGTTGATCAGCGAGCAACTTTAGCTCCTCGGCGGTATCAGGATAGGTGAACTCCGCTATAAAATCTGCTACAGCCTACCCTTTTAATGATGATCTGGGTTTATAAATTATATCATATTCATCGATCTCTATTGCCCAGTACATCAATCTCCCTGATTTTTTTGGCTTGTGAAGGGATTGCCTCAATGGCATATAGGTATATACTACTATGGTATGAGCCTGGAAGTATGGCCTCATTCTCCTACTCGCTTCAATCAACGCCAGTGCTAACTTTTCTAGCCTTGGATATCTGATCTCTGCTCCTCGGAAGGCCTTACTTGTGTAGTAAATTGGTTTTTGTACTCCATTCTCCACTCTGATTAACGCCGAGCTAACTGCATTCTCGGACACTGCAAGATACAAGTATAATTTTTCTCCCATCACTGGCCTGGACAACAGTGGAGGTGCTCCCAAGTATTTCTTCAAGTCTTGAAAAGCCTTCTCGCATTCATCATTCCATTCAAAAGTCTTTCTGAGTGTCTTGAAGAATGGGAGACATCTATCAGTTGCTCGTGACACAAATCTATTGAGTGCTGCTACTCGTCCTGTGAGACTCTGTACTTCCTTCTTCGTCGTTGGAGATCGCAGCCCTAATAGAGCTTTGATCTTTTTAGGATTTGCTTCAATGCCTCGTTGATTGACAATGTACCCGAGGAACATGCCTTCTCATACTCCAAATATGCACTTCGTTGAGTTTAGCTTCATTTGATATTATTATTTAATTGATCAAAAGTCTGACTTAAGTCAACTAGATGATCGGCAGCTTTCTTGCTTTTCGTCAGCATATCGTCAACATAGACTTCCATATTGTTACTGATTTGTTCAGCAAAGACTTTGTTCATCAGCCTCTGATATGTCGCACCTGCATTTTTCAAATTAAAAGGCATAATATTATAACAATAAGTTCCCCTAGGGGTAATGAAATAAGTACTCTCCTTGTCTTCAGGTTTCATTTTGATCTGATTGTAGCCAGAATACGCATCCATGAAGCTCAGTAATTCGTGTCCCGAGGTAGCATCCACCAGTTGATCAATTCGGGGCAATGGAAAGTGATCTTTTGGTCATGCTTTGTTGAGGTCGGTGAAGTCTACACACATCCTCCACTTGTTGTTCTTCTTCTTTACCATCACCACATTAGCTAACCAATCTGGATATTTAACATCTTCAATGAAATAAGCTTTCTGGAGCTTCTCGACTTCCTCCTGTATAGCTTGATTCTTCTCGGGACTGAATACTCTTCTTTTCTGCTTCACAGGCTTGATCTCCTTATTCACATTGAGCTCGTGACATAAGAAGTTTGGGTCTATCCCAGGCATATCTTCATGACTCCATGCAAAAGTTTGTCTTCTGCTTCTAAGGAAAGTTATCAATTCCTGTTTTAATGAGGCTTCCAATGATGAAGCTATTTGATTAATTCGCTCAGGGTGCTCGTCGTCCAGAATGATGTTTTCTGTAGCTTCCACCACTTGACCCTTCACGAGTTGCGACTCATCTCGAGGATCCAATGTTTCAATTTCTGCACCTTCATCCACTTGATAGGTAGTAGTCTTTTTCTTTGATTCTTCCAGTTCTTCTTGCTCGGCGGATGAATAATAGCATTCTCGAGCTACTTTCTGATCACCTTTCACAACTCCTACTCCAAAGTTTGTTGGAAATTTTAGGCACTGATGCACTGTAGATGGCACAGCCCAGAATTTCTTCAATCCTACTCTTCCCATGATGATATTGTACGATGATTGGACATTCTTATCCATCACGAAAAAACGTATTCTTTCTGTCCGACAAGCAAGCCACGTACCAATGAATATATCCAACTTGATCGTCCCAAGTGGAAATACTTTCTCACCAGCAAAACCAATGAGGGGTCTGTGGTAAGGCTCCAGTTGAGATAGCTTTAGATTTAAACTATCGAAGCACAAGTAGAACATGATGTCTGCCGAGCTACCATTGTCGACCAGTACTCTTGAAATCATGACCTCCTTCATTCTCATTTTGATCACTAGTGGGTCATCATGAGGATATAAAACACCTGTAAGGTCATTTTTTGAAAAATCGATGACCAATTTCTCTTTGTTCACCTTTCTCGGGCGATCTTCCTCAGCTAGATTTATTCACTGAATGTACGAGCAAGCTTGAGCCTCACCGAGGTAAGCTTTTCTTTCTGCAGTAAGGTCTCCTCCTCCTGAATCTCCTCCTGTAATAACATTACAATCAAATGATCCAAAGCGTATTAAAAATACCTCTCGTTTTGGCTGCCTTGGTTTCTTGGGAAGATCGGGATTATCCTCTAGATCAACTTCATGGTTTCTCTTCTTGTTCTCCTCTGCTCGACGAGGAGATCTAGACTTCTCTCTAGTTCGGTCGTTGTTTCTTCTTTCGCCTCCCCGATCAACATACTTTGCTAGTTTTCTTCGTGGGATGAGTATTTCAATCTCATTCTGAAGAGCTATGCAATTTTTGGTCATATGGCCATGATCCTTGTGGAACTCGTAATATTTTTCCCTATTCCTCGTGTCAGGGTCTGCCTTTATTTTCTTTGGCCAGTTTAACTCCTCGTTGTTCTTAATTTCTTCCAGGACATGGTTGATATTTGCCTTCAAAGGTGTGTAATTATCAAATTTCCTCAAGACCTCCCATGACGACCTATTTTTGGATTGTTTTTCACCACCATTGTTCTTATGTTGTTTCTTCTTAGCTTTATCGCCTTCCACCTTGGTTTCTTTGGCGTCCATATTCTTCTTCGCAGACATAGCCTCCTCGGCATTCATAATCTTGGACGCTTTTCCCATCAGGTCCGACATGGTTCGTGGTGGATCTTTGGCCAAAGTGTAATACAACTTGTTTGGCAGTAGTCCATTCATCAAAGAGGTAATCGTTGTCTTCTCCTCATAATCAATGACTTCGAGTTTCTCGTTATTAAAACGAGTTATATAATCTCTGGTACTTTCACCAGCTTTTTGTCTAACACTTAAAAAATGTGCTACTCGTTTAACTGGCTTTGCTCCAAAGCAGAAATTTCCAATGAATAATTCGGCCAGTTGAAGAAAAGTTAAAATCTTACCCCGCGGAAGATTATTATACCATATTTGAGCAGATCCGGTAAGTGTTCCCGAGAATGCTCTGCATCTCATCTCATCTGGGACATCATAGATGTCGGTTGCGGCTTGGTATTGTTCTATGTGAAGGACAGGGTCAGTCTTTCCATCATACTTGGGAGTCAAAACAGGTGCTTTGAACTTTGATGGTGTTGGAAAATCAACAATGTCATGTACAAAAGGTGTTCCTCGAACAAAAGTTCGTTGTAGAGGGTTCTTGGCTTTATCCATTTCCCCTAATCTATCCTCCAGCCTATGAATAGATCCTTTCCATGCATCATTTCCTTCCTCGGACCTATTGGTTCGAGCAACTGATCACGTTGAAGTGGCTTCCTGGGATTTATCTTGACGAGCAGCTGGTCGGTCATAGGATCTATCTTGACGAGCAGCTGGTCGCGACTGGGCAGATCCTTCCCTTGAATCTGATGGTCGTCGAAAGCTCCTCGACGCTGCATTAAGAGGACTTTTGTTCCTCCTAGGGCCTAATCGGTCGAAAGGAGAAACCCTACTTAATCTTTCCAATGTGCTGGTCCTTTCTGGGGAGAGGGTGACACGTTGTTCAGTATCTGTGGCCCGCACTGACGAAGTTCGTCCAGGTTGATAAGAAAAATCTTCAGATTCCTCATTGCGATGTGAATTAGTACGCCTAGTACGCGAAAAAGGTGCACGGGTATTTCTTTGAATGCTTCGTGGTCCGGAATGGGTTGATGCACCGCCATGGAGGGCTTGGATGAGTTGTCGCATTGTTTCTTGCATGACGGTCTGGCCCTGAGCCAAATTTTCCATTATTCCAGTCAGATCTGGAATAATTGGCGGAACAGATGGATTTGGAGGGGTTCCAGCGTTCCGATTGCTGGATTCCGGAATATCAACCATTGGTAATGGATTGTTTTTTATGAAAAACTATATTATCAGTCGTTTCCCACAGACGACGCCAATCTGTTGATGTAAAAAACTAGATCACTCTAATTATTCAATCACAGATAAATAAATGAGATAAAGAATTTTAAAGTGGTTCAGCCTTATAAGAATGGCCTACGTCCACTGTTTTGGTATTGCTGTTTGTATGGGAATTCTCGATTACAAGTTATCTCAAGAAATTTCGGTCTGGGCGGGTCCCCCCTCAATGAGGATTGTACAATGTATTTATAGCCCTGAGGCTGTAATGTGAAAGGGTAATACATTAAATGATATACATATGAAAGGGTAATACATTTAATGCCCTCTTTGCATGTGCGTCCAAATGATAAGCATTTAATGAGTAGTTAAACTGTTGGTATCCTGCTTCGAGGTGCAGCTCGGACCGCCATGAGCTCGGACCGCCTAAGCTTCTCGGTATTCAAGAGTTCCTCGGAGAGGCATTATTCCTCGGAGCTTGTGAGTTCCTCGGGGAACAAGTCTTCCTCGTCTTAGTCTTATTCCTCGGAGCGAGTGGGTTCCTCGGAAGTGTTTGTTGTTTCCATGTAGATAGCCACGTGTCTTCATATGATTGGTCCATGTCAGCAGATTAATTTTGGTATCAACAATATTGTTGATTCTTTTCTGTAAATGTTTTTAACTTTGAAATCAACAATAATGTTTTCTGTTTCTAGTTCTCTTGAAACAAGACCTTTGACCTAGTTTGGAATCGCACTTGGTGATTTTCAATCTCAAAAATCTTTTCAAAACCTGAGATTGATTAAGATCTTGATACGTCTTCTGAGCAAGATAGCCGTGGATTCTGGGATTATTGTAAAGGTAAAATAAGGTTAAGTTTTGTTAGAAGAGAGAAAAAGAAAAATCACAGCATATAACCTTATATGTAATTTTTTAGGACTGGTTGTATAAAATGTGTGTGTGTGCATGCATGTGTTAGAGAGCACCTCCACAAACACTATCACCCTACCACACTAAAAGTGTTGGTAATAAGATCTTGAGAACAAGAGTCGACGTAAAGAACTGGAACAAATTGGAAGTTAGAAAACTGGGAGAACAACATCAACAATCAGAACTGCATAGAAGTTATAAGGACACCATAGGGTACATTCCTAAACTTATATAGGTCTGAGTTGTATGCATGTTTGTTATATAGTTTGTAACTGTTAAAATTTGTTTAT